>UFQX01000304.1:451160-540069 GCA_900497675.1 Arapaima gigas
CCCCCCCCCCCCCCCTCCAAAATATTTATTTTTAATGCTCAACAAAACAACCAGTTTCCCCACTGGTTGGACTCTGCAGCCAAGAAAAACATTTAGGATCATTTGCCACTCAAACATAAAGCAGCGCTGCATCTTTCTGTGTGGACAGACAGCGAAGGGCTAGTCTAAGTGGACGGCGGGCTAAACGGTGACTGGCTTAAAGTGAGAAAAAATGTTGCATTCAACGTGTTTCAAAGGTGTCGGGACATTTTGTGGACTCGTATGGTATTTCATTCAATGTGCTGGCTGTTGGTGGCGTCATGGACTTGTGCAGAATTCTGGCTGAACCTGCAGTGTGTAAACAATGATCTTTGTCAGTGAGCATGAATAAAACAACACGTTCCACGGGGGGTGTGCAAATCCCGTATCTTTGTTTATTTTGGACGAGAAGTTCGCCCTGAAGGGTTGCATCAGTTGCGAGTCATTCTGATGTGTACACCCATTCGGGGTTTAATTTCTCGGAGGCAGCTGGGCATCAAAGTGGCGGAGAGAAGATTATTAAAAGGAACTGTCCTTGTCATTTAAATCCACCTGGCTGAGGACTGTCACATGATTCCAGCTGAGTCACTGACAGGGATTTATCCATCTATCGCTGTATTATCTGTACTGCGAGTAGCCAAAGTGCAGTGTATCAGGTTACACATAAAATACCACGTAACACTGGGTAAAAGGAGCAACCCACAGCTGTCCCACCACATCTACTTTGCCACAAGCCAGGCCAAACTCCTGCTTTATTGTCACGCTAAACCTCGGGATAAATCAAACCTGCAGCTCGATCCGTGTAATCTGGAGCAACCTGTCCGCGCGGGAGACAGCAGAGAGCCGTGCCGGCCACGGTGCCGAGAGGCAGAAGCCGGAGCTCGGAAATGCAAAAATGAATTCATGCGATGTGCTGCTCAAACCGTCGGTAACCACGGTAACCGGTAATGAACAGGTATAGAAGCAGTACTCGGCGATAAGGGGTTCTTGCCGTTCTGTTCACACCCATCCTCTTAACATCAATAATTTCCATCTCTTTCATTCAATTATTTGTCAGTGAAGCAGAAATGGATGCAGAGAGCTCACGTTTTGTCGAGCTTGTCTGCATGGCGAGATTTAGCAAGAAAACACTGGGTGCCATGTACAGTTTGAAAAAGTGTGGCTATTGAATCGGTCAGTAATTTTTATCTAAATGCAAAGGTAAGAGTCAGAACCCTACAAAATGTTTCTTTCATCTAAATCATAAATATCTGCAGTCAAGTCAAAATTAATTTTGTCCCTTTGCTTGGCCTAATCCTGGGAAGCACAGGGATCAAGGAGGGTTTGGAACCAAAAACCACCCATTACAGGCCATTCTCACACAACATACATGAAGGACCGTCTGGAGCCAACAGTTGAGCTGGACAACCAGGACCAGGGGTGGAAACCAATGTTGCTCGAGGAAAACATGAATTCAAATGTATTCTCATGGTTAAAGGCTAAATGAATTACTATCCTGTTGTTGTGCATAGAACAAATTCTGTGGAACAAAAATTTTGTGTACCTTGTGTATGTGATTAAAATCTGGCTAAAAAGAAAAAAAATCAATCACATGTCAGAGTACTGGGGTTAAACATCATTCTGATTTCAGTTAGAAAAAAACTGTTTTTTCCTTTCCTAATCTTGAATGACCGTCACTGGGAAGCAAAAAAAAAAATCAGAAAAACAAAAAAATACCTGTGTGTCATGTTCCATGCAGAAAGGAGGGGAAACTGAGCTTCCTGCTCATGCCTGTCACAGACCCTGAAATGGTTTTGCTTTAGCAGCTCAGTTGCCCCGCCCTCTTTTATGTCCATCAGTCCTTCCCAGAAGCCCTGTCTCAGATCCCAAAAGGCGGCCGTGAGGGATGGTCCACTTCGGCTCTGACTGTGCACCTGATGAAAACGTCCCCGGAGGATGATTCACTACCATTCCTCAGCAGCACCATTACCATTTCACCCCATTTTCTCCATCTCTTCCCCAACCCCAACCTGCTTCTTCTCATTACCCCGATTCCCTTCTCTCTCTCAGGCTTTTTTCTATCCCTTGTTACAACCCGAAAGCTGTCCAGGGGTACGATGAGGAGTAGCATAAACTGCACCCAGTGATTTGTGAATGAACTAACAAACAAACAAGTGCACATATTTCACAGTGACGGTGCTCAAGTACCAAAGAAGCTCAAAAGTGACAAGAAAAGAAAAGAAAAGAAACCTAACTTCCCCTAAACTTTTCATTTCACTTTATCTAACTTAATTCCACCAAAAACAAAAAAGGTTATGAAACTCCACCAAAACAGTCACTGATGAAGTGCTCTTATGCTCTGTGAGAATCCTGGTCCTGGTCAGGGGTGGGAAAAATAAAGAGAAAAGAAACAATACAGCAGGCACCCTGGTGGAGATAACGCTCTGAATAGACCCCGTACATGATTTTCTGCTAGAAGCAGAGTGCCGGTGCTGTGGGGACGAACAACACCGGAGTTGGAACTATCTAGACACGAAAGAGGGGGGTCAACTCCCACACAGCACCGAGTGCCGGATCCGGCTCTCCGGCAGAGTGACAGCGAGACCCGGGACCACTCGGGACCACCTCTGCCTCGCTTTCAGGAGGAAAGGCACCTCCACCCAGACCAGTCCAGGGGTGACACTCCCTGCTGTGTCCACCAGCAAGTCATTAATATTGATCTTCTGTTCTAATCCCTGAGCAATAACTCATTTGTCAATATTTCTTTATTGTGCCGGGTGGCCTGAGATTTGGATACAAATGTTTTTGCCGTTGAACGCGGGTTCCGCTCTCTTCCATTTAAAGTAGATTATTAAGTAAAATTTGTTTAGCATTTACTCATTTGTTTCATATTCTGCAGGGCATCTTTGAAGGTAATTTTCTCTTTGAAGGACAGATAATGACATAGTTTTCTCTTTCATCACTTGAAATTCCATCTCAAGTGTAACCTGGAAATACTGCTTATTACCCGACTGGTGAAAGCATGAAGTGGCTAGGTACTCTAAGGACCCTTTGGGAATATTGCTGCACTGTAAGTACGGGGCCTGAGGCCACAAACCGCTCTCTCCCCCTACAGTAAGAGACAGCAAACAGCCTGTTGATTATTCTTGTAATTCTTTTATAATGCAGTATATGTTTGGTCATTTGTTTCTAATGGCTTAATCTATCCAGTAAATTGACCTATTGGATAACATTAAGATGTCATTATGGTGAACCAGCATACAAATTGTGCAGCGATTAAATGTAAAAAGATACAAATCATTAATTTAAACAAAACGAGTGCATTTGACATTTATGCTTTGTAACTGTGAAAGCACTTCCAAAGACTGTTCTGTAGGTCATAAATGGAACACGGCCAGCTGAAGGCACTTGATGATGTCATTAGCAAGATTGCTTTTTTTTACTTTGTTCTCCTCCAGTTAAGAAAGAAACAAAGAGCAACGGGAACCGTTTTTTATTGATCAAAAATATACTGTAGGTTAATCTATATTCTTTGGATCATTACTTTTTCAACAAGCAGTAACGGTAAGCTGAGTCCCTCACAGCGGGAATTTGCCGTGATTTCACAGAATGAACAGATGCTGTACTGTGAGGAATGGGTGTGGGTTGGACACACCTAGTTCTCGAGTCCCAGTCAGATACAAGCAGTAATCCGGGGGGGGTGTGGCACGTGCTCCTGCATGCGACAGTAGTTGTTTAGTTTGCATTAAACTTGCATAAATAAGTATGCCTCTCTGAGCTGGCAAGGTTAAGAGATGCTGCATAATGCAGAGACTGTACAGTAACAACAACACAGAGGAACCCAAAATCACAGAAAAAGAAATATATTTACTATAACAACCGAGTCTTGGAGCAATGGTACCACACCTTGATTGATGAACACAGTGACAGCCTTCATCCAGATTTTGAATTTGTGACGTTTGATGGCATACATGGTTTATACAGAAAACTGGAGTCTTAGTCTTTACGGTACTACTTTAAAATCTTTTCAGGCTTCATTTTGTCTTGTATCTTTCTACAGAGAACAGGATATATTGGAGAACAGGATATATTCAATATGTGGCCTTAATGACGCTCTTGATTTTGCTTTCTGAAGACTCCTGTGCTTTTGAAAGCAGTTTTATGACTACTGGGAACGAGCTACAAATCAGTGTGTTTAGATGAGGTCCGGGGGCACAAGTCACAGGGAAGATCAAATCTAATGGCACCTACTTGATTTCACAATTACACAGAAGTCCTTGAGGTAAATGTCGGAAAGTTTTACTGTTGCTAGGTTACAGCTGAACCAGAGGCTCCTGTGCTAGTTGACCGTCACACTATATACGAATGTTGCTACCTTGGGGTAAGATTTGCGACCCCTTTTTTGACGGCATCGTTGGCAGAGTCCGTACTGAGCTCGTGTTGACGTCACAGAAAATGCTGTCAGCGGGCGCCAACAGACAAGGACAGAGCTACTTCACCCTCAAGCCACAGTGTTGAAAAGACCTACCCGGACATGCAAATGAAAGTAGATATAAAATTAAAACTAATGAATATGCCCACACATGAGTGTCTGCTATAAATTCAAAGAATTACGTGATACGTTGTCAAATGATCTAAGCATCGGATAATTAATTTTTTTAATGCCATGTCGACTCACTTGTCAACACCCAGAGGCTACACTCCTCTCCTTACGGATCTGAGTCTGGATTCAAGATCAACACACTTGCCCATTTTCCACTTAAATCACAGCCCACTTTCTGCTTCTTAATAAAATTACAACACGAAGGCTCATTACTCTTACACACTTGATGGAGAAATGCATTTCCATGCTTTACGAAGTTCCCTCTGCACACGACTTTGTTGCAGCTTGAAAAATTAACGCCGGATACGAACAACATTTGAAAGGATTATTGGCAACATTTGATGCCCTTCTGGATGTCCTTATGCGGTTAGGACAACTAACAGTTCCCGTTGTTGCACATACCGTATGAATATTTACACTTGCTGTACATATCAGAGCCTAATTCATTTATAAAAGATTTTGAATAGAATCCTACCTTTGTTGGAAAAATGATGCATGGTGGAGCCTCATGTTATGTCTAGAAGTACATATAGAGATGTGTGGCGCTGTCACATGCAGACATCCTAAGATCTTTACTTCCTGTAAGTCGTAAAACACAGTTGTTCCGTATCACTCTCAGTCACCACACTTCCAGTTATTAAAAGAATAAATGTTGCCAACATAAGTCAACAAAACTCTGAAGTTGCTTAATACCATGAATTCTTCCCATATGTTATCTTTAAATGGGAAACAAAATACAGGAGGTCTATGTTTTGCTCCCATTCCAAAGCACTTCAAGAGACTGATACCACAAATGGAGTGTTTTATAGGGCTGATTTACATTTTTTGCTTGGTTGCAGCCTCTTAATATTTCACTTTTTAGCCAGAATCATTGCAGCTGGCAGCCGTATCTTATTCCACAAATGAAAAGTAGGCAGACTTCCTACTAAGATCTCACCAGCTATCACATCACCTGTGTTACCTGTGAGGAATGTGTTTCCCTGAATACAGGTAGCAACATCACGTCATGTAGACACACAGTAATAAAAAATAATAGTAATACTAGAACAATAAAATCTTGATGAGGAGCTGTTTTCTCCCACCACCCACGGCGGGGTGTTTTTATTAGAACAACCCTGTGAGGGTGCAGGAATCCTCGGGGAAATAATCTGCTCCATTGCGAGTAGTAGTAAAGGATAATTTAGGAGGTGGCCTCCCTTCTTGACCACCGTATCACCCACTCCTGGAGCAAAGATCAAAGTGATGTGACAGATGGTGTTGATCAGTCAGGGAAAGATTTGGGGAGCAGACAATTGCAATATTCAGTGAATTATTATTCAGTAGATGTTGCTTCTGGGTAAATGCACCAGAGGAGTGTGAGGCACAGCAAAACTGCCCCTGTTTGCGTCTCTCACATCTGCTAAATAGGGGGTGGGTGACAGGGGACATGAATATACAGACCAGCATACGGCAAGAAGACAAATGACAAGACAATGGGCTTCATGATACTCAAGGCCACAGTTTGAAGGTACAGGTGACATACTGAAGAAGGTGTTACATTAAAAGTTTTTTTGTTTTGTGTTTCTCCCATGTAACTAGATCTGTTGTTATTGGTTTTCATTTCAAAGTCCTTGATTACTTGATTATTTAACCACTTATTTAACCACTGCTCACTTTCTTCTGTCTGCATTTTAAAACTACTTTTTAATAGACTGTCCCACAAAATCCTCCTTCTTTGCTGCTTCTTGTTAAGGGATGGAGATCCAAGCCTCTACTGGCGTTCACGTACATCTAACACAGTTTTTGATTTTACAAATGTGAATTAAAAAAAAACTCCTAGGCAGGACAGTCACAGAATTTCAGGTGTAAGATTCTATAAACTTCATAGATCGCACAGATCTGCTAACTAACAAGACATGCTCATTAACTGTTTATACTGGGTATTGTTTCATAATCCGAGTTTCAATTTTCTGCTGAGTAAAATACAGCAATATGTCGATTAGCACTCTGGATGGGTTCTTGAGAAATGGAGCTTAATGAAACAACACCATTGGACGTCACGAATTCAGTAGATTTCATAAAACGGAGCGTGAAAACTGCAGTATGTACAAAATAATTCAAAATAGATTAGTTATACCTTTAATAATAACAAATAAATACAAAAATTGGGCAATTTTACAGATAAGTAAATGTAATATTTAAAAAAAGTTTCAAAATATTTTGAGAATTTAAAAAAGTTGTAAATTACTATTGTAACTGAGTCCAAGGGCTAAACTAAAGGTAGCTTCCACGAAACAGCACTAGGGGCTGTAGGGCTAATCAAGGTTTTGCTGTAGATGTATGAAGGTGCAGAACTTGTTCACCTCCCAGCAGGTCTCATTGGAGGCTAATAAGAACAAAGGGGTCTCAGTTAGTCAATGTGACAGACGAGGCTCATTTCCAGGGCTCGCTGTCTGTGTTGTGTGGAGGGGAGACAGAGGAGTAATTCATCAAACTAACCTTTCTACCAAATGGCAGCACTCCACCACCCCCAGTCCCCCAAGCAAATGCCACCTCCAATCCCGAACTATTTAGACTTTCGCATTTCACTGTCTGCTGCGCAGTTTCACCATGGGACACATCCATGTAGATGGATCTGATGGCACCTGTACATGAAATACATGAATGCAATATCCAGATGGCAGAAAATCAACACTTCATTTTTTGGTGGGCTGTTTGCTATGACGGCATCTGTCAATTTTTCATTGCTTTTGTTTAACCCTCCTGACTTCTAATTCATTCAGTCACTATGGAAACCACTGATTTGCCCTGGTGATTAAACATCATAGGGGGAAAAAAATATGGATTTGAAAATAATCACTACAACAGACAGGTGAGTGGTTTAGAGGAACAATGGCACGGACTGGAGACTGAGGGAGACAGTAGCCAAAGAAAATTTTTTAAATTCCATCCTTTCATCCATTATCATTAACCACTGTATCCTGGTCAAGGTTGTGATCATCCAGAGCCTATTCTGGAACCACCGAGCACTAACCTATAAAACCCTGGATGTGACATCAGTCCATGACAGAAATTCAAAAAATATTTGGAAATATGTATTTTTTAATATTATACTTGTTATCCATAAAATAGACTGTTTCCTGCATTTATTTAATAGTTTTAATGGTCCAACTAATATAGTTTGTATTATATTGCGTTGCACAGTTTCCAAGCTCCATTCATGCAAGATACTGTATTAATGACTTCTTATGGCTCTGCTTCATTAAACTCCATTTCTCAGGAACACACCTAAAGCACTAATCCAGGCATCACTG
Organism: Arapaima gigas; assembly: GCA_900497675.1. Taxonomy (NCBI): domain Eukaryota; kingdom Metazoa; phylum Chordata; class Actinopteri; order Osteoglossiformes; family Osteoglossidae; genus Arapaima; species Arapaima gigas. Next base: position 459,054 of record UFQX01000304.1, read on the forward strand.
AAAAGGTTTGAAGAACACCTTGACTTAGTGTTTGCTGAGCCCTGCACATCAGTGAGCTCTAGATCACGTTCGGGAGCGACAGATGTGGACAGGCTGCAGAAAAGATGCCAGGTCTGGAAGAGACAGATTGCTCAGGACTGGGGCTGTTATCAAAAAAGAACCACCCAAGAGGAAGCAACAGCAATGCTTAGTGAACATACACTCAGCTTAGCAATTTCCTTATGATTTTGAAAACGAATTGGAAATGAGTTTGCTTTGTGGAACTGCCTAATGGCTAAACAGACTGACAGGTCATGGTTACCACAAGGGCTTTATTAAGAGTATGTAACATGAATGTCAATATTAAATTACTGTAAATAATAATCACATTCAAATTCTTTTAGTTCAGCAGAATGTTAAGAATGCTAAGATAGCTTAGCTAATGCTAAGAAAAACAGAGGTTTAATATGAACTATCTGAGTTGCCCAAGTTCAGTACGTGAGTCATAGAACGGCGTCTGAATCAGAGACTGACAACGGCTTCAAATACTGAACTTCAGTGTGCAGGGTTATACATCAGTCATTAATTTCACAACGTAGTATTTCTTCTTTACCCTTTGGGCAGGTCAAAGTGATCTCATTTAAGGAAGTCAGTCAAAATTAGGCACCCTTCTACATTGTTCAGTCAACACAGATCGAATCTGACATTAGGTAACTAAACATGAATTTTATAAATAATAGTGAGACTGAGGATACAATACATTGTCTCAAACCTGATAACCTGGTAACCTCCAAAAATCTCTAATTATTCAAGTAGTCAATTCCAAATGGCTTCTTTGAATCGCTGACGAAGGCTTTTCTTCTACAGACCAGTTTGTCTGCATTTCTTCTTACACACAGGATTGTTTATTTCAGTAAACTTAGCCCTGTGATGCCTCCCCTCCCTTGTCCTCATCCTTGTACTGCCCGGCCTGGATCTTCAGATGTTGTCCCCTCTGCGTCCTTCTGTGGAGGGGCAGGACACACACATCAGGTTTGCTGGGACACTGTGGGGTGGGACAACAGCAGATTACAGTAGACTCTTAACTAGTCTGACCTCGACAACGGGGACAACAGGCCTCAGGATCTTGAACCTGGTCCTCACAGTTCAGCTTGGGGCAGAAGACGTCCACACAGTGGATGCGACCGACCTAAAAGACATAGGCACACGGTGACAGAGGCTCAGCACACAACAGCAACAGCTATCCAGGTATGACTACGTATGTCCTTCTGTGGATATGGTGCTTAGGGTCTGGCTGATCCAGCACCATGGATCATCTGCTGAATCACCAGAGAGTGAAATAAGAGGAAATGTGCAGACATGCAAATGTTAGGGTAGTAAGATGAAGTCCAGAAAGAAGGGGAATCTCACCCAACACGTGCAGACCATGCAGCTGTTCGAAGTGGGCCACCCACGTATCGTGAAGGTCTGCTGGTGGGTGTACACAGAATCCTTGTGTACGCAAGAGTGGGCCAAGGGCAGCGGCATCCTGTGGCACGACACGACCCCATCCTGGGTGCCAGGAAAGGACAGATGGGGCTATATTTTATAACATTTCACAGTGTTTTTAACTTCACTTGATGTCATATGAGTGTAATTGGCTCCATAATTAATGGCAATAAACTATGCAAATTAGCAAATAACTATTTCTGATTTAAAAATCTACTGTTTCAAGCTTGAACTTTTCTAATGGTCATCTTAGACAATTCTTCTACCTCTAGATGTATATATTTGCAAATATATATTGAAGTTTGGAAGAAATTAAATTTCAGGAGGAAGATATTGGACCAAAAACATTCCCACCAATCATACAGTTCAATAAAAACTCCTCAAACCTGTCCTCTCTCCCTCATACTCAACTCACATCCCACCGCCACCCCATCTACTTCCTGTACAAGGGGGGCGCTTAACGACAGGTCCACCAAGCACCAACCCTAACAGACCGCAGTCCAGGACTTTAAATAATTAGACAGACAGTGTGGAAAACAAAATTCCTCAAAGTGAGACATTTCATGTATTTTCAATCCAGAAGCTCCTATATTTCAGCTGTTAAAGAGTATCGGCTTGTCTACTGACACTCTGTTTGGTTACCAGTATCCACCAGTGCCATTCAACACCTTGTGTGTCCTTCTGTGTCTTCAGTTTTCACCATATTTTGCATGATTACTCACCAGGCAGCTGCACTGCTTATCCTGGGCTGTTGGTATAGTGAAGACTGCACCGTTTTCATAAACCTGGTCATGGAAGTGACAGGTCCTGGGGCAAACAGGACAGCACTCCCCAGCTTGGGAAACAGGGTTCTGACACTGCACTTGAGGACACTGGACTGGGGTGCAGGACACTCGGCCATCCTGGAAGCAAACACACTTCATCAACAAGTAGCCATACAAAAGGGTTCGATATTCCAGCTGGATATCTTACACTGGCGGTCTTGCATTCTGTTCTCACACAAATGCCAAACAAACCTAAAACACACACTGACTAGGACCTCTACTGCATCTCAAAATTCTATTTTGCACAGTCAGTGCAGGATCTGAAACACAGCAGGGAACAGAAACCTAACAGCTGAGATTCTGTATGCTGAAGACACTCTTCTGATCTCTCCAGATGGCACAACAGGCTGTGCCATTCTGACAGGTAGAACACAGGTGATAAAATTGTTTAATGTGTAAATGCAACTGCAGAAACAGTTTGTGGCACAATTAAAGACCACTCTGGTAAGTGCATACAAACTTAATTGCATTCTTGGGAAAAATATCTTGCCCTTTTATATTATCTTTGCTTGACTACCCTTTTTATTCCCTTAAAATGGAATTGCAAATTAATGTGTTCAGTTAAAAAATATACTTCCAAAATGGGCAAGTCTCTGTCTCACTCACACACACACACACACACACACACACACACACACACACACACACACACACACACACAAAATTGTGTGGTGTTATGTCATTTTATTTAGTGACACTGAACACCTGTCAACATCTATCCTTAAGGCAAAAGGCAGGTAAAAACATAAAATGTGTGTGATTATTCTCTTAATGGAAAACAAAATGGACAGTTACTGCAGAGTATGGGTTTTAGGTTATGATTAATAATAATGTAAAAAAGAAAATACATAATAGGTATTTAAACAAATGGTTATTTAAATCTAAATATGTTGGTGACAGACATGACAGTTCACACAGCTTGGTAAGACTTTACTGATTTGCTCAAATCTAGTTCAAATCAGAACAAACTGATTACTTTAGATGAACAACTACATATGCAAACTACTAAATTTTGTGAAATTTAGTAGGCAAACTAATCTCAGAAAAAAACAGTTAAATGTTGTGCCTCAAATATACACAATTCCTTACATCAGTTCAACTGTTTTCAAATGTCATTCCTCAGCTTCACAGTCCTAGTGTGAACATTTAAAAGCCCCGCAGAAAGGTCCTGCATGCCTCTATTGGTCAATAAAAACAAAACTGCATGTATGTGAAAAATAACATCTCATTCCCTGCCCTTATTTCACAGCTGGGAGACTGGCCCCTTCATCATTCCCTACTGTAAGAAAGCAGCAGAAACAGCAACATCTACAAAACATCAGTGGAGCCAGTTTCTCCACAGCTAAGATGAGATGTTGCCTAAAAAGTGAGCAGAACAAAAATGACAAAAGAGAAATGAGATGACCGTCTTTGGCCACCTGTCTGATAGCAGAATAGAATGATGGAGTGGATGTCCTGGTGGACGAGGGGGTTACCCTGCAGGTGCACTTGGAACAGGGGTCCCTAGGGTCCAGCACAGATTGCCCGTCAGCCAAGGTCACGTTGTTGAATAAGCACCCTGCCAGAGGAAAAAAAAACTTGTACAACAACCTTCAAGGGTCTGGACATTGAGTTTTGTCATGGGCACTCAATGGGCGTTTTGTGTCCTCCAACACAAACCATCCAGAAAGCGCTGGTAGGTGTGTGAGTGGACCTACAGGTGGTGACTGTGGTGGACAGCACTGTCGTGATGGCCCCCAGAGAGCTTCTTCCAGCAGGTCTTTTTCTCTTTTAAAAACTAAGTGCTCAGACTAGTGCTCAGTGAAATGGGTTCAAACAAAACCGATGTGAATCAGGTGGTTCACTAGCTGGAAGTGGGCTTTTCACACCCTCATTATCATTATCACTCCACCTTTACTTGGATCTGTTTTCTGCTGAAAATGATCTTCACTTACACTGTGCTGCTAAAGGCAAAACCTGTGGCTTTTCAGCATCTCTGCTCATAATGTACTTGCAGCTGAAGTAACAACTGCCTGCTGATTCGGTAAAGAAGTACAAAATTTAATAAATAACATATATTTTTCAATAGTTTTATGCTAAATGTTGCTATAACTGAATCAGATATTTATTACAGCATTTAAACAAAACATGCTAATTAAAGATAAATTATAAACCCAACATGCGATGTAGGAAATTAATAAAAAATCAACTAATAAAAGTGTAGATGTGTGTGTACGTGCGTAAATATGTACTGAGCACAGGGGATTCGGCAGTACGAATAAGGAGGAAAAACAAAAAGGATCATGATGGAGTTTTCAGTCCTGCATAAAGCAAGAACAGAAGAGATAAAACCATCACATTCGTAGACAGAGGAACAAGGTCAGCCAACCCTTTAAAGAGGACCTGTCCATGTTCTCCATGAGTTATTCCTCATTGGACATCCAAGCACGATTATCTCCTGGAATTACACCTGCAGGTACACACCTCTGAACTATGATCTAAGGAGACATCAAACCCTGTGCACACTGGGAACTTATTAAATTCATTACTTCAAAGATGCAGCACATATAAATAAAACATAATCCACAATGCAGCGGCCCTAATGAAACTCGGCTGGAACTGGCCTCCAAGTGGGCATCTGACAGATGGAGTAATGGGGAGACGGGACACCGTTTGGATGGAACGAGGTGCTATGCTTTGATGTTGAAAGACACACTACGCTTGCTGTTCTTGCTGCTCCCTCTTTAACACAGTGAATGGTCCCAGCGGGGACATTACTTCTAAGTACCAGCTTTGGCCACCTGCTGACAATTCATACCTGGACACTGGGGGCAGCACCTTCCTGAAATCCAACATGGCTGGTTGCACTGTGGTGGAGGACACCTCTTCTTCAGGCACTGGATGTTGCCATTCTGCAAAAACACGATGTGGTACACTGTTACCCTGGTACACAGGGGATAACACCCCACACCTAATGATGACCATCTGGCTCCAGTGCCGTATGAGTTAATGGGTCTTTCAGCGCCAAAAAATTTTGAATAACTAACACTGTATTGTTTTTTTGTTGCACCCTTGAACTATTTTGTACCTTTGCGGTGGAAGACATCACAAGTCCATACGATTCATTTTGCATGGCTGTAATGCGCAATAACGTGTGAAAACAACGCATCTTTTTATATGAACAAGTTATGAGAGCCGTTTGCTGTGCGCTAATGAGATTCTGCACAGAGGAGCAGAGGTGCTAATCAAGGGCTATAAGAGTGTCGGCAAAAAAAGTGTCAAGAGACGTCAAGGCCTGCATCCATTGGACTAGAAAGGTGGTAGAAACTATTAAGGGAAACTTTTTGTGCCTAATTTATTCTCCAGAAACAACTTTGTTGAGGACTTTCTGCATAGAAACATATTTTCAAAGCTTCTGTTGAGAGATGAAAATGAAGCTGGCAGAGTTACTATACATGTCCTGAAAATCTGATCTCTAATCCAGCCTTAACTTCACTTTATAATGCAAAATAGCAAAGATAAAGAATCTATAGATAGGATTTTTTGGTGAATTGAAAAAATGGTTAGACTGTGAAACTACTTGTTTAAGAGCGCAGCAGTGGGGGGTGTAGTGATTAGAACTGCAGCCTCAGGACTTAAAGTTTCAGGTCTGAATCCTACTTTCTGCTGTAGTACCCTTGACCAAGGCAGTTACCCTGAGCTGGTACAGTAAAAAATTACCCAGACTCAGCTGTATAAATGGGCAAATCACTGTGAGTCACTTTGGAGAAAAGTGTCAGCAAAATGAACAAATGTAAAAGATCCCCAGCATGAACTCACGTAACAGCGGCAGCTCCTGCAGTCATCCATAGGGTGAGAAAATTGCATCCCATTGAGGTACTCCATCCCGGCAAAGCTACACCCTGAAACCCGGACATGGCTGCATTTGTACCAAACAACACAGTGAGACACATTTTTGAGTGAGCTGTTGATCTACAGGTGCGTACGTGTGTCAAATCAAATGCAGATGAAAAAAACAAAACGGAAGACAGCAAAGTAAGAGGAAGCAGTGAGCTCTGTTCAGCAAGAGAGACTCATAAAGACTTCCATGGCAACACTAGCAGATAGAACAAATCCTGGGACAAATGAAGGTTGGGATGCTGGAAGTGGCCAGTTCGAGAGATGAGGTCAGAATGGGTAGAGAGCCTTTCTGTGATTATGATTTATTTGGAAATAGACCAGAAAGAATGTAGGAAATGTACTAGGGAAGGTCTTGAGGTACCATTGCAGTCATTCCTGCAGCAAAGTCCAGGCCGTGGGTTGTTGCAGCTAGCGGGTGGGCACTCTTGGTACTGGCACGTCACCTGTCCCCGCAAGCACATGCACTGTTGGCATGAGTTTGATGGGTGGCGGAACCGCTCGCCGTCAGAGAACACATGATTCTCAAAGGAACAGTCTGCGGGAAGACAAGAGCGACTCACGGACATCGGGTATTGGAAATGCAGCTGGTGTCCAATAAATGGCAGAGGATAAATCACATAGACTCACTGCAGTGACCTCATACAACAGTGACCTCATATAGCAGTGACATCAAACAGCTTACAGTGACTATTTTTGAACAAACATCATTTCTGTTTTATTAGCAATGAACCACGGTCACATTCGACGTCACCTGCAATCTCTTCTCACCACTTGACAATAAAAGAATAAGACAGGAACTTGTTTTTGCAGCAATAGGTTGCGTTTAATGATTTAAATGTAAACAGATATGCATCTGCATATAACTGAGTGCTAAAATAAATTGTTTAATGTAGATCTTTTAAACTTAGAAAAGATTACTGATGCAAATAATCTTTTGTGTTACATTTGCATTGTGACAGCTGCCCTGTGGTGGAGTGAGGTCATTTTACAAAAAAAAGTTGATTTTATGTGCTATGAAGAAGGATTAACACCATATGTGTCACAGCAAAATTACTGCAAAATATAACACTAACTTCAGAGTGGGAGAAGATGACGTTAAGCAATCACAAGGCAGAGGATGTTAAGGTATTGAAAGCGTAACACTGGACTCATTATGGAAGGACTATCTAGGAGATGCAGACAGTGATGTCTAAAATTTTACATCTTAAGCTGGCAGAAAGGTCAGCAGTTGAGAACAATGGGTAGTTCATTGCGGAACTGACACCAAATGGAGTGTACAAATTGCCCTTTTACAGCGAAAGTGCTCAAAACATCCCTGTGCTCTGATGTCAAGGTTAGGCACCCAATTTTCAGCTTCAACAAGCTGCCTCAATCATTATAGACATTTTTTGGCTACTCCACATGTTTTTAAAGTATGTACATGGCATAGGATTATCCAACAGTGAGATTTCCAGCATTGTGAGTAAATATTGCAATCATCCACATAAATGGCACACAAGGCTCCTGAGTTTATTTCAGGTTATTTCAGAACACCTAAGGGGCCGAAAAATCAGAATAAGCCTGGTAGGCAATAATACACATTGGAATTAACCATTCTTGAACAGACATCATAACTCTTCGCTTCAAGCGCTGATGAACCCCTTGACTGGGTTGGCTTTTTAAATCGTGTGCTCCTGCTGAGCTTAAAGAACTGGAGATCCCCACTGGTATTCTTCTGGAGAACAAAGACGAGAAGCAACGACAGCCAGAACTTTTCCATCAGCGTTAAGCAGCACTTCCAGCAGTCGGACTGGTTTGGCACCTTATTATGGGGGCATTTAGGTTACCAAGACGACTGAATGAGACTTCTGATCTGTCGCATAAAACAGCTTTACCTATATCTTTAGGTCAGTTACTGATAGTTATTGGTTATAGGGACACTGATGTGACAAACACAACTCTTTGAACAGCTGAAGTCACTGGATATTCCTGACGGCCCACCTCTGGCTCTTTTAAATCTAGACTCATTAGACACCTCCATTTATGTCCTTAGTGTCGAAACAGTTATGCCAACTGTTGCTGCGACTGAGATCATCTGACTGCTGATTGTTGTCCCCTTTTTTCACTCAACTTTCTCACGTACTGCAGTCTTTGAGAGCAGGTTTAACCTTCATGCCATGTGCCCTCAGTATGATAATGGCAGTTTCCTGTCACACTGAGCCACCAACTGCCATCTTGAATCCATTCTCTCTCCTGTGTTACAGACTATCTATCTCCCATCAGTTTTATTTCATCTTCCACTGCTCTCTTTTCTCTGGTTACTTCCCATTTGCCTTCCTTTGACTTGGACATTTTCTCTTATGGTTCGTCCTATGACTGCTATTCAAGCGATGCACGATGTTTCCTATCCTTCCCCTCAGCTGACACAGACCCATTCTCATGCACTGCAACATGTTGCTCTGACATATCTACATGAATAACTGATCACCACTTACAACTCAACCTAAGACTGAAATCCTGTACCTCCCCACTGGTCTCCATGTCAATGGACAATTCAATCATGTCAATCATCAGCCTGGGAGTAACAGTAAATATTAGAAAACTACTCTCCTCTACCACTGCCCACCCCCATTGTCCCCCTCACCAAGAACCCATTTCATTCCAGAGCTTCTAAAAGTTTCACACATTAGTCCCCACTACCTGCTACTTTTTGAGTGCTCATTTCCTTGTTCTGTGTCACTTCAGCAGGTAACTACTGGCCACCAGTGAACTATAGGATCCCGCCCTCTTTCTGATGTCACTCCTGAGAGAGAATGGAGACAACAGTGACTGGATTATGGTTTGCAGCTTGTATTGCCCCTGGGCTTAGTTAGAGCTCTTCACCCAAGGACTGTTACATCATATTTCCCTTTCAATGGAGACAGCCTTCAACAGGCGCAAACACAATCACATCTAATTCACGCTTTAACTTCCAAGCCACTTCGCTTAGCGGGCAGAACACCTGTCCCTTCACTCACACCTGAAATCAAGTGATCTGACACGCTCCTTCAATTTTGCCCAAGAGACAAAGCAAAAGTAAGTCACTACGGATAAACAAAGGGTCTCTTATTACCAGCAGAGTGAAAAGAGTGGGGAGAAGAGAAACATAAGAAACCACTGGTTCCCTACATAAAGCAACAATCCATGTTCTGTGCTATTTACAGCACCCAAACCAAGACCATAAATATTATTGTCTCTACACTGTTGGTCTTAAAAGTAAGTATAGGAAAACAGGTGCAAGTGCAGCCCCTGAACAGCATCCCTGCAAACAGCCATTGCTGTTCATGAAGGCTCCTTTGAAAAAACACACATGCATCCTGCTCCTCTGCACTAAGTACACAGTAATTCTGCATTGTTTACTCTGATCACACATCTCCCTTTTGTATGAAGACTCTCTGACCAAACTCCAATTTCATTTCCAGAATAGAAACGCTGGGGAACAGTTACTGGGGAAACAAAAGAACCTGTACATTTCCCCGGACTCACATCGCCCCCTAGTGGGAAAAGCTGACACATCCGGCCTGCTGCTTACAGCAATACCAACGCAGTTTGTACATGCGGTACCTATTGTTCCATTTACCTCAGCTGAGGAACCAATACTGTAAACTCAGTACTGCCCATATGAATTTTTAAATATAGTTAAAACTTAACAGGTCCAAATGAACAACTGTATCATTAACAGCTAATGCTGATGCTTGCAAAGAATGTTGCAGTGGATTACCTGCAATGTAATACAAAAACTGATCAAACTGTCCTTCCTGGGTTTGTGTTGATGGTAACTGAGGGTGGCAGACTGGACAGATCAGCGTACCTGAGCATCTGGGACAGCACTCTCCTGGTGGCATGTGAGGACTGGGGCAAGTCACAGGTGCACAGCCTGTGGACTGGCATCGGACAGTACCAGCCTGTAGAAACAGTGTTAAAACTGCAAACGCAACTATAAACCATACCAAGACCACAGCTTTTATTCTACACTGAAAACTGAAAATATCCCTTTCAAGAAATATCTACAGTATAGTATTATTATCTTTTTCAATACACACTAGCCATTTGACCAATCTCATTATCACATCTGAATATGGTCAGTACTAAAAAAAACCTAGCAGTAAAATCAATACGTCAAACATATGCATACAAGGCTGAACATGGATCTTACCTGACAACTGCACATCAAGCAGGGATCATCAGGGTCAATAAAACTTTCCTCATTATTGTAGACGTGCTGTTTGTAACTGCAGCAGTTGCATGTTAAACAACAGCCATCTGTATGGGTGAGGATATGGATGTACATCAGGATTCTGCCCAGTGTGGAAGCCTACAGGTGCTCACAATAGCAAACATACCGTAGTTTGTACCCTCCCCACACATACCATCTTGTCTGCAAGGGTTTTGGCAAGGGACAGCGGGGCAGGGTTGTGGTTCACATCGGGTCTCCCAGTTCACACAGGTGCAGCTGATACAGGGTTGGTCTTCTGGTACCCACAGAGAACCTTCCTCATGCCACTGGCCATCAACCACACACCCTGTGAAAGGAGAAGGAGAACATGCTATGATGCCAACTGCAGCTATGTTCTATGATAAGCTGAAACGGGTTCAAATCCCAACTCAGCTAAGTAGTAGTTAGGGTCATCATACTGGAATTGAAGGACCCAGTATCAAGCCCCAGTCCTGCCACAGCATACCTGAACACCTGGGACAACACTCTCCTGGTGGCGTGTGAGGATTTCGGCAAGGCACAGATGCGCACAATGGCGATCTACAGGTAACTTGGCCGTCCTTTGGGCACGAAGACACAGTGAAATACACCACAAGGACAAGTACTGAGGAAAGACTCAGAGAAACACCACAGAGGTACTTTTGTTTAGTGTTCACATCCTTTGTACAAAAAACAAGCAAAACTATTCAAATTGAGTCAGAGAATAGAGACAGATATGAAATTCTTATAAACTGAATTTCATACCACAGGCATAAAACAAGAATCTGAGTAAAATTCAACTGAAAGCAGTTTTAATTCCTGTAATTTTCTGAATAAAAAAAATATAAATAAACACATAATATAGCTGTCTCTTTATATTTTTCTTAACGTCATTATTTAGCTAACATTAACTGTGGTATTCCAATAGCACATATGCAGTTGGAACCTAATTGTTCTAAATGAGAAGTCAATAAAACTGCTTTTAAATAAAAAGTCAGCTTTAAGTTCATTTGCTTACCTGACAAATGCATGCCTTGCAGGGATCATCTGGGTCCTCAAATCTGTCCCCACCGCTGTAGATATGTTGTTTGTAATCACACAGAAGTTCAGGTGTGGAAGAGTCATCATCTGTGAGGACATTAAGCTACTGAAGGATGTTTTTGACTGTAGCTGATTCTATGATTTCCTTATGAAATGGATTGTCAGCTTGTGCATCCAAACTGGGCTGATGGTGTATGGTGATGTACTCCAGTGTACCTGGACATCGGGGACAGCACTCTCCTGGTGGTGTGTGAGGCCTGGGGCAGGTCACCTGTGGACAACTTGGCAACCTGCAAAGTACACTGCCAGCCTGTAGGAACGGCAACATGGTAAGACTGCAATTGCTGCTGCTACCACGTCAAGGACATGCAAAGTTAATGAGATATATATATATATATATATATATATATATATATATTTTTTTTTTTTTAATCTTTAAAATCTACTAGGAAAAGGATCCAGTGAACAAGTAGTAGACTTCATCTACAAAGAAATGGCTTCTCGGTGTAATATACTGGCCAAGTCAAAATTAACACCTTCAGTCAAAAAATGCATTTGTAGACAATTAATACAACAGGTGCAAGGAAAGAAATTGGGCACGAAAAACCAAGGAGAGCTGCAGACAAATTGAAGAGCAAGGTATTCAGGACAAAAAATTCCTAAAGACAGCTGCTTACATTTTAATTTATGCCAGCAGATGTCAGTGGCTAACACACTGCTAGGCTGGGAAGAGATGTCTAGAGTTCCTGCAGAAACTTGTTCACCAAATGGTGACAGTCAAGAAGAGTTTTTACATTATGTCTCAAACTCCAGCTGAAAAGCCATCTGGAATATCATCTTACCTGACAAGTGCACGTCTTACAGGGATCATCAGGGTGCACAAATGTCTCCCCATGATTGTATATACGCTGTTTGTAGCAGCAGTGCTGCTGACTGGAACAGACATCTGTGAAGACATCATCACTGTTATGAAATGGATGGCCAGTCTGTACTTCCTGAAAAGGGTCTGACTGATGGAGTGGCGATGTACATTAGTGTACCTGGACACATGGGAGCGCACTCTGCTGGTGGTATGGGAGGAAGGGGGCAGGTCACGGATGCACAGCCTGTTGACACACATTGTACAGTGCCAGCCTGTAGGAAGAATGCAAGACCTCAATCACAAATCACACCAAGGCTGGAGCTCATATTCTACCGTGGAAACTGGAGGTATCACCTTGAACAGATTTTGCACAGCAGTACACTGGGACCCTATCTTACAAGCACAACTGGGACAAGAGGTCTAATCATAAGTATTTGTTTACAACTCTAAATTCACTTTAATGACTAAGTAGTAATTAGCAAAAGTTGAATAATGCATACGACCCTCTACTTCGGTTAGGTTGTGTAAAAACCACAGGCAAAGCCATAACACATTTTCCAAAAATCTTTAAGTGGGGTAAAAATGACGTGGTACTTCAAATAAATGCAACTCCAACTTGATCTTACCTGACAAATGCATGACATACTGGGATCATCTGGGTCCAGAAAACTGTCCCCATTATTGTAGGTGTGCTTTTTGTAACTGCAGTCATTGCATTTCACAAAGCACTCATCTGTAGGAATGAGGATATGATTGTATGTCAGGATTCAGAACAGTTTGGAGACCTACAGCTTCCTGTAACAGCACACATGTTATAGCTCATACCCTCCCATCACATACCATCCCCTCTGCAGAGGTTTTGGCAAGGGACAGGGGGACAGAGTTGCGAGTCACATCGGGTCTTCCCATTCTCACAGGTGCAGCTGACACAGGGTTGGCCCTCTGACACCCACACTGAACCTTCCTCATGCCTTTGGCCACCCACCACACACCCTGTGGAGGGAGAAAGAGATTGTGGGAGGAAATTGATGCAGGGAACACGCTTCACACAGACTGAGCTGGATTCTAACCCCCAAAAGCTGTGACGCATCATAGCTACCCACTGTGCTGCCTTGAAAATAACTTCCTTCGGGGGAACTGTTGCAGTAACTCTTGAACAGAAATGCTGAAAGCATCAAACAACTACTGAATGTTTTCAACTCGATAACTATGATTTACAAAAATTCAATAATGTTATTGCTTTTCTCCCACGATTTTTAACCAGTAACCTGCACCTCTTGCTCATCTGGACATCCAGTCATCTGAAAAGACTGTAAGAACATGACAAGTCTTTTTCAATTCCTGTTGTCAGCATATAACAGTTCACAGTGGTATAATAATAATGATAATATAATATGATAATAGTATATAATGCATGACAAAAGATGGATGTACCTGGACACCTGGGACAGCACTCTCCCAGGGGCACATAGGGATTACTGCAGGTCACAGCTGCACAGGCCACCGACGTACACGGATCACGGCATCTGGGACAGCACTCGCTGGGTACATGCTCGATTTCATCACAATCCAGAGGAGCACACGGGGGTTTCTTGCACACCACATTCCCTCTCTGGCCCAGTCGCAACGAGCAAAGCAAGAAACAAATGAATAAGCACCGCAGAAATCTGAATTCAAACATTCCTCTTCTCCTCGCTCCTGCTGTGTTCTCACTTCTTCAGCTTTAAACTAGTGATACGGACAAACGTTTGTGATGTTTCAGGATGTTGTGCGTGCAAACCAATGAAGTGCATGATCAGTGTGTAGCCTCAGTGGAGGGAGGACGCCTTTCCAACACTCACCGTGCAGATACACTGCTGGCATGGATCCTGGTTGTCCTGGAATGAGGCCCCTTCGAAGACCACCTGGCCGTGGTACCTGCAGTTGGTACAGTCCTGGCAGCAGGGGCTGAGTGGATGGCGCAGCCCGTGTTCACACCTCTGGGGGCAACTGTAGATGTCAGTACAGGACACACCCCCAGTCTGGAACAAGAAGAGGAAACCCACTGCTTCACAAACACGCTCAGCTGCATCCTTGTTTCCACAGACTCTTGTGGATGCTTGTGTCTTCTTGCTGTATTAGACTGTACTGTAAAAAAATTGATTCTTTAAACAATAGGTAATACAATTCCTTTGTCTCGTGTAGAATTGAGAAAAAGGTAGCACAACACCACCTGCTGCCCTAGATGTCATAAATCCATCCAAGCATTCACTGGTGAAGCCTGAGTTCCCAACTGAGAGCAAAAACTGGTGACCAATTTAAGACAAGACAAATAAGAGGTATACACCTACCGCACAGGTGCACTTTTGGCATCCATCTACCGTAACGAAGGAGACATTGTGCACTCGAGCATTTACATCGCACGCTGAAAAAACACAGTTCAGTCAGTCAAAATCTTTCATTCCAGTGAAGGCCCGCTGTCTGAAGCCTGGCTGAGCCTTAGCTGTTTCCATCAATTGCAGGAGCAAAAGAAGAAAATATGCTACAGACCTGCAGCAAGCCAGAATCTGGAAGCGTTGACCAGTATGTGGTAGTAAAAGGGGAACAGATCTTTTACGATTACAAGACATGGAGCAATCAGAACATATTGTCAGCCGCAACAGTGCAAAACATAAGGATTTTGTGGGTGTGTTGCTGTTTAAGATACCTGTGCAGGTGGGACAACACTGGCCTGGTCTCCAGATTGGGTTTCGGCAGTTGGTGGTGGGTGGACAGCGCACTGGGGTGCATCTCACCAAGCTATTCTAAAAGAAAAAAAAAACTATCATGGTAGGTTGTCACATAAAATTAAACCTAGAGACATGATGGGTGAGGTCACTAACAAGTGGGAAGAGACTTACGGTACACGTGCAGTTCATACAGGGATTGGATCTGGACAGGAATATGTCTCCATTCTTATAGATGGTCTCCTCATATTCACAGTCTTAAAAAAAGGAGTTCTTTTGGAGTCATTAAATTAACAAATAGTAATGCACCTCTGTGTGGTACACTGGCTTCCTTCACCCGAAATAAAAAAAAGCAATATTTTTTAAAAAATAATTTAAAACAAGTTAAAGGTAACACACATCTTTTTTCAAGACAACATTTATTCATTCTTCTTTACTACCAGTTAGGACTTATCCAAATGCAAGGTCAGCAGAAGCACACCAGGAAGCACAGGGCAGGAAAATGAAAATATTTCCTCATTTTGACTACAGTCTTGAGTCCGATTTCCACGTCACACATATAATAAACAAGCAGCAAATCACCTAATAACAACAATGACAAACACACATAAAACATGGAATCATACTCTTCTTCTGTTTGTTTAGCCAATTATACTTTAATAAGACTACCTTGTGGAATGGAAGCCATTATTCAGAGTGACTCTGTGTAAGTAAACAAATTCAAATTCCACAGCATCTACTGAATCCGTTCAAGCTTACTACCTTCCCTAGAAGCATAGAAGCATCAGTCTAGAGGTGCTAAGGTGACGCTATGCCATATCCCCCCCCCGGTGTAAAAGAGCTCTGGAATGTGTTGTGGAGGTGAATGGCGCAGCTGTACCTGGACGACAGATGGGGCAACACTGTCCTGGGGGCACATATTGATTAAGACAGGACTGGTAAGGACAGCTGACCTTCTGGCACTGGACACATTGGTTCTAAACAGAATGGTAATGTGAGAAATGGCAGTGTGTTAAACAGCAGTAACAAGATTCTGCAAATCACACAGAACTGTAATACATATTAAAATGTCAAGAGTGAAGTTTTTTGAATAGAAAGTCACCCCATTACTTAACAGTCCTTTTACTTAGGTATAAACAAATTACCTAGACATATGAAGTAATGAATCATGTCTCTTGTCAGAAAAGCAAAAGGATTAAAAAAAAACTGAGTATGACATTTGACCTTAATTCGGAGAATCCAATGATGCACTCATGGAAACTCTACACTTGCATACATTGCTGTCTGTCGGCATCAGTTGAGAACCAATGCATTCGAGCCACAAAATAATTTTTTACACTAGCACTCTAAAACTCTGTAGAATGAAGGAGGGGAAGTTATTACGACATTATTAAAACCTAGAAAATTTTTATTTAGTTTTTCTATTATTAAAGCAGAACTGAGACAGTTTGCTTAAACAAATTACCTCGCACGCACAGGACAAACATGGGTCCGGGCTGAAGGGTTCGCCATTGTTGTACGTCGTTCCCTCATAGCTGCAGCCTTTTTCAAAGGACATAACAAATCCATATTATGTCTGACCAATGACTAACGTTTCTTGATTCCCAGACAAGTGTTTTGATCACATTCCTAGGAGTAACGTAAAGGGAAAAATGCTCCCAACATAGTACAAAGTAATTAGTATTCATGACGGAGGTCTGGGGTTAGTCTACTTCTTTTCTTCATATATGTGACTTGCAAAACGGCAAAATGGTTCTTTTAGAACAAAACAAGGTTTGGACCTACCCTTCAAAAATATATTTAATCTTCTAACAAATGCATCTGTTGAATAGATATATACTTTTCAAGTTTTTATAAGATGTGAAAACATAGACTAAAGCAGTTTGCATTGACTTGTGAACAGAAGTATTGTAAACATAACAGGGATGTTTCAGAAACTAGTTGTACCATTTAGGTCCATGTTTCTGCTGTACAAATAATTTTCTGGCTGAGGTGGATGTACACACTTGCTCATTTTGCACCATTAGGAATATTTTATTTGGCCCTTTTCTCCCTGCCCTCATCGCAAATCCACTTGTTGTCTATCATGCCCCAATTACACTTTCTGTAGGCAACTTGTTATGCCCTCTAAATCCATTTGCTGCTTCTCATATGACCTTAACATTTTTCAGAATTCTCTCCCTGTGGAAAACTCTGAGCTGATTCTTCACGGTGATTTAAACATAACTCTTCAGGACATTCAAATAGGTGACCTGACACAATCATCTGATCTTTCCATATATAAATCCAACTCTTCACAAGGCTGGTACCAATCTTGACCTTGTCTTCACCAGGAATTGTAGATCTTCAACCATCACGATACTCCCATTCATGTTTCTGATAAAGTCATAAATTCCTCTTAAGCTTCAATTAACTTGCCCATTCTGTCTTCAATCACTGACCCCATTTTACCTTTTCCTCCAACCTAAAATACCTCCCTTTTCTCCTAATTTCCTGCTCTTCCTCTGTGCCATAAATCAGTGATATCAACCATATCTTCTTCTCTTGACTCTGTCTCTCCTCCAGCCCTCTGCTATCATACTCTGCATAGTAACTGATACAATGAGCCTGCTGTTATGCGGAAATGGAAGAAAAGAAAAATATAAAGACTCCCTCACTTCCTTCCACCCTGCCATTTCAGCACCAAATAGCTTTTTTTCTTTACGACCAACTACATTTGACACCCAGTAACCCCTGCATGCTTCCTATCCTTTTCATAATCTCTCAATTCCCCTCCCAGCCTCCTTCCTCCACCCTTACTGCTGAAAGTTTAGCCTCATTCTTTACATACAAAATTAATGCCAAAACACCAGAGTTTTCTCATCTTCCTGTTCCGTTAATGTTAGAACAATCTGCAAGACCCCCACCATTGTGTTCCAGCCATTCTACAAAAATGACCTCTCAGGCCAACTAATCCCTCATGGGCCACTCCTTGCCCTCTTGACCCTTTTCCTACTCCTCTTTTGCAGACTATTTCTCCATACCTCATTTATTTTGCTTCTTCCATCTTCAATTCCTCACTCCCCTCTGGTTGCTTCCTATGTGCTTTCAAAACTGCTCAAGTGTCATTTTTGTTTAACAAACCTTCTCTTGACTCAAACACATCACAGAATTACAGACAAGTCTCCCTTTTCAAAATTAATGAGGGCACATTTACAATCTGTATCACATTTACTGCCCAGAATGGGCTCCCTGATGGACATCAACCTCATTTCAAATGTCTGTCGTTCCACCAAGTCTGCCCTCTTCACAGTGTCCAGTCTGTTAGAGCTGCTGTCCTCTTTTCAGCTCTTGTTATTCTCAACTTCTCTGCTGCATATGGTAAACCATCATATAATCTATACCTTGGTTTCTAGTACTGGTGTTGGGATCCTTACTCTTCTCCATCGTATAGATATACAGTATTTTTGTTTTTTTTTTTACAATTTGAATAGAATTCCTTCATACTCAATGAATGATATTACATGATTCAGCAGCAGAATAATTTTAACATTATCCAAAAGGCAATAATTTTGACCAACAAATGGATAAAAGTATAATATTTCCAATGTTATTTCTTTTGCTGGGCTCTCTTTATGACTTAGGTGAAGATCTGATCACTTTTTAGGTCAAATTTATGCAGAAACCCTTAAAATAAATGGTTCACAAACTTTCTACCACCACTGTATACTAATTTCACTAATCCAGGAGAACTGAGAAACCATGCCATTCTGCTACCTGGAGGGGTGCACGTGACTCTGCCATTCATGCACATGCAGGAGGTCTGCTGTTCTGATTCCCAATGTGTCCCCTCCTTCACCTCTCGCCCCTCCCAAGTACAAGATGGCCAGGTGAATTCTGGGATCTGAACCAGGGATTCCTGATCCTCATTCTGTTGAGAGCAGAAGCACAGTATAAAGGGGGTAAACCATGTAATTATCCATCTGTCCACCCTGTGTTCAAACAAGTCCTAATTTGCCCCCTCAATATTTCTGTATAAATCCAGTGAGTATTATAGCAAATATTTTTGATCCACCACATCTTACAATAAATTATTTAACTGTGTACATATGAATGAGTGAGCAAATCCAATTCTGTCTAGTCTCAAAACTGCTTAAACATTTTACTTCCACGTAAAAACACATTTTTAATAGTTACAAGACTCTTAAGCATCAATGTAAAGACACCATTTAAATAGTTTTAAATACTCACAATACATACAAGACTCTTAACTACGTCAAGCGTCAAAAGATTCCCTTTAACCTTTCGCTTAAGACCCCCAAACCTATACTCCAGGATGAAGTATGGTGTTGTTCCAGACATCACCTGGCGATAGGGTGAATCAGACTGTGGCTTCATGTGCATGTTTTTGTTCTCATCCCTTTCTCTTAAAGGTCCTGCTGCCTTGCTGAGGTGGGGGTGTGGCTGTGGATCTGGAATGTACCACAAGGAAAAGGTCCGCGTAAGACTGACATGGTGAAAAAACACACCAAGAGTATCTTTACATAAAATGAGTACAATTCACACAATTATTTTTAACTATTAGAGTCCCCTTAACATGATTTGTTGTAAATCCTCAGGAAAGGAGTCCAGAGTTCACAGTGGATCAGTGATCCACTGAAACTGATTAATTCTCTAGCCATGAAGATACGGGAAAAAAATCAGGCCCTCTTTCCCAAATTTGTCTATATTGTTTAACTGCTTAAGACCTCTTGTTGCTATTTCTATGTTATTAATTAGTGAACTTAATAAAGAGTATTAATTAAGTTCAAATTATCTACAAAACGGCTATATTTATTAATCTGACTGTGTATGTAGTTTTAAAATAAACAGTTTTGTAACTGAGTTTAGTGTGTGAATTCACATTTCTCAATAAGTAGGGAATTGTTAATTTACATTTTCTGTTATGATCACTGGTCAAACTGACATATAAAATGAATACCAAAATGGAAAAGAAGGTCCAGCAGCAAAACACAGTTCTAAAATGAATATGAATGTATGTATAAAGTCATTCAGTCTTATACTCAGTCTTAGGTGCATGTAATCCCACCGTTCTATTTTCTCTGCTGTTCATCTGGTTAGTTAGGGGTTGGAAAAAACACTATTGCAGACTGCAAAAACAACTGCAATTTAAATTTTTTTTTGCTTTAAATTTTATCTAAAAAATTAAATAATGTTTACTGCCTAGGGATTACAATAAATTAAGATTTTTATAGTTTTTAACTATAATACTTAACTAACTGATTTGCCCAGCGCTGCCTGGGCCAGGAAAGTAAAAAGTTAAAAAGAAATTACACTATATATAAACAAACTGTATTAGCCTTAAAGTGGCTGCATTAAGCACATAAGTATTGTTAATTCTGTTGAACATGTTTACCTCGTCACCGTGTCCCTGGTGCTCTGTATTGCATCATATGACTTGGACAGTAATGTCTAAAGCACTGTGAATGTGTGTGTGGGTGTGTGTGTGAGGTGACCCATTTGATTTAATCTTCATAAAACAGCTGGAAACTGCCAGGATGCACACTTCACTAATGTGTGCGTGTGTGCGTGTGCTTGTTTGACTATGCAAAAACATAACTTGGGGTAAGAAGTACCTGCGTGTCAAATTTCTGGCTTGAAAAACAAAGCCATGCATGAAGAACAAACAGACAAACAGAGATTCAGCATTACAGATATAGAGATTTCTATTTCTAGTCTCTTTCCAAATACAGCTCATTTTATAAATGATTCCACACCTGCACCTGGACAGGGCCATGGCCGTTCCTGGTAGCCCACAGTGGAGACTTCTGCAGTTTGCCAATAACCCTAAGGGAAAGAGACAAAATACTACATTTAAGGTTTTAAGAAGTGACGCTTACATAAACATTGTGATATTTATTATGTTGCTCTCAAAACCTAAACTGAAATACCGAGGACAATAATTTTTATATTCCTTATCAAAACAGTCCCAGTTATTTAGCCCATTTCCCAGCACCTTTGCCCTCCAGGAAACAGCCTCTATGACTTCCAGAGGTGCTGACACCCCATCCCCAAGGTGAGGGCATTTCTAACCTGTAACATCAACACATTAAACTAAACTAATGCAATGCCCAAACCCTAAGAACAGACAGGAGGGTATAAATGACAATTCCTAACACACAAAATGCAGTGGAGAAACGCTAAAATGTGAAGCTGGTTTTACACAGCACCTATAAAGTTCAAAGACATTTTCTTTCCAGTTTAACCAACAAAGTGGATTTCTTGAGACAGTTGGCTAATGAGACCGATACGGCTGACTCACCACAAACTTGTCGGCCTTGTTATCTTTTGTGCTCCCAACGGTAATCTGAAGGTCACTTGGCAGGAAAAGACTGAGAAACATGTTCTTCTCCAATATTATTGCCTCCTTGCAGTCAACAAAGAGCACAGCCTTGTTGGTCTCCAGGCTGAGGGCCAGTTGAGTCCAGCGGCTGCCCGAGAAAGCTGTGCCTTTAGGGAAGATGATGTAGGAAGGCTTCATGTCAGGTAAGGCTTGGTACTCCAGGCGCAGCTGGTCGGAGGGCCTGCTGGACACCAGACGCAGCACTGGCCAATCGGTCCTCTTCATGGCCGCTGGTGACGTGAGAGCAATGAGTGTGCTATTTGTGTGCTTGGCTTGCCGGCACACAAAGTGGAAGCCCAACGAGCTGCGCGTGGTGCCCAGGAGGAAGATGAAGACATCTTGGGGAAGGATGAGTTGGGGCACTTGCTTGCGAAATTTCCAGGCCTGTACCCCATCCTTTGAACCCTGGACTTTGCTTATGCCCTTGATCAGGTGATTGATGTTGGAGGCTTTCAGCAGGTCAATGACTGAAAATACAGGCAACATTAATGACTCTCCTTACAATGGTATCCTAAGTAGACAGTAGACAATAGACAATTTAAGTCTCAGTAAAATGACTCACTTCCTTAAAAACAACGGGAGTGGATCATTTCCATGTACAATAAATCTAATATAAATAAAACAAACTTTACACTGCTACGCTACACCAGTTTTGAGTAAGATAAACAAGGAAGTTAGAAAATGGCAAAAATATTATTCCGGTTTCCAGTTATACTAAGTTTACCTAAAAAATAAAACAGGAAATACTGTTTACAATCTTCAGCATATTATGTTACAATCCATCTTAAAAAACAGTATCTAAATTAAGTAAGACTGCATAGCATACATTTGTTTGAGTTTTTCCTTCTAAAATTACTAATTAGATTCCTATAAGGCTCAAACAGATTTGGCAACAATGGAAGTCAGAAATAACCTTAAGGAGGAAACTACACATTAACAAGACAGGGGAGGGGGAAATCTGTACTGTGGAGATTTTAAGCAACCATTTTGAACTTCTGCATTAATCATTACTGACACATCCTGGGTTGCTGACACTTAGCTAGTCGGCAAATTATAAGGGTTTAAATAATTAAGGCTATTAAAAAGTCGAATGTATTTTTCTTAAAAATACAGCTTTGAATTTCGCTCAGTATTCCACTGTATTTCAGGTGCTGTAAATTCCTTTCTCTGTTCTTTAACTTTCTTTATACAAACACAACATCTCTAAAACTGAATGTATGGAAGGATCTCTGTTTGTTCTCTACAACCGAGGTTAATATCATATCAGATCAGTTCACACCAAGGCCACCTTGAATAAATACATCTGCCATTTTTCAGATATATCATCTATCACTGCAGCAGACCTTCAGTTTCAATGAGGACTCAGACAATAGCAGCTTGGAAAACCTGATCTTAAATAAACTATTTTGGAAGCTTCTCTGTCATGACCCGTTTATCACCTACATTTTTCCAATGCTGATTTGGATTGGCCCTAGTTAAAGACATGTTTGTACACTAATACTGTTTTTCTGCAATCCACAAAACATAAAAAAGATTTAGGAACATCTACTTTCTTCTGTGCATAGAGGGTCCAGTGACAGCAGGCTGCACATTGACTGGATCAAGTGGAAGTGTGTTGAGGATCTGATAGGGAAACACAAGAACTGTAGAAAATAAGACTCCAGCTGAGACAGGATCCATCCACAGGGGTGGTAAATGAATCATAAAATTTGCCGACCTTGATTGAAATCCACTAAATTAATTGACCAAAGGAGAACATGACTTTACTCAAGCATTGTCCTGATTGAGTATTAGATCTAAAGCAAATGAACTAAGAATTTTCAATGGATAAAAAGAAAGTGCGTGAAGCAGCTCATCAGATGGGATTTCAAACGATCAATGTGGTGGATTAAAGTTGAGGAAACCTGTACTTTTCGGTATATGTAAAAACATATGCATGCATATGGCCACACTTTTGCAACCTGTACTGCCGATTGCCTCAAGTTTATTTGACTGAAGGTTAGTATATCATTACACAACAAACCTTGTAAACATTGGTGTATATTAACATATGCGGAGTAAGTAATCCAAAGAACAATTGAAGAACTCAGGTTAAAGACTTCAAGGTCAACAGCACCAGAACCTTCTCTCGGCTGAAGCAGAGGAAACCACCAAAGTAACTGTATATGGCCAGTCTGGTGGTATCAAGGGCATACTGAAAAAAGGCAGAAGGACACTGAAATGGAAATACTATATATGATGGAGCAACGTCTTACACTGGGATTGGAAGACTGACAAAGCTTGTGGTTAAACATCACCAATAAACATGATACCATATTACTCACGTGGGACATGTTACCTACACAAAGCAACAGTTGTACATATAATAACATGTTAATGAGACATACAGTACAGTTAATCTTAAAAATAAATGTGAAACCCTAAAAAAAAGAAAGCAGCAGTACATTTACCACATATGTGGTAAAGGTATATTTTCTATTGTCTTATAGTTCATGTCACTTAAATGGGGTCAACTAATAGCCTAGTTGTGTTATTCACATTATTATTCACTTCACTTTACTTATTTTTCCCAAATGCATATCTAAAAAAAATTTTAAAAATTTGTAACACAAATAAAATTAATAGCCCGTGTGAAAATGAGATGGCATGAGTTATAAATGGGGGGTGAGATGTAAATTTGAAATGAACAGGTATACATCTTACCGTTTACATTGTGGTAATAATTTGGAAGGTGGTCTTTTTCGGCTGAGAAGGGACAAGTCCAGAAAAGAATAAGTAAAGAGTGTAGCGGAAGCGCTGTCCTCACTGGGATGATCTCCATCACAGAGCCAGCTAATAATTCACGCTATGCTGAGCTCTGCAGTAACTGTTATATTCAGTTCCTCAGAGGGATCTGATAGCGAATATTAATACGTTAAAAAAAAAAAAAAAAAACACTAAACGCCAAGCGCACCGCCCGCTCGCCGTTCTCCGAAATGTGAAGATCGCATTTCGCGCACAGCTGTTCTCTCCGCTGGCGCCGGGGATCTCTGGAGTCTCGTGTCCCTGGAGCCTTAACCACTCCCTGCGGGACGGGCTCACTGCACCGCACTTTCTGCACTTCAGCCCTTTACCAGAGTAATACGCTGCTTACAATCCGCCTCTCAGTCGTATGCATAGGGCCAGAATACAAAATACAAAGTCTTCGCATTTGGACGAAAACTGATTATTACTATTATTTCCGTTATTTAGCCAAACTAGCAAATTAAGGCAAAGTCATATTTACAGGAGGTCTACAAACACTATACAGTGTAAGAAAGAGCTCTCATTCTGGACCATGCCAACTCCACACAGACAGAGCCGGATTCAAACTCATCCCAGACCAGCCCAAGGTCTGTGTTTAAATTAAGTATTTTGTTCTTGTAATAGTCGCTTCCTGAGAACAAAGTCATTGTCAAATATGCTTAACCACTTTACTCTGCTCAGGGTGGCGGCGGTCCGGAACCTATCCCGGACCTGACACTACACCTTGTACAGGATGCCAGTCCATCACAGTGAAAATAAACCCCTTTATTCTAATATTTGTTGCCAGATTTAACAGGTCGTATCAGGCCACCGAAAGAGACTGTATGTTTTGGGATTGCACAGGTAAAAAAGGTCTTGCAGTCAAGATTTCTAAAACACCAAATACATCTTAAACTTAGACATTCCTGTTTTTTTCTTCAGTGTGAGAATGATTGTTTTTTTAAAGAAGGGGCTCTGACTTTCCAACAAAGCAAGCAGTCCCTGGCATTATCTGACCTGCAAAAAATACCTTAACCATCTTGTAAACCTCTTTGTACCTGTGTGTACAATTTAACGTGGCTACAGTGTGTTTTACATTAAACTGTTATATCACTATAGCTATGAAGGCCCTCGCAAATTCTTCTAAGCTAACTTGTTTAAGCAGCTTTGACTCAAAACAGAGCTTAAGCGTAAGTGTTGCAACTTTACATGGCCAGCGGTTGTAGGTGTAGAAGTCACATGTCAGCTTTGGTGGATTAATGCGCCATGTAAAATGTGCTGGAATTTTTGACACTGAGGGAACAGAGTGAAAAACAGCAGTATAGCAACCTGTATCTGTTTGTTTGAGGTAAATCAAAGCCACGTTACAGTTTTCTGCTTTGGAATGAGAAGTGCCCGGCAGCCCTGTGCAGCCATCAGGACCGTTCATCTTACCACTGACCTCAACAGTGGACTTCAAGAAAGGATGCCTGAGAAAAGGTAATTTCAAAGTCTGCTCACTTAAAATTTAATGCAACAGAATTACAGTTCCTGAATGTTGAATGTGGACTAAAACTTTAACCAGTGCGGACTTGATATCATTTTGTGATGCAAAAATCAAAGAGGTAGTTGTTTATTTATTATTTAAGCATATCTCAATTATTTGTTATTTCATAGGCACTTCTTAAGAAAACTACAAACATCGTTTTCCCAACCAGTTGTGTTAGCGGGATTTGTGCTTCTGAAAAAGTTTGGACAAAGATTAACACTTTGTAAGATTATACAGTGGCAATGTATAGTGTCAAGGTATTTATTAGTCGTGAGATCCTGTATGCAATGAGAGGAGTTTAAAAATTCCACCAAAACTAAAATATTAATTTATGTTTATCGTGTCAGTATTACGTCCCATCCTGTCCATTGCGAAGGGTAAATATTTAAGGGATGCGTGTAATGGAGCTGTGATCCCTTGTCGGTGTTAATTACCACACGGTAAAGACGATGCAGACGTAAGCCTCAAAGGCGCAGCCGAAGCGCCGTTCTGAGCAGGGCTGATTTCGTCATCTCTGCTCGGAAAGCTTTTTTACTTCCGCCTTTCTACTAA
The DNA here is from genome assembly GCA_900497675.1 of Arapaima gigas. NCBI lineage: Eukaryota > Metazoa > Chordata > Actinopteri > Osteoglossiformes > Osteoglossidae > Arapaima > Arapaima gigas. Next base: position 485,270 of record UFQX01000304.1, read on the forward strand.
ATTCCAGGACTTAAAAGCCATAACGGCGTGGAATCTGCAGCAGATCCATATGCTTATGTCCCAAAACACTATGAAGAAGAAAAATAAACCAGCAAATAAATAGGTAGAAAACTGCTACTTAATCACATGGTTAAAAATATTAATGCACTAATATTTGCAACCAAAATAAAGGTGGGGCCTTAATTGTCAGCAATCATGTTTGCGTGTGGGGCGAGGTGGCAAGGCATGTGTGCGTGTCACGCAATTTGAGCACATGCTGCCGCAAACACCGGGCTCCCATGTGTCCGCTCTGACACGCTGGCCCTGCGTGTGGCGTCGGCCTCCTCAGCCAGCGGGCACTTAGCCGGCCTCGTCAGTTTAACCCTGCTCTCAGCTGTCAGTTACCACGTCCTGGAAACGCCCTCTAAGCTGTTCCTCTGCTGGTCATCCCTAAAGCCCTGACAAAGGCCGTCTGCTGGGGGGAGGGGATCACACCTCATGCGTTTGACTGCTGTGAACGACGGTGAATGTCGTGCGTGTCGGGGGACGGCAGCGGGGCCACTACACGCTGGGCTGGAGGCCACATCTGAACCACTTTAGTCTGCTGAATGTCATAGAAGAACGACATGTGTGCTGGTCTGCTCCCTTCCACAGGTGGGCTTCCGTGCTCTTTCTGTGTCTGTGCTTTTATGGAAACTCACCAGGTCAGTCTAGTACCAGATGAACCATTCAGGTGAATGTATAGAACTTTTCTAACACTGTAACATCAACTACCAAATAAAATGGCTATTATACCCATCCAAATTACATTGGTAGGCTTTACAGGTGAAAATAATTGTATAGACTTTAATACCTAAAGCAGGAATTCAATAAGTATTAAAGGAACAATTGTATCAGAAAGGGTTGGTGTAGACGGACTGGTTATATTTTGCGACATACTTGTAGCCATTTGTATTTGCACATTTTCAAAAATTTAAAGATATATTTTTATTCACAGTTAATTTGAACGCATGCAATACATTTAGGCAACGTTATTGCCATATTGAGAGGAGAATCAGAGGGTGGCTTGGGTGTAACAGCTGTTATTTTTTGCTATGGAAATTTCTGGATGTGATTTAGTAGGCAACAGCCAGCTGAGTGTTGTAAATGAATTTTAAAGGAGAAGATTATTGGCTAAAGAGACAATCCTCCTGTGGGTGATATTACTGCTTCAAGAAGGCCGTGCACTTGGGGTTGTACAGTCCAGGCGAGTAAAGAACAATATGATGTATGGTGGTAGGAGCCCAAGTTGCTGAATGGGTGAAAGAAAGAGAAACAGCTGTGAAGCAGCATGAAACCAAGTGCCAAAGACACCAGAGTTCTTCCGTATGGATGGTTTTGAGCAACAGCAATGTTTACACTTTCAGCTTTGGAATCAGTAGGACCATACATTGTATGTGAGGTATATGTCATACTGAGGATATATTCCATACAGCCTGATCAGTAATGTCGCTTAAGCTAGTAATTTTGTATTTGAAAAATGAGTTATGTCTGTCATCAGAAAAACTTTGGTATATGAATATGGGAATTAGTTTCATTCCTGCACAGCATCAGTTTGTGAATGAGGCCTCTGCTGTGCAGTAGTCATTTATAATTTTTGTGGTTGTTTTTGAATGCATCCATCACTAACTGAAAACTGAATGGGCTGTTACGTTTCACACTGTAATGGAAATCCCAGCAGCTCCACAGTTCATATGGCAACAAAATGGAATGACTAGTTTTCATTTTTAACATTTAAATCTCACGTGCAAAACAAAATAAAAGAGTGATGTCATAAGGCACTCCCACACACGTGAGAATCCACATGCACGGAATTACAGACACAAACACGGCAGGTTCACAAGAGCACGCGTGTGAACGCGGCCAAAGAGGCTGGGCGGCAGGCTGCGGGTTGTTCAGGCGGGACCTCGTTCTGCTCTAATCTGATAATCTAAGACCTACATCTTGTGGCATTAACACTAATTAAGTCATTAATCCTCACAGCCAGCTATGAGGAAAGTACCTCAGCATTTGTGTTTCCCTCTCGGCCTGCTAACCAGCTCAAATTAGTCATAAAACCAGCAGGTGGTGCAGTGGCTGCAGAACAAGACATGAGTATTGTTGGATGAAATCGGAGAAGAGATTTTATTGCTTTTACCAACAACCAAGCCATGCTTCAAGAAGTAGTTACCTACATAGATAACTAACTGACTATTTGGATTTAACACCAGATAAACGGCATCTGCTAAGTGAACAAGCAAGATAATCTTAAATGCGTTTTCACTTCATTATAAATACGTGGTCAGTGAGACTGCTACTAATTCATTTAAATTCAATTTATTTTCATAGAGCACTTCTTCTCACACAGTGACACAGGGCACTGAACAGTAGATTAGGAAGATGGAACAAAAATCAAGTATATAGTGAAGCTACGGATAAAGGTTTAATGTTAATGAGAACAACTATACAGGGTATAAGTGCAAAACAGTAAGCCTGCCAGCAACTGAGGAGAAGAAAACAAAAAACTCCCAACCAGGAAGCAAGGGAGAAAAAAAACCTCTTGGGCTCCGAGTGCCAGTGACTGCCCCCCACAGGCTTCTACAGCAGAAAATGATTAAACACATCATAACTAAACAGTGTAGATGAAATGCAGAAGTGTAAAATCCAACAGTACTTATATTTGAAATCCCAAGGAAAAAAGAAAAATTTTAAGAAGTGATATGAAGGCCAACACAGAAGGGGTGTTTCTGACATCACCAAGCAGACCATTCCAAAGCTTAGCTGCTCCATAGCTAAAGGCACGCCCTGCTACTGTAATCTTATTGATCATAGGTACTCTAAGGTAACCAGCATTTACTGATTGTAGGCAACGCTGTGGAACATAAAAGTCAATGATCTCCCTAAGGTATACAGGACCAATGCCATGTATAGCCTTATAAGTTAAGAGTAGGAGTTTATAATCTACTCTACACTAAACAGGATGCCATTGTAAGGAGCTAAGAACCAGTGTTACATGGCCTTACTTTGTGATTCGAGCGACAATTCTAGTGGCAGCCTCATTCTGTATTAACTGTGGTCTGGAGGCAGTCTTGCCCAGACAGCCCGAAAGCAGAACATTACAGTAATCGATTCTGCTCAAAACAAAGGCATGAACCAGCTTCTCAGTATCTTGCCTACTTAGGAATTGCCGTAGTTTAGCTATATTTCTTAACGAAAGGAAGCAAGATCTAGTCAAAACTAATGAGAGTGAGACTCGTGTCTCATGCGTCATGAGAGTCAAACGACACGTCAGTGTCGAATAGAACAACATTTTTTTACACACTCAGGACACTTAAAAATGAGTCAGTGATAGCCAAAGACTGAGGTAATTTGGTTACAGGCTGCAGCACCACCACCCACCACGAGTACTTCAGTTTTACTAGTATTAAGGGACAGAAAATTATGACAAGTAGATGTTCCATGAAAATATAAAAATAATAGCTGACACCAGGTGTGCTGAAGAGGTGAAATGAATAAACTCGTGCTAAGGAGTTCTCAAAGGCTTTTTTTTCCAGCATCCAGAAATCTCCTTCCCTAAAGGTTACTGAGCAGGATATGTGTCTTGTATCATATAGTATCACTGAAACTATAATATACAAATGAGATGGATTTGCAGGATGCACAGTTGGTATGTCCAGTAGTAGGATATGGAGCTAAGCTCTGGGGGGGGGGGGGGGGGCATTGGCTATGAAGAGAGTGCCAAGGGGAACTAATGGGTTAATTTTTTNGGGGGGGGGGGGGGGGGGGGGGGCATTGGCTATGAAGAGAGTGCCAAGGGGAACTAATGGGTTAATTTTTTTTTTTTTTTTTAATTTTCATTTTAGGGCAACAGTAGCAAGTCTTCCCAGAGACTGGCTTCTGGGATCCTCAAACACAATGAAGTTCTATAAAGCACTGCTATGCCAAATGGCTATTAACATCACTTGTTATATAGTCAAAGGTAATTTTTATTCTATTCACTTAACATATTAGACTGAAATATTAAGCAAAGGTCTTGAACGTTTTGCAAGAATTTAGTTTTAGTGCATTTATGTTCTTTAATTCACTGTGCCAGCAGCCAATCAATGCCTTGGGGGTGAGGACATCTTTGCAAAGGTAAAAGAAAACAGTCCCACTGGAGAATTCATAGCAAATTTTAGCATTGTGGGGGACCCAGGAGCCAATACCATCCGCTTGTGTCTCACTGGTGAGGATGCTGACTGGTTCTTCCTGGAGGGTCGGACAATCAGACTGAACACATCTTTCTCGAGGACACTGGACCGAGAGGTAACATCACAAACTGCCCAAAACTGCTACGTCCCTTTCTGCAGTCACACTTTCTGCATAATTTTGCATTTATACTGCCACATTTTTTTATAATTACTTCGTGCTGCAAAGTTTGCATAATCATATCTTTTAAATTCTTTTTTCAATAAAAAGGTGCAGGGATCTGTTTTAATAGCTGCATTAACGTGCTATGAAGATGAAACAATACAGGTATGCCTCAGCTAAAAAGTTTTCACTGAATATATTTGTTTCACACATTGTTAATAATTGCATGTCAGAATGAAAGTCAAGCTAGTTCACTCTAGATTATTAAAACCACTTGAACAGGTAAAAACAATGGAATAATTTTGCAAACATTTTATGTGCTCTATCAACATAAACAATGACTGTAAAAAGTTATGTAGCAAAAGCTTCATTCCCTGTCAAATCAGTTTCAAGATAATGTACCACATGATAAAAAATGTAGCTACAAACACTTATGTGAATTATCACTTTTTCAGAGTGAACACAGAATTATGGTTGAGATCCTTAATGAAAATGACAACAAGCCCATCTTTCTCAAAACAAACATTCAAACTTTTGATATCAGCGAGGTAAGGATCTCTACCGATCAAAAGTCAGATTTCACAAGTACAAAGTGGTTGATATTACATGTTTCTTTCCCCTCTATTTATTGCCAGCTGACTTCAGTGAACACAGTAGCATTCACTGTGCAGGCCAGAGACGCAGACGACGACACCATTATGTACATCATGGATAAATCATTGGTATGTTTATGGAAATAACATGAAAATAGTACCCTCTGTAGTCAAACTGCTGAAGTGCTCAGCAATTTCGTTAACTCCCTTCTGTATTACCATAAAAACTTTGCTTCCTTGCTGCAACAGCCTGATGCCATCTACTTCAGGATAGACCTGCCCAACAGCGGCAAAGTGATCCTGGCCAAACCGCTGGACTACGAGACCAAAACCCAGCTGCAGCTGATCATTTATGCAGTGGTATGCCACCTCTCGGCATCACTAATCCACTCAGTTTAACAATATTTTCTGCTTAAAATGAGGTCTAAGAATTAAACAGGACTGAAAAGCATTCAGGTACCACCATTCCATCCCTGTCTGACATTGGAGACCCCTGTTTACTTTCATTGACAGGAAATGAACACCAAGGAGAAGTACAACACCACGACCGAAGTAACAGTGAACGTGCTGGATGGAGATGACCAGTATCCGCAGTTCCAGCCCTGTACCCTCCTCTCCCAGGATGGAGAACCACCCATCTGCACCAACCCAGTCTACATGGTCAACATCACAGAGATGGAGAAGGTACTTAGACCATCAGACACATGGCAGATAATTACACTAACTATAGCTAGGTTAGCCACTCAATACACCGTAATCTAAATATTAAACACAGATATCCATCTCCTTGCAGGACACCATCTTATATTTCTCCCCTGGTCCCATTCATGCTGTGGATGGGGACAAGGGTTTGAAGACACCCCTGCTGTACAGCATTTTGTCAGGTGTGGTGAATGTTTTTACAAAATTATACACCTTTTACCATATTTAATGTACCTGACTAAAAGCTGCAATTTTAGCTATGCATTAAATAATATCTGGGCAATTTTAAAGCATAGCTGACTTGAGTGTTTTTGTCGTCATCCTTCAAGATGATAGAAAGGAAGGAAACAAAACAAAATATCATACAGCAAGCAATATTCCACTGAATAGTTTAGATTGAAAATCATGAAATATGATTCAGATGAGTTCAGAACAACACTCACTGGCAGTGATAGCCAAATACTTTACATTTAAATTGTGAACTGCATTGTCCGTTTCAGCAATGAATTCCTCCTGAAACAGGTGCTGACAATGGCAGGTTCCACATTGACAATGAGACTGGAGAAATAATGCTGACAAGACCGGTGGAAAATAGACTTCTGACCCCAATGATAAGATTACGGATCATGGTGGGTGACACACAGCATATCAACTCGTGTTTAGCACCAGTAGGTTGTCTTCTTTCAAAAGAACACCGTTTTCATTGGTAACAGCTATTAAATGGAGGCAGTGAAATGAAAAAGTAATAAAAGTTTTTTAAAATCTGATAATCGGTAAAAACTCAGCACGTTTATCAAATAAGAAGTCACTACATTTAACCATTATTCAGTAATACAGCTGTTCAGATAATTTCATGATGATGCATTCATTTTTAGAGAAACGGATTCAACTAAGCATCCAAACATGATAAACATTTCACCCAAAAATGATTAAAGTTACGTCAGACTGTTCACAACACGGTCCATGTCCTCTAGGCTTATCAGATTGATGACCCAAAGAAGTACACAGTGGCAACAGCTCTGATCCGAGTGCTGGCCAAGAACCGCTTCCCACCGCAGTTCAACAGAACTCTGTACAAAGGCTTCATCGTGGAGAACGACAGCCCCGCTACACTGGTTTCCACATATGGGAATGCCGTCCTGGTGCTGCAAGCCATTGACCTTGACTTCAACGATGTATTCTGGCCTTCCGTTATTTCACACATTGCACTAGCACAGCACAGTTATATCTTATACACAGGGTAGAGTAGGGCAAGATCACGTTTACATGAGCTGGAGGTTTTGCACCATGTTCTATTTGTGAACCTGAAGCTCAGTTCAAGGGATTTATGCCACAGCTATGGAAGATTTCTTTAAGAATCTGCTGCATCATTTTCAAAGAAACTATCAACCAGCTGGAACCGAAATATTTTGACTTGTGTTGTTTAATTTTAGGGGATGAATCCGAAGATCCACTACTCTCTGAGACAAAAGCCCAATGAAACAAAACTCTTTCACGTCACACAGCAAGGCCTTCTGATCGCCAAAACTAACCAGCTGCGGGCTTTTGAGAAACATTTTGTTGAGGTGAGTAGATGCTGATAATTAATAAAATATATTTTTTTAAGTCATAATATTAAACTCATATGACTTTGACAATGTTCTATTATTTTGCTACCATGAAAATGTAACTCTTTGGCCTCTAATGAACTGATGCCACATCCAGGGTATACCCTGCCTCAGACCCTCTGCTTCTTGTATACCACCACAACCCTGCACTAGACTAATGATGGATGGATGGATGGATGGATGGATGAACTGATAAAAGAATCTTGATAGACAGACTTGTTGGATAGACAATTAATATCAATGTTTTGTAGGTACTTGCAACAGACCAGGAATCGGGAGACACTGCAAATGCTACAGTTGATATTGAAGTTCTCCAGAAGGGTCAAGAAGGTAACCATTCAAATTAAAGAACCAAGGCAGGGTAGCTTCTTTTGCTTGGTCTAGTAAATTCCACCTGTTGAAGACATCCTACTTGCTAGTGCTTTTCTCTACTTATGACAATTGACATAACTGACACCAAGAAATTTTCTCAAAAACATAATTTACACAACTTAGTTTGCCAAACTTTATAATTAGTAGCTTGAACTTTGAAGAGGAGAAGAAATTGGATTATCTTCCAACACGTGCTGGAGACACGCGCGCACACACACAACGGGAGACAATTAGGGCAACTTACCAAATGAGCACCAAGCAGGGTCAAACTTCTGACTCAAATGCACAAAGAACAAAAACATGATCAGTTGCTGAGGTGACAGAACAATTTCAAAGGACTATATGCACTGTACTGTATTTTACAGTCATGTTAGCTTGTAAGAGAAGGTTACAACTAAATCAAAGACAAGTTTACAGAGCGTTGAGAACTAAGAAGTGGAGGAAAAAGGCATGAAACAACAGGGTGTGACTGTGATTCTGAATGGCAGTGCCTCACAGCCCATTTGGGGAGGAACGCCTCTACAGCTTGGACATGGACATGAACACAGTTGGAGGAATTGCAGGAATTGTCCTGGTGCTGCTACTGCTCACAAGCCTCGTTCTCCTGCAATTGGCCAAGTGGCGGAGGCAGCAACAGAATACAGCAGACCGGGCTTCAGTAGCACAAGCGAGGCACCCAAATGTGGTAAGTCACCATGTCTGGCATTAATCTATGACACATTCACATTGTTTTCATATTGGGCAGAAATTTTTTTTTTTTACAATTTTAACCCATTACACTGCACCTTCTGCAGATCTAGTAATTAAGAATTCTAAAATAACTGACAAATAATTGCTTCATCCAGTCTGATTTATCCATGTAATAAGTTTACCTGTATACTATTCTTGACATGAAGAAATAAACATTTTCAATAGTCCCTCATGCCTTTTTCCGTTGCTGCTTATTTCTTTACTAATGCCACTCTAGAACTTAAAGTGGTTCCAGCTGGTGAGTTTGTTTCTTGCTTGATGTATGTGCTGAAGTAGAAAGTGTTTTTAAAATGCAAAAAAACTTTATTTCCACGGTACGAATATGCAGTTATATGCAAAAGTTTAGGCACCCCTGGTCAAACTGTACATTTCACTGAATCCCAAAGCTAAATTACAAATATACAGGATAAGCTGACAGATATCCTGTGCTTACCCACTGGGATGAAGCATATAGCCCTACCCTACCAATCTAACAAAAAGTTGGTACAACCTCTGCAGGTTACAGCCTTAAACATGACATATTTCTGTAAATTTTCATACACAATATTTATTTGCTGAATTTAAAATATTGAAAAAGTAAGGCACAGAATGTCAAAGAATGTGCAAAAACTCAGACAACCTTACAGCTGATTCATTAAAGGTAACTAATTATTCGAAAGGAGGGGAAGGCTATATCTCTATATCTATAAAGCTCAGTCTCCATTGGTTTGTCCATCTGTTTGTTTGTTTGTTATGCACAGCTTTGTTTTATAAACTACCTGGATTTTTGGCACACAGGTACTTCTCACCCTAAGTGACATTCAAACAGACATACACAGACACAGATACACACACTCACACACACATGGTGACATGCATGGCAGATTTTCTTACTCCACTCACATACACACATACACAACTCTTGTGCAACTGTGCGACATTCTACTACGCAACATGGCTGCTGTGCAACTACGTGGAATTTGTGCTACGTAACTAATAAGAAATTGTACACGACACACATACACGATGCTGCACACATTAGTGATATCTGGGTCATACAGATTGGTAGTATATGTATTTGCTTTTTTAGTTTCCACTGGACTACAATCAATTAAGTTCAGCAAATAAATAGTAAACGTACAGTAAAATGTTCAGAAATATGTTTTGCAGAGTCTGAGTATATTTTTTATAAAGATATTCGATAAAGCATACTATTTGATCAGGAATGCACAAAAGTCGCATACAACTATGCAACTGACAACCACAGTGATACAGACATCACATCAGTGACATTGACTGTAATAATGGTGTCATTCTACTTGTTGCAGATATATAATATACTGACCTGCTTCAGTGAAGTTTGTCAGTATAAAATCTTACTTATGTGAAGATTTGTGTCCTCTGTCTAATCTAGTTGGTGTGTGTCCTTTTGGCAGTTTATGTTGTGAAATTTTCTGGGATAAATGTTGTCTTGTCTGCTTTAACATGTAAGAAGGACTCTTGAGAAATGGACCAGTATGAATTAACAACACAAAGGGCAGTCGCTGCAGTCTTAACTGAAAGTAGTCACAGAATTTGAGGAAAAGATTTGTGAAATAACCTGCACGTGCTTCACTTCATCTACAGGCCAGCCCTGGGAGACCAATGCCTCTTATTGAAGAAATCTCCTATCACAACGAGGCATTCAGTGACTTTGACGTTTCAACCTCCTCCCTTTATGGCAAACAGGGACTATATACTAAAAAGGAAGACAAACTGCTTGAAGCAGAGCACAACAGGGACTATGATGTGTCGCAGTTACCAAACATAATGACACCCGTGTTCACAATATCTGAACCATCGGTGAGAATGGCATCACCTCTGGCATACAAAGGGCGAGCGCATGACAAGCCCATCACTAAGTCAGTGTCATTCACAGAAGGGGTCATGCTGAGAGCGAGAGATGCCGGTGAAGTTCAGCACGCTGAAGATGAGCCTGTGGATAGCCGAACTTCCGAAGAGATGCAGCTAAGGGCCGAAAGCATGAGCCTGAAAACAAGCCGCCTGCTACAGCCTCTGCAGGCCGCAGCTTTCTGTGAGCCAAGTCTGGCAACAGCAAGGGTGGCGGAGCACAGGCATGTGCACGATAAACTTTACCGAACAAAGCCCACCGGCATAAATGTACCCTCTGCATCACGACCACAAGAGCACTCAGATAGTGATGATGACGATGATGACGATTATTATAACAACGATGCTGATGATGACGATTATGCTAATGAGGAGGAGGTGGAGGAAATAGAGAACCCCTACAAATCTCTGCCACTATGATTTGAAGAGTGATGATAGCAATTTTGAGGACCATACTGCAGCATGAGAACACTTCATGTCCTCAACAAAATTTGTTGCCATGGTGACAACGTAGTCAAAACAACTGGGAAGGAAAGATCTCATTAAACCACTACTCAGATAAGGTGATGCTGCCTGTGGCAGATACCACAAAATCCTAACCTGAAAAAAACTATTATGATAAAGCCAAAAGAGCACATTTAAAAAATTGAAAATGGAATTATAACAAAGATTAAAAAAAGACCAGAAGAAAATTTGAGCACTCTCCAAAGACCTTACATTTTCTCTAAAATGTTAACATCTCTGCAAAACCTTAACAGCCTTAATAAATATAAGCGGATATAAATTTCAACTACAGTGCTAGTGTCATTTTAAAAGACGATCTAAAAATAATTTCACAGGGTGCAAGCAACAGAGTTGTTACAAGAGTTTTTTGTACAACTTACAACATTGGTTTTAATTGTGTATTTTAGGTGTATCTTTGTTGTGAATGAAATGTGTTGTCAAAGAGCTTGCCTCTGAAAAAAGTACTTAAATGTATTCTTCAGCTGAACATGTGTATTTGCAAATAAATGCATACATTTTGAGACTCTTTGATAGTCACTGAAATTAAAAATAAAAAATAATTTTACATGTATCCATTTCCAAAATTGTTTATCCAGGTGATTTTCATGGTAACAATGGGGCAAATAGAGAAGAAAATACCTCTCTCTCCATAACAACGATCTCCAAAAGATCTTCAGGCATCCCAAAATTTTTCTAAGACAGACGGCGCACTAAACTGAGGACTGATACGCTGCAAATGCAGCGGTTCCTTTTGACCGCATAGAAAACATGTCAAATGTATCTTCTACTGTCATAGAGAAGTACATGGCTACAAAACTGTGAGATTAATAATCTGAAATTATTTGGGCAAAATCTTGGTATAAAGCCTGTGGTAACAGAGCTATGGATCGGCACGGGGCAGCATTAAGAACAGGACGGCATCTGAGAACAAAGTAGCACATCTAGGCTGTTTGTATCCAGCTCAGTCTGTGTAGAGTTTGGATGTTCTCACCATGTCTGTGGGTTTCCTCCCACAGTCCAAAGATGTTTTTCTGTGAGACATAACCTGTCCTGGAGTCCTTTATACCTTCAATATACTCTGTTGTACAGCTAAAAAAGACCATTACATTACCAGCAGAACCCCAGTGGAGAAGTGGGACAGTGATGACTAAGAAAACACAATTTGACACGAATATTTTTACTGTGGGGAGAGTGATTAAAAATGAAAATACTACTAAGGAACTACACGTGTGACAACTTGTCAGGTACTAGGGGACAAAAATAACAAAATGTGTGGAGCGGCGACCCCTGTAGAAAGCGGCACGAACTGCAGCATTTTGAAATCGTGCTCTTACCTGTCAGGTCACACCTTAGGGCACCTGTGACGTTCTGTCATGTTGAATTTCCTCTTCAAAAGTGGCAGTCAAAGCCGGGCTGGTTTGTGACGCGCTTACAGCTGTTTTTGTGGACTACTGTATTTTCAGACATGCTTATGCCACCTATCTCAGGTGTAAATAAATAAAGTTGAGGCAAAGCGAGTTAGGGCAGCGTTACTTGGTGGAAAAACGTCTTGAGTAAAACAAACACAGTCTGTAAACTGTGGTACGTGCAGGTAAAGTGGCGAAAGGAGTGTAAACAGTGTGGCAAAGCGTTTCTTCCTTCCGTTTCGGAGCGCTGAGGCACCCGGAAGGGTGGTTCCTTCTGCAAAACTTCTGCGTAGCTTCTTTCACATCATGTTCTCGCGCTGCGCCACACACGGCAACGCACCGCCTCGTCGCCATGAAGTGACCGCGCACACCGCACGGCCGCGGACCACCGCTTACCTGGACTACCTGTGAGGCGGCAGAGTGGGAGGAAGCTCGTGCGCGCGCGCGAGCGCTAAGGAAAGACCGCGAGCCGCCCGCCGGAGACCGCGGCCACTGAGGGAGCGAGTGGCGGGATCCGCGAGAAGGACAGTCGCGAGCCCAATTTCACACAGGTCCGTACGTGTGTGTGTGCGCGCGCGCGCGCGCTCGCGCTCTTTCAGATGATAAATGCTCCCCCATCCCTCGGTTCACCTTACATTCAGGGCGCAGTCGATCGCACAGTTATTTTCTTAAACTGCAACTGTTGTCTTGAGGTAAATATGTCGTTCAGATCTACTGGATTTTTTAATGTACCCGCAATATTGACATGAAGTTTATTAACGCAAAACACGTCCTCGGCCGTTGTATTTTATTGAAAATACATACGTTGCAAATTGGCTGTGACTGAGGAGGACTTGTGCCCGTAGCTAATATTACACTTTCCCCGAACTGAGGTAAAAAGTAAACAAAGGAACTAATATATTTACTATTTGAGTCAATTTCAGTTATAATAACAACATCAGCTGCTTTTAAAAACGACTGAGAAAAAAACATTTTCCTGCTTGCCCGGCTCTGAATTGGCCAAGATTAGTGCATTTAAGATGTACTTTCTGAGAGTTGGAAAAGTAAACAAATAAATTTTACTTTGCAGGGGACCACTGACGGTTTTCAAACAGTGTGCAGTTAATAATTAACTATTATTTATGTCGACCTCTTTAATAACCAGTACTTACAGCATGTGACCTGCTGTTGTGAGAGAGGTCAGTGTACTTATATTTTTACGAAGAGGCGTGTTTAAATCCCCTGTATTGAAAAGCAGGGTTTGTCTTTTTGGCAAAAAAAATCACAGCGATGTTATTATTGAGAAGAGTGTGAATGAGAAACACACCGGTGACAAAGTGAACAAGTGTGTGACTGAGTAAAACCTGTCCTGCATGAGGCTATCACCTGTAGGCCGGACCACGTTGGCTGACATCACGTTTGTTTAAACTGTAGTTATATTTATAAACATTTTGGTAGACCAGTGTGACATAACAGTGCCAGACCCCGGCAGCCCAGACAGTTTTTTTTTCTCCAAGTTCTGTTTCAGGCTCTTAGGCGTCAGTGGCCGGGCTTTGACATTAGACTCACAAGTCAAGGACTTTTGCAGGATTTTTTAATATTTTGTATATACGAATACGGCTTTTACTTTTTCCTTTTGTGTATAGAAGGTAATTTGCTTTATTTTCGTGCCCTCTAGAACTGATTGAAGACAAGGGTGTTTGGTGTCAGAAATGTGCTGCAAAGTGTATGAGGTGCTATATGGACCAAAAAAAGTCCAGTGAGGTTGTTTCCTCAAAGGAAATGTACTTCATGTCTACAGATGTGACATAGTTAACGGATTTAAAAGTAAGAAGACCTGTTTTTCATGTTTTTGCTGGGGGCGTTACATTCTCTTTAGTTAACCTTTAAATACATGGGATTAAAACCAGGAAATGTTCACAGTTGGGTACACTGTAAAAATTCAGACTTTGTGCAGAGGCCAAACTGATGACTGAACAGTGGGATGACATACATCATCAGTCCCATTTTATATTTATCTTTTTGTATTTATCTTGCTCTTTTTTAATCACTAGTGTATTTTACAACTTTGAAATCATTGGAATAACTACGGACAGTCAAGCTGCTATATTGGGTTATTTTCACTGCTGCGCTGACAGGTGGCAACAAAAACAGGACTTGTCATAGCTGTAGAATTGACAGTACTGTAAAAGGTATGTACAGGCTCCAGACTACTAGGCCCCTGGCCAGAATAAAGTATTTAATTTTAATAGTACAAATTAACAATCTCAACTGTCTGCACTTCATTGCTGTGATTGTAGGATTTTCTTTTTTTCATCCAAGTGAAGTAAACATAGATGTCTTGTTGAGGTTGTCTTCACACTGGATTTTGATTTTAGTGGGTTTTGAATACCGCATTTAACATACATTTTTTGATTATACAGTTATCCTTCAAAATACGATTATTTGACTTACAAGTTTCTGTATATACTACTGAAATAGTTTAATTCCCTTTATCGGGTTACAGTTAAATATGAGGCTGATTTTGTGCATTTACAGGCAATGAGTAGAACCTTGAACGCCTTCAATTGAACAGATTTGACCTTACGAGCTGATTTCAAGGAACGCATTAGGATCGTAAGCAGGGGGGTGACTGTAATTAATGTTTTCACAAAAAAATCAGGTGGACTTCTGCGCATCTTGTCCATTACTGTAACGTGCAGAACTGTATAGTCTATCGGTGTTTCATTTATGCTTTTGTGCTGCTTATTTTTATGCTTTATAAATGTGTTTATTATTATGGGTAAAAGTATTGTTTTGTGTATTGTTTTACTTTAACCCCAAAGGTTTATATGGTGATACTTTTATACTGATTTTTTAGTCAGACCCCCAGTAACTCAGGACTCCACTTTTACATGGTAATCAGAAGCGTAAGTTACTACAGTGTGTAACATGTACGCTCTCATATTTGGAAATGATTTTTGAACCAAGCTGTAATTTTGCTGACCTGAACCTTAAGATGACGCTGCGCTATACTGGTGTAAAACCTGTGGTAACAGAGCTATGGATCGGCACGGGGCAGCATTAAGAACCGGACGGAATCTGAGCTCAAAGTAGCACACCTGGGATGTTTTGGTGTGGGTTCAAATCCAACTCAGTCTGCGTAGAGTTTGAATGTTCTCCCAATGTCTGCGTGAGTTTCCTCTCACAGTCCAAAGATGTGTTTCAGTTTAGTTGTCCAATCTAAATTGCCCACAACGTACGTGTGTGTGACTGTTTGCATGTGTGGCTGTCCTGCAATAGCCTGGGGTCCCAGCTAGGGTGTAGTTTCATAGCCTGGTACCCAGTGATTCTGGGAAAGCCTTCAGACTGCTCTGATCCTGACCAGTGTTGAGTGGATAATGATGATGGATGGATGGATGGATGGATGGAATATATGAATTTCGGTTGCAAATGTAAATTTAAGCCATACACATGTGAAAAGGCAAAATTTTCTTTACAATAGGGGACCTTCCCTTCTGCTCATCATTTCCCTCTCCCTCGGAAATATAGTTAGGCCTGAACCTTCGCTCACCTTGATATGAAAATACCGACTACATTCATTTGCGGTGGAAATTTTTTAACTTGTGATGAAAGGGAAAACTCAATGTGTTTATCTATTTTCCACTTCTTTGTTTTCCTTTTTTGTTTAACAAGTGGCAGCACAAGGTTACTTTGACAGTAGTGACCTTGCCATCTGCTACTCTCACTTTCTATTTTTGTATCTCCATGTAAATTATAGTATGAATTGCCTTAAGATTAAATTCCTTTAGTTTCAGATTCATTTTGTCTCAGCTCAGGTGTATTAATGTTTGTCTGAAGAAAAGTTTTATTCTTATCATGTTTACAGTTACATATGAAGTTGATGCTTCTTGTGTGCTTGTCAAGGATTTAGGTAGGTTTTTTTATTTTTATTTTTTAATTTTTTCAAAAGATGTAAATGAGCAACGTTGAGCCAGTAGGTGGCACAGTGGTCAGAGGTGCCACTACAAGCGCCCAGGTTCATATCTCACCTCCTCCTGTAATAAGCTTTGAGCAAGGAACTTACCCTGAATTGAAATGGTAAAAGTTACCCTGCTATATCAATTAGTCTTAATTGTAAATAGCTTAACAATGTACACTGGTTTGGAGAAAAGAATTAGTTGAATTAATGAAGGTTAAAAATCTTTCTGCTTCTGACACACAGGCCACCTCCTTAGAGATTTGCTGCATGTTTCATGCAGGCAAATTTCTGTGCCATCCACATTTCCCCGGCCACAGCGATTAAAAAATCTGACCCCAAAATAAAACAACTATCAGTCCACTGGGGTCCTTCAGAAACATGTAATTAATTTCCAGTATTGTTACCTGTTACCTAGCAGTCAGCCCATTCTCACTTTCAGTGACAGATGAAATTTCACTGTTTTTTAAATTCTGCTTTCACACACTGTGGTGCCTAGTTGCTGTGCACGTTTCATATGTCTGTATTCTAGGTGGAATGTGGAGTTACACCTACACTAGTGTGTTATTCTGCTCAGGTCTGTAATCATGTAATTGAGCAAACAAATTGGACGAGTGCAGCTGCTGACGTTACTCTCGAGACAACTACAATTCAGGGCTGTAAGATCTTCTTCCTGGAAAGCTGGGGCTGTGGCCCGCACTATTGACAGTTTTTACATTAAGTAGGACTTCGAGGAAGTCTGAAATCCTGTTTTACGAGGGTGGTGTGTGTAGCAGATGTTTGGTAGCTACTGTGCTGTGATGGGAATGTGTGGGGTTGCACACCTGGTCCGGCCTCCTGATATCCTCCACTTGGACTGGAGAAGTGTTTGTCGAACAGTGCCGATACTGCGACAAAATATGTGGAGATTTGTAGATACTGGAACACAGACGAGTGAAAAGTGACAGAATCGCAGGAATCTTAAGACCAGGTTCAGCAACATCTTAATAACGATGTGCTTTAGAAATACGAATCCATTCCTAAATAATGCCAATGTACCTTTTCACACATCAGTTTATTCTTGTTAGTTTATCTCTGTAGACAAGTGATGTGTGTTGAATTGCAGTGAGCCTGTTTACTGTTGGGTCATGATTATGCACATGGATGCCAGAGCTCCACATCTGACTCCTAGCACCCCACCCCCTCCTCAGGGTTAGACAGACCAGCGACATGAGCCTTCAGCCACGGAGGGTTCGCCTCAAACCGTGGCTCATTGCCCAGGTCAATAGCGGGAAGTACCCGGGATTACAGTGGCTCGGCCCCGAGCAGAGGCTGTTCCAGATCCCCTGGCGCCACGCCACTCGCCACATGCCTGCGGCGGAGGAGGAAAACACCATCTTCAAGGTGAGCCTTCTCTCGGGGACGGAGCTGCCAGCTGCTGCATTGTTATTGACTAAGCTGACATACCAGTACTGAGTAACATTACTGTTCCACATGAAAAATGACACTGCGGTACCATAAGGTGCAAACACACAGGTGCAAATTGCATGGTGCCACCTGAGAAGCACATTGCAGCAGGTCATTTTTACTTAAGCTTTGGAACGAAGAAGAGAATCAGTTTGATTCCAGTACCCAGTACTTTATGGGTGGTCACTATAATAACCACTTCATTTACCTGCTCTACTAAAAATGGCTGTCATCTGTAGCGGGCCAACAGTTTTCTCCAGTTCACAGTAAATTGGTTGTCAAAAATTATTTAGCCATTTTTTTCTCTTGTTTTGTAATTGATACAATGTTTACATGTTGTAAGCAGGGGACATAAGTTGAAATGTGCAGAACAGGGGCTAATAAAGGTGTATAAAAGCTTTTCCAGTGCTTCTAAGTAGGGAAACAGATGAGTTAGAGTATGAGATTACTTGGTGAAGAAATACAATACTTTCATGGCAGGACAGCTTTCAGAATAAATGAAGCAGTCTAGGAATTGGGCCAAGGTTACTCAATAATCCTCCAGTGCTTGTGAGTCAGCTTCTGGAATGCCCTCCTCCAACCCTCCACCCAACTCCTTTAACTGCCTACAGGCCTGGGCCTTAGAAACGGGCAAATACCAGGAGGGGGTGGATGACCCTGACCCGGCCAAGTGGAAGGCCAACCTCCGCTGTGCCCTCAACAAGAGCCGCGAGTTCAAGCTCAAATATGACGGCACCAAGGAGACGCCCATGCAGCCCTACAAGATATACGAGGTTTGCGAGCAGCTGCTTGCAGGAGGTAACCACCGTCAGAGCATCTAGTCAGACCCTCTGTCCTGCTCGCGCATCAGCATCGCATTTCTGCTCGCTTCAGGTTCGAAACAATCTAACTGCTCCTTACGTTTCAGACGCGGGTGAAGAAGAGGAAGAAGAAGATGAGGTAATTCTCGGTGGATTTAGCAAAATGATACTGTGTTCATACTGAGCAGTCAGTTTACTGTTATTGAGGTATTTAGTATCTATTCACACTGGTACAACCCTGCAATAAGAATGCAATCGGGTCCCGTCCCCCCTGCTCCCTTTACAATCAACATTTTCTGACAGGGTCGAATGTACAGGATTTACTGAAGATGATGTGTTTTTTGGGTAAAAGTTTCTACTAGCGTTATATAGCCAGAGCCACGGCTCCGACGTAACGCGCTGCTGCTGCACGTTTGTAAATAGTCGGGTCTAACGTTATGGGAAGTTTTGAGGCGGACGTGTTGTGTTCTGTGAGCGCTGGTAAAACCCCACCAAATTTTTCTTCAACTGATTTTTTTTGGACTTCAGTTCATGTTATAGTGGGGTTTTACTGTACTGTAACTTATAAGGTATAACCCAATTGTACCAATTCTGATGTCATCTTTATTTTCAGCTTCCAAACATTGTTGGCCTCTCTATCGGTAAGACATTTGTCTGTCCTTTGGAATTTTATAGCGGTTTTGATATTATTTGAAAAACTTGTAGTGAAAAGTCAGAATGTCTTGAATGTTTATTTTGCAATGCTCTTCCTAAAGCCATGTCTATATCCATCTCTGATTACAGACAACAGTATGGCTGACCCTCCTAGTTACCCAGGGTTACACACACTGAAGAACGAGCCACCCTTTGTGGATTCCCCCATGAGCAACGGCTATGTCCCCACCCACCTCCCACTGATCCCTATCCCCGGTCATCTTAACGGGGGGGTCGCCATGGCAAACATCCCGCTGCCCGCAATGTCTTTACCAGAGTTCTCGTGTCACGTCTCGATGCCGAGGGACATGAGGCCTGCGGGGTTTGCATCTGGCGCCATCGCTCCAGGCCACGCAGACGCAGCTGTACCTCCCATCGCGCCGTCGGCCATGCAGGAGAGCCAGGAGGCACAGGTGCAGCCCTGCATCTACGACCTGCTGAGCAGCCCACACATGCTGCCCTGTAAGTAAACCTCTCTGCCGACGGTCTTCATCCTCCATTAACACGGTAGATAGGTTGTGTTCCAGTCTCGTTGCATCCTGAAGGAGAGCCTTCAGCAGCCGTTTCTCTTCAGTCTAACTGTACGCGTGCCGGTCCACGACGAGCGATGGAGCAGATTTCGACACCCGCTGCTGTAACACATCTCGTGTTTTCACGTTGCAGTGACCGATCTGGATGTGAAGTTCCAGTACCGGGGTCGGACAGCCGGCTCACTGACGGTCAGCAACCCGCAGGGCTGCCGGCTCTATTACG
Source organism: Arapaima gigas (assembly GCA_900497675.1). NCBI lineage: Eukaryota > Metazoa > Chordata > Actinopteri > Osteoglossiformes > Osteoglossidae > Arapaima > Arapaima gigas. The sequence goes on from UFQX01000304.1 coordinate 505,049, forward strand.
GGCACCTGGAGCCCACACCTGAGCAGGTGCACCTGTTTGGCCCGGTCACGCTGCACCAGGTCCTGTTCCCCAGCGCGGCCGAGATACCCAACGAGAAGCAGCGCTTTTACACAGAGCGGCTGCTGGACGTCATGGACCGTGGCCTCATCTTGGAGATCCAAGGGCAGGACATCTTCGCCGTGCGGCTCTGTCAGTGCAAGGTCTTCTGGTCAGGGCCTGGGGTGCCTGAGCAGTCTCCGCCCAACCCCATGGAGAGGGAGAGGAAGATCCGCGTGTTCAGCCTCAACACCTTCCTCAACGGTGAGCAGCGGTGGGGCTGTAAACGACGTCACATCACAGCTTTGAGTTCCTCTTTGCTCTTTGTCAAATTTTATTTGGAAAATTTAATCCTCTGCTTTTGGCTCTTGGTTTCGGTAACGGGGTGGGATTTAGACAAAAATCTAAAACAAGCATCTCGTCAGTTAAGTAATTCTTATTTTTAACAGAAGTCGCTGTGTTAAATTTTTGTTTTGAGCCAGGCTTCGTTTTGGTGCTAGACAAAGTACCCGCGACTCTCAGCTACTTAGGAATTTCTGTAATGACAGCCTAGTTTTCGTATTGTTTTACTGGGAGATGGTATCAGATGCACCGTCTAGGACGTTGCTGGTAACAAAAGCCTGCAATTAAAGGATTGTGATCTTTATCTTGGTTTCAAGTGCTTTTTCTGTTGTTGCAGAGTTGATATTGTACCAAAAAGGTGAAGCGCCAGCTCCGCCGCCCTTTGAAATCTATTTCTGTTTTGGAGAAGACTGGCCCGACAAGAAACCAAAGGAAAAGAAGCTCATCATTGTTCAGGTACAGCCAGCCATCCCACAAAAAGGGGTAAATTACGCTAAAAGTGGGCACGACTGAAGGCTGAGAGCCATGAAATAAAGGTGGCTAAAGCCCCATGTTAAGTTTGGGGGGGGGTGGGGTCCTACATCAAATGTAGGATGTAACTCAGACACAGCAGAGACCCCATGACCTCATCATCCTCACCCAGGTGGTGCCAGTTGTTGCTCGCATTTTGACGGAGATGTTCTCGGGCGAGCTTTCCTGGTCAACGGACAGCATCCGCCTGCAGATCTCACATCCAGACCTGAAGGACCAGACCGTGGAGCAGTTCAAGGAGCTGCATCGGCTGCTGCAGAGCCAACACACGGACGGCCAGTGGCTCTCCAACCTGCACTGAGGGGCCTCCTTGAGGGACCACGACCGGTGCGCTCCCATCACGCTCAGGCCGCCTGGCTCTCCAACCCGCTCAGGAAGTACCATCTGCGAATCTGGGTTCCCAGTCTAGGTCTCGGACCTATCGCTTTCAGAACATCTCTGCTGCGCAGCCTCGGCCTGAGCTGGTGCACAAGTTGTACGTTACATACAAACACGCATCAGTGTTCCAGACTGACAAACTGACTCCAGCCAACATGAAACAAGTTGCTCTTTTACTTAAATAAAGTTGTGTTGGTTTCTCTCTTTTTCATGGTAGTAATATCTGCATGAAAGTGGTGTGTTGAAGGTTTCTTATAAAACCAACGATGAAACACTAAATGCATGCACGTCTACCCCACAGCTCAGCCATATGCTGGGCTAGTTAATATTGCCCAATGCAACTGACCCTCTTCCTTCAGCTAATGTCAAAACAGATGCAATCGCTGCCAGTACTGGTACCAGACTAGACTCCCTCGAAGCAGGGCCAAAGTCCACAGCTTCCAGCCCAAATTGACGGTTATTTCACTATCAAAGTAAAGGTTTCTTTTAAGCTGAGGTAACAGTAGCTTTTCGTGTCTCAGCTTACCTCACACAGCAGCACACCTTGGCTGAAAGACAGGTGTCAGCAGCCGTTTGTGAAAAGGCCATGGCATCCTGGGGGGTCCTCCCCCCCCCCAGTACTAATTGTTCTTGCAGTGATAATTTAGTCTAGCAGCTGCATTTCATTTATTCAACCAGCAGGAGATTAAACACTAAAAACAAAGCCTGTCATCACAACTTTGAGATGAGCATTAGAGCAGCATGTCTCAAGACAGCTGGATGATGGTTTTCCTACATCTCAGAACAGTGTAGTCAGCAGAGGAAGATTAAAAAACCCTGTATTACAACACAGCCTGCCAACAGAAGTGATAAGTTTAACACTGCTTTAAAAAGAAAAGGGGGAAAAAAAAAAAAGCTAAAGGCTAAAAGTGGCACCAGAGCTCTGTGGTCCGTTTTGGGTTGTGGTTGTTGTGTGTCTGCTTTTCAATGACACACAAAAACTCAATATGTTCATTCTACAATACGTCCATAAAAATATTTTTTTTTTTTTAAAAAAAAAAAAAAACAAAGTCTTTTTTTTTTTTTTTTTTTTTTTTTTTTTTTTTTTTTTTTTNATACGTCCATAAAAATATTTTTTTTTTTTTAAAAAAAAAAAAAAAAAAATTTTTTTTTTTTTTTTTTTTTTTTTTTTTTTTTAAACCAGGCACATCCTTATATAGTGTTCTTTTCCACCATGGTTGTTGCTCTGGGGAATCCTGCAGGACACTGGGCAAGTCTGCTTGGATTCCATGCAGGAAAGTTCCCTTGTGAAGCAAAGACCTCTGGGAAAGCTGTCTGGTGTCAGACCCAAGTGGTCTTCCCTCTTCTGCCTCTCCAGTGCCACGGTGCCTCCCATTGGTTTTCCACAAGGCAGAGTCCCACCCATTCAGCATTCGGAGGTTCCCCTTTTTGTTTGCAGTCATCTTGTTCCATAATTTCATAAACGGTGTTGCACAGCTGGTCCTGGACAAAAACAGCAGCGCCACTTTTAGCAATAAAAATATTAGCCAAGCAACTGGGGGGGGGGGGGGGGGGGGGGGGGGGGGGGGGTGGGGGGGGGGGGGAGGGGGGGGGGGGGGGGGGGGGGGGGGGGGGGGGGGGGGGGGGGGGGGGGGGGGGGGGGGGGGGGGGGGGGGGGGGGGGGGGGGGCGCATAGCTGTTGGCAAGCGTTCCCGAATCGGCTCACCTGGTGTCTGTGCAGAGCAGGGAGGCACAGCTATCGGAACAGCCTAGTGAATTCTCTGATGGCCCAGCAGACCTGCTTGCATTCTTCAGCACTGCAACAACAAGCGTGTATTTGTGGTGAGAAACCTCATGGAGATGGAGAGGGACCCCCCCACTGAACAATCCCCAGTGTGATGTGGTAGAACACAGGGCACCGCCTGCCTTTCCTCCAGTTCTCTTAGTGCCAAAAATGCTTAACAGTCTAATCTGAATGATGTTCCAGTTTTGTGCATTTGGGAGGTGCCTACAGCTGCTGTCTCTACCAAACAGGAAGAGAACTGAGCTCCAGCTCCTGTTCAAACAGGTCCAGGAATCTGGCTTGTTCTCCCACATTCCAGCAGGTTCCCCCAAAATTCACCTCCCAATCTGTGCAGGCCCAGCCAAATGCCTCAACTGGTCACCAGGCGCTTCTGCTTTTTCCAAACTTAGCTGCGGTATCACTTCTTAAGATGGAGCTCTATTTAAGTGCACAACACACAGCATGATGAACAAACTCTGCACTGTTTTGGTTAGTTGGCCAAATCGAGGCCCACACGCTTACTGAGGGGTGAGAGGACTAGGGGCCGTAAGCAAAACCCCCACCCTCAAGTTCTCCTCCGTGCTCAACATTTCATATTGCACATTTTTCCCGATACTCTGCAAGGTCGGTGGGACAGCAAGGTGCAGTGGTTTAGGTTGCCAGGGAGCACCAACTCTGCACCTCTCGCTCATACGCCCATCCAGAAGTCGCAACCTAAGTTCACGGCAGGGCCAGGGCGCCGAAGAGAAAAGAAAGGTGCCGGACACACCAGGAACGACGAGGGGAAAAGCGCCAATGGATGATGCATTAAAACCCTGTAAAATTGATAACGCCGCCAGACAAAGACGGGCACCACAAAACTCCTGGAGAATTAATTTTCTCCATGTTGTACATTAGTGACCATCTATACAACATGCTAGTTTATCGCTTCGGGGGAAATAATCTATGAGCCATTTTCTTGCAGCAAATCTAACTACTGGGCGGTGGTCCTGCTCCTCTGTACGGCCAGAGAGCGACAGACCAGGCAGCTGCACAATAACCGCAACGTGCAGTAAGAGTAGGACAGGTCAGGAGCGGCGCAGAATTGTACCGCAGAAAACAAGTAACTCGCTGATCAAAATGCTACTCAAAGTGCAGTAAAGACAGTAATGCAGTTACACACCGAGGCCCTCATTTCATCAGGTAAAAACAGAACTGCAGTCAGTTGTTCTCCACCACGTTTGTTTTCTCATCACGTGTTGTAGCTGCATCTAGATTTAGATTAGTATGGATTCTCCATTCTGTCGCTCAGGAGCACCAACACAGCGTACACACTCACCTGGTGACCTGCTTGTGGAAGTCTGTGAGCTGCTTGTTGGTGACGGTGACGGCCCCTCCAGATGTCTCCTTGGGAAGCCCTTTCAGTGCGCTCTCCAGCCAGCGGCAGAACGTCTGAAAACACCACGGGTACGTTAGGAAGGATGGGGTTCAATTGGGGAACGTGCACGACGTGATGATTCACACCTGTGGAACGTACTCCATAAAGGCTGCAATGCCTACTGTTTAAAATTTTGCACACAGTGCCACCTTATGGTGTTACACCATGGAGATGTGACCACTGATTTTACCCATTTTGCTTCCTGCAAACCACGAAACTCTCTCTCTCGCTCACTCAAGTATGGGCTCACCGGTCTGTCGAAGAGCATGATCTCCCAAATGACCTCAGCTACATCAGGCAGCGTGTAGGGGGGCAGGCAAAAACAGGACGAGTTGATAAGCTGGGTGACCAGCAGCTGGCCGTGTTGCCCCATTGCTTGGGAGATGAGCTGCTTGCGTACCTCAAAATCGTCCTCATGCTGCAGGGACACAGGAGAGGAGGGACACTTAGCAGCCCAGGAGCAAAGCACCCTGTCGCCACGTACCCGGGACACCGCAGCACTACGAGAAGTCACTCACGTCATTAGCCACACCCGTGTGGACAAGGTCTCTGATGAACTTCATTACGCTGCAGTTGGCATCCCGGTGGTCCAGGGAAGCGGCCGCGACGGCGCACTGGATCAAGTGCACGATGATCTGGCTGCTCAGCAGCGTAACTGGGCTCCGCTGCACAAACCTGTGCCATGGGGGAGGGGGGGGGGCACGGTTGAGGCATTCTGAAGCCACTGAATGATGTGACGCTCAGCAGAACTCTGGGTGGTCTGTTAGTGGGTGCGGTACCTGGTTGCCAGCCTGAAGAGGTCATCCACAGTGTCGGGGTGATTGCGCAGGCCATTGGGGGACTCCAATAGTCGGAAGGTGGGCATGCAGAGTGCCTGGAGAAGACGGCCCACAGAAATCTGAACTATGGCTTCAGAGTAACGAGAAGACGGCTACACCCAGAGGTGCGAAGAAGCTCACCTGCAACATGTCTAGAAGGCCTTGCCGGCAGCCCTCCTCCATTCCATATTCATCCACCAGGATGCTGCCCAGGTAGAGGAAACAGGAGTGGGGGTACACCTGGTACACACTCACCATCTGCTCAACACAGAGTATGGAGTGGTGGGAAGAAGCTCATACAGCTGAGGTGAACAGAAGACAGCATCTCTGTAAAGCACAGACCTGCGTGACAAGTGGCTGCAGCAGTGCGGCAGAACCCTTCCCCACACAGCGCACGGCGAATCGCAGGCAGCGGCAGCAACGCTCTACGATGCGATTGTCAGCCTGGTGCTTGTTCAACGTCTCAGACAGCACAGGCCAAATCTGAGGGGCACAGAGGTGGTCAAAAGCCATCCCGCTACGGTCGGCCGCGGCGCAACAGCAGGGGCTCACCTCTTGAATGACCTTCTGACATGGATGAATCTGGCCGTTTTCAACGATTGGATTCGTGTGTCTGGGGAAAGAGGACAGCAGACAGTACGTGGGTACAAACAAAACAAACTACGTTTTACCGTGATGCCTGCCAGTCATATGGTGAGCGGAATCTTACCGGAAGATGACTGCTAGCCTATCCAGCCACACTGTGGGGTCTGAAGACTTTCCATTGCTAGGCACCTGAGAAATCAGCTGTAGTGAAACATCCAGGACTTGTTAGCTTTTCAGTAAGGCTAATAAACTGCCTCACCCACAAAAAGGACCGGGTTTTACCCAATAAGTGGTACTTGCCTTTTTAAGGGCCATGACCTGCACGTCACACAGGTCACTCAAGCATTCGGCTATTTTGTCCAGCGGGAGTCGAGCCAACACCAGTGCTGTTCCTTTAAGAGAAAAAGTAAATGTCTCCAGTCCCCAGGTAATGACCAATAAAACACCCCCCCCCCCCCCAAACAACTGCTGATCTCAAGCACATTTCTCAAGATACGGTGAAGAAAAACACAACTGTCACGCGATAGTAAGGAGCAGAAAGCATACGATTCAACAAGACAGTAAGCCGTATCCTGGTCAACCTCTGTAGTGCATGTTTTAATCCAAATATTAAAGTTCCACTTAAGTGTCACCAGTTTCACCCATTTAAATTTAACACTGCTGCCATTCCTGCTTCTCTACTCTTTGAACTTTTTGTACACACCCCTGTAGGTAACCATACGCTTTATTCACTACTAGCCGAGTTACCCGGTGCCGCCCAGGTCAGTTTAACAAGTGTAAAGATAGAAAGGCAAGTGGTACCAACACACGATACATGACCAAAATGTACCGTGCTGGTGTGTAGAACGTTATACACCAACAAACATTATCTCCTTCATTTAGTACATTAGTGCGTTTCAGCGAGATGAAATGCGTCGGCGTGTGTGTAGAGCACACACTGCAGCCATGTGCGTATGCGTGTGCGAATACAGAGAGAAACCCCATCGCCCGCTTCATGTTCGGAGCTAGAGAACACGTCAGCATCGTGGTCTTACACGCGCTCTGCAAATGACGTTACTACCAGCTGCGTTTGACATCATTACACCTGCTCCGCAGACGGAATTATAAGTTTTCAAAATATGAAAATACAGGGTGAGAAGTACCACTGTACCAAAGCTTATGTCTGGGCTTAAAAAATGAAGCTGTGTAAAGAACAGACAGAGATTCCACTTTATACATGCATTATTTTAACATTGTTGTTTTAAGTTGAACGTGTCTGCATGAACACCAGCCCATTCTGGAATGCTTCTACGTGTCAACGCACTTGAATATTGACTATCCCATGTTAACGTCTAGGCCTGGCACTTGCTACCTTTGAGGAGCCCAACGGCAGCGTCTGAGGACAGGGCAAAAGAGTCGAGGGCTCGGGCGATGTCCAGCAGACTCCGGAAGTGCTGCGCCATGTGGTCCCGGCATACGGAGCAAATATTATGGAGGGCCTTGGCTGCCACTGATGCCAAAGGTTTCTCCCCCAGGCCCTTCATGAGGTAGCTCAGCACAGGGTCTGTGTGTCAAACAAAAAGAGCTCCTTTTGCTGCTAAAGCTCACAAATAAGTAAATAAATAAAAAAAATTGAGAACCTTTATACATTTTAAAAAAAAAAAAAAAAAAAAAAAAAAAAAAAAANCATATGGGAAACAGCAAGACCTTAATTTTAAATAGCAACCATCTGCAAAAAAAAAAAAAAAAAAATTAAAACCTTTATTCATTTTAAAAAAAAAAAAAAAAAAAAAAAAAAAAAAAAGGCACAAACCTAAGAATCGTGGATTGCGGTCGACCACCTCGCTCATCTCTCCCACGAGCTCGATGCTGGTGTAGCGCACTGCGATGTGCACAGTCTGCGGCAGCAGGACCACCTGCTCCAGCACTTCTGTCACAGTGGGGTTGTTCTCACTACGTGGGGCAAGAGCACTGCATCACCAATAGCATGTGTATGATCGTGTAAAGGGGCACTGATTTTGTGCTTGGAGCTATAGACCACAGCAACAGAAAGCAGCCTTTGTCCACATAGAGATTATTAGCATGAAAAACAGGAACTTTTTTTTTTTTTTTTTTTTTTTTTTTTTTTTNNNTTTTATCTTTTTTTTTTTTTTTTTTTTTTTTTTTTTTTTTTTTTTTTTTAAGTCTTACAGGCTGGTAAATTTATAGTGAGGTTAGTATTAACACAAGTTAAACAGTAGAGTAAAACCCCATGTTTTGGATGTAATGTGATTGGCTGTCATCGTCCTGTGAGTGTTTTGGGGGGGTTTATGGTTAGGAAGTGACTCATTTGGAACTTTCTCAGCTCACTGTATGGTCTGTTGTGCTTTTTGTGACAATACAGTATGTTTTTCCTGACCAGGGGTATCACTTTTTTATGTTTAATAAAAAAAAACAAAACTGGAAAAATACTCAAACATGTCATTTACTGCACAGTAAATACTACTAGTTATATATTAGTACTATTACTATTGGTACATTTGTCACATGCACATTTTGTTTGTAATATTTAGTCAATTTCCTGTATGTCTAACACATGAAAACAAATGCATTAAAAAAAAAAGTTCCTTTCTTTTCACAAATCAACATGAAGACAGAATTAGAAGTGTCACTTTTCCATTAACACTTCATTTTATATTATATTAATACTATATTAAGATTTATATTGTATCGTTTCATATAGCCCTTCTACCGTTTAACATTTTTGGGACCCCACTTATCACATTACGGCCGGCTTTTACTGTATTATCAAAAACACAAACGAACCCTGTATCGAATAAGGTGAGCCCTGTATACAGTCAGTTCAACAATTTCTTTGGGTTGCAGTGATCTCTCTGAAATGGCAGGATGCACGCTTGTTGCACAACACACTCCAGTTTCTGCTTGGCTCAACAGAAGCTCTTCAACTCACGGATCAACACTTTTGGCAATGGCAGCCATGATGAACAGCACGGCTTCTGTCACCTCCCAGGGTGGATTTCCTTCTTTCAGAGTAGAATACAGCTGCAGAGCATACAGACATTTCAATGGTGTAAAAAGCGTAAATGTAGGTACAGCACAAGCTTCTGCCTTGATGCAAATGTGCTCAAATGGGGAACTGGTGCTTAGCTTTAAACCTCTGTCATCACAGCAGAAGTAAAAGGTCAAGAGGAATGTGCTCAGTATCTCACCAAAACATATATTAATCTGCAGGAAATAGTCAAACCAAGTTCTCCCATAGTTCCTGTGCTACAGTGAAATAATTTTTCTATATTTCTGCTCCACAGTACCTGTGAGAAACACTCCATTGAGCCAACTAGAAATATGACGTCCTTCACAAGATCTGAGACTCTCATCCTGAATTCTCCAAAGTCGTCTGTGTCCTCAGGTACCCCTTCCTTTAGAAGTCAGAGAAGGAAGTTGCAAAGGTGGCACACACTACAAGCAACAGCTAAACTTGCAAAAAGCAGAACTCTAGGGGGGAAAAGTGGAGGAGGGGTGACCGTGGACAATGTTCACAAGCAGGACACTCAAAACAACAAATTTGCCAGTTAATCCGAGTGTAAACAGCCACATCCCTCAACCAATCCAGCTGTGAAATGGGTACCTTGTGTGGGAACTCACATGATCAGGGTCCAGCTGGCAGTGGCGGGCCAGGCCATGCAATAGCCGCTGAATATAGGGTCTGAAAAGGCCGTGGAGCACAGGGTCACTGGTCTTATATAGGTGCTCACCTAGGCGGTACCAGAAATTGAAGGAGATCTCCGCCACCTAAGAAGAATGGCTTCCATGAGCAAAACAGAACAAGCCATGTACAAAACACTTTACAACTCTTAGTGACTGGTTCAAATTATGCAATAAGTGGCATCAAAAAAACCAGAATATACTGCAATGATTTAAAACACATTTCCTGCCCATGTTTAGAAGTCCCAAGAGTGGGGGAGTAACAGCAAGCGAGCAGAGGCTAAAGGTGGCTGTTTCAGGCCCCCACCTCATACTGCGGGTGCCCCGCACAGATTAGCAGCAGCTCCAGTGTGCGCAAGTCACCCATGCCTTGACCAGGGTTGCGCACTATCGTCTCCAAGAAGGTCTCGCACAGCTCTGTGAAAATCCGGCAGTAGTTCAGCACCCTGACAGGGAGGAGGACAGCCGTTCATAAGGTGGGGGGGTATAGAAGTACTTGGCAAAATTACTACAGATGAAAAGTGGCTTTACTTCAACACCACCCCTCCCCATCACGGCTCAGCAGCCGACGCCAATTAATTAAGTATTAAGAAATGCTGAGGTGACGGTTTTCCTGCAGTGTTTTGTAGTCCAGACTTACTTGTCAAGATCCTCGCGAGCCACAGCCATGTGGTAGGCCGTCTCCAGCGTCAGCACACCGTGGAAGAGCTGTGTGGCCAGTGCCATGTTGCTGTCCACATTCTCGATGGCATACAGGGCAGAGCACACGCAGTCAGACGCTGCCTCGTGCAGATTGGTGGGCGTCTCATCTTGCTGCTGCAATGAGGACAGGTGGGATGGAAAGGCAGCAGATGTGTTACATTCCCAAGCTCACAGTACACACACAAAATCTGTTTCATATGATGAGCTGCCAAGTGACGGAGCCACGTTTGGTGCAGGAATGAACTTTATAACCCAATGGAGATCAGCTGCTAGTCACGGAAAGGGCATTGGAGGAGCAGCAGGTGTAGAGCAGCCTTTTCTTTGGAGAGAAAAGTCAAAAGTGGGATACTGTCAGAAAGTGATTCCTGTGTTTGAAACTGCCAAACAGGACTGACCAGCACTTGGAAGAGGATGATGAGTAGCCGGTTGTTAGCCATGAAGTTGCTGTCCAGGACACCCAGGTTGAACCAGCTCCCCAGGCAGCGGAATACCTTGATCAACATCTTCTCATCATTCCCCGCCTTCTCAGCACAAGACACCTGGAGGAAGGGACTGATCAGAACACTTCATACACACACACACACACACACACTTGGGTCAACAGCCTGCCAGTGTCTTCTGACATCTCACTCCCCACATAAAGTAATAGGAAGTTATTTATTCATTTGCTTGATCCAAGTGGCTTACTGTGATTTATTATATATTTAGCTGACATCTTTCTAACTAAAGGAGGAACACGCACCAGCAGAGTCACTACAGTGCTTGAATAGTAGGCCAGGTCCTCGATGATCTCTGTACGCCTGTTGGCCCCAATCCGCAAGGAGCGGCTGTGCACCTCTTCTGGCAGAACCGTGAGGATCTCCATCAGAAAGGGGAGTGAGGCGATGTCGTTGCTATACCTCCAGGCAGAGAGGGAACAGTTTTCACTCCAAAATACCATGTTCCATTCTCTTAATAAGTGCATAAGTCAGCTAATGTGTAGCCCTGATTTGGCCTGCCAACGTGCTTGTATGGACGGGTAGGAACTTACTTTTCGATGAGCGTGTGAACACAGCCCTTCCATGACGCCATCTGCAGGGCAAGGTCTGCTATTGCCAGAGCCAGCTAGCAGAGACAACATACAAGTCAACATCTAGAGTTCTTACAACTCTGTTCCTCCTGTTCAACAGTAGCTGAATATTTTATGGGAGGTGGAAACCATTGAAGACTAGAAAAGTTGCACTTCGTGGAAAATTATTATTCTTTTAATATCAGTATTACACTGCGTACAATATTTGAAAGCACGCATCCTGCAGTGGGGGGAATCAAGCGATCAGTTCTTTTGCTCCGTGTTAGGGTGAACTACTAGCGGTCATATGTGCGGACAGCAGATGCTACAGTAGTAGCCACTGGTGACTGGGTCTGCAAGCTGCTCCCATCAGGCCAGGGGATAACAATAGATACTGCTGACCAAATCAGTTCCTTCAATCCTGCTGAACACTATGCCAGCCATCTCCCAGTTGATGGGAACTTTGTTGCAATGCAATGCAAAAAAAAAAAAAAAAAAAAAAAAAATTAAAAAAAAAAGCGTGTGTGATGAAATGGGCTCAATGCACCAGCAAGCAGTTATCAATTTGTTATTTGAAGAAAGATGTAGAGCTTAAACTATAGGCTAAAACTCTGCCACTTGAGTTTTAACTGTTTAAAACAAGACCCTGCTGTACGGTTTCTGTTAAAGCAGAGGTCGGAACCAATGCAGGTCGGTTTGTATCTGTTGGGATCTGCCACTTGTGCCCAGTTCAGTGTCAACATCCAGCAAGGTTGCCTGGTGTGAGTGAGGCTGTACCTGTGTGATGATGATGGGGGACAGGTCTTTGAGGTTCTGAATGTGGGAGAGTAGCGAATCCCGTAGGGCATTGTGAGTCTCGGATGGAAGTTCATAGAATGACATTTGGATCTTCATCTTCATGGTCTGGGCTGCAAAGTAACAGGATTCCACATCCTGCTGCAGCTGAAGCAGCTGATCAGAGATCTCCCAGGCGTACATCTAGCAGAAACACACACACATACAGGGAAAAAAAAAAGCTACATTAACTATCAGTGCTGTGGCAAACAATGTAATGAAAAATACTGTAACCTTAAAACAGATGTAGCTGTGAACTCTAGACTCTGGTAACAACATCCCATACAACAACAAACCTGGAAGGTTAATGGATTATACAAACAGATAAACCCCCCCCACACAAAGGGCTTTTTAATTCAGTACAACTGTATTCTGCCCACTACATGGTTATTTTACTTCCAAACAAGGGACTTTTTCCTATTCAGTGGCTAGTGTCAGGTGGTTCAGGACAAAGATACACACTTGCCCTCTTAAACCTGGAACATTTTTGTCCCTCAGTGGCATCAATCTACTGCATTAACCTGTACCTAACCCTCGAAACTGTCGCTGCTGGTGTATAAGTGTTTCAATAGTGGTCCTTTGCAGTAGTCCTTCACAGGAAAAGGCAGTGATCTTGTGAACTGTGAAAATGTATTGCCCCCTTTCAATTTCTCCATTTTAGCAGCTTAAATTTAGCCAGTTCTTTTCATAAGTTCTACCAGTACATGAATGAAGAATGAAAGAAGGGATACCAGTATTGTTACACAATTTCCTTGGGGCGGAAGATTAGATGAAATGGCGTGGAAATGAGAAACGTGGGAGAGTGGCATGGTGGAAACCACAGCTCACTAAAAAGCACATGAAAGGGCATGTACAGTTGGCCAAAATTACCTGGACGCTTCAATGTTCTGCAGGGAGATGAAACAAATGTAGATCAAATACAAGTTGATATGGAAAAATACCAAAATACGGAAGTGCACCTTGTAACCTTCCACAAACTCTTCCTGCCTCAGAACAGGAATATTACAGACAACGAGATTTGCATAAGCAAAGTGGAGGACAAAAGCGCTGCGTTGGTCAGTTACCGGCACACAGCTGTGACGCCGCTTTTCTACCCTGAAATCCTCGTCTGATCTCTGCCAACAGCACTGCTTTCAAGACAACCCAACACAGTCGACCAACCTCCATTCAATGCAATAACTGCTTGTTAAAAGCCGGGCCACAGTGGGCTGGAGCTTATTCTGGAAAAAAATAAGAACTACAGGGCAGTCACCAATCCACCTGAAACACATGTCTTAAGACTGTCCTATGTTGCGGGTTTCCTCTACAAACATGCAAACTCCACACAGACCGAGCCAGATTCAAACCCACAGCCTAGGAGCTGTAAAGCAGCATCTTACCAAGTAAGACACTATAGCCCCAACGTAGGTGGGGTGAAGCTCTCCAGGAGTTTGTCAAAAACAGACGCAAAGCCTGAAGGGTGCCGACACCACGGGTCACACTAACACAAGCCTTGCATCATCACATTTCACATACAGGAATTTGGGGTAAAATTACACTACAGAGAGCATGCTGGATAGGAGTGCAGTGAAACTGCAGATGGTGTGGATTCAAACCAGACCTCAAATAACTGCACAACAGGAATCACTGAAAGCTCTAACTCCAAGTACAAGTACATCAGCCTGACTAACAGGCCTAGCTGGGTTGCAGGCTCAAAGGAAGATGAGCCACATAGTGCTGAAAACACTGCATTTTGGTTTAACACTAGCATGAGGGAATCATTTGACACGGGGCAATTTTTTAAAAATAAATAAATAAATAAACAAACAAACAGAACAGTTCACTAAATTAACTACACTCACTGGCTACTTAACACCATTCTAATACCAGGTAGGAACACCACCTTTGTTCTTAGAACAGCCTGAGTTCTTCATGTCATGGATTCAACAAGGTTCTGAAGACATTCCTTAAAGATTAATGTCAATCTGTCATATGAGTATAGAACCAGTTTGAGATGACTTGTGCTTTGAGACGTGGTGCATTATCATGGTAAATTGTGGCCCAAAAAAAAAAAAAAAACAAAAAAAAAAACAAAGCATACATGTGGTCAGCAAACGATACTCACCGAGAGGCTATGGCATTCAAATGATGCTGGATTGGTATTAGGCGACCCAATGTGTGCCAAGAAAACTTACCCCACACCATCACACCATGGGGGGGTCCATGGCTTTATACTGCTTACACCATATTCTGACTACCATCTGTGGGTCACAGCAGAAATCAAGACTCATCAGACCAGGCAACGTTTTCCCAATCTTCAGCAGTCCAGTTTTAGTGAGCCAGTGCCCACCGTAGCCTAACTTCCTGCTCTTTGCTGACAGGAGTGGAAACTGATGTGGTCTTCTGCTGTTGTGGTCCATCCAACTCAAGGTTCAAAACGCTGTGCGTTCAGAGATGCTTTTGATGCCACTGTTTTAAAGAGTGGTTATTTGAGTTACTGCAGCCTTCTTAGTGGCTCAAAGCGCTCTGGTCATTCTCCACCGACCTCTCTCATCAACAAGGCATTTCCACCCACAGAAATGTCACTCACTGGATGTTTTTCGCACCATTCCGGTCACACTCTGAAGACTGTTGTTCGTGAAAATCCCAGGAGATAGCGATATTGAGATAAAATACTCAACACCCACCCATCTGGCACCAGCAACTATGCCATGGTCAAAGTCACTTGGATCACACCCCCCCCCTATTCTGAAGTCTGGCGTGAACATTCACTGAAGCTCATGACCAACGTTTGCGTGATTTTGTGTACTGCTGCCACACAACTGGCTGACTGGATGACTGCGTGAACAAGCAGGTGTAAAAGTACTCCCAATAAAGCGGCTGGTGAGTAAGCATCATATGAAAACGTACTTTAAACTTTCAAGTACCAAAACGTGGGGAAGAAAATTAACGTTAACTACAATTTGGTGTATACGACATGCTCGTATGATACTTACTGAGTAATAAACGTGTTAAAAACTTTTTTAAATTGCTCTATATATTAGAGGACATGTAGGACAACAGATGGTACATGAACAGAGTTGTTAATATTAATAAAGAAATAACCCCCCCCCCCCCCCCCCCCCCCCGGCGCCCCCCCCGTTTTTNGATGGTACATGAACAGAGTTGTTAATATTAATAAAAAAAAAACCCCCCCCCCCCCCCCCAATATAAACTACACAACCCCAGAGCAGCCTGAAGTTGCCCTGAAAGAGAAAGATTACAGGTGACAGCGATGATAGTGGTGACGATGACAATGACAAGCTGCTGTTCTTCCACCTGTTCGGTGTAAAAGTACCTAAGCAAACAAAACCAACACGCTGTAAAACGAAGGAGAAACGACTGTTTGGTCACAAGATCCAAAACTACAGGAAAACTTCCAAAGCTTTAATGGTGAGTGGAAAACACCTGGATCCCATAGTAGCAGCAAAAATAAACTTTTTCGTGCAGGTGACCACTTCAGAGCTCACAAACAGGACACCAGCTCCTCCTCTCATTCCCATCGTTAGTTTGTTATTCCGTGTTATGGTCGAGTTGCACTTTGCGATCCCTCTTCCTGCAAAAAACACAGCAAATTCCCCAGGGCGCCAAGCGCGTACAACTACCGCTCCCGCACAGATTGTCCTCTTTTTACAGCTTCTCCTACAACGGGATAAAACACCGCATACAGCGAAATTTAAGTAAACGAACGAAAGTCTCTGCTAAGCTGAGGACTCACGCTAGGTCGTGTAGGCCTCGCGAAACCCCGGACTTTCCTGCGCGCCACTTACCGATCTCTGCAGCTCGCCGAGCCACAGCGAGGCTCGTTCTTTGCCCGCGGGATCCGGGTCGTGGTACAAAGCCTGCACGGCGTGGTAAACCAGCTGCAGCGACGGCCTGCCGCCCTCCATGATGTCGTACTCCGGCGCAATAAAAATAATAAAAATCTATAAAATTCTGCTATAGGACTAAAAAAAACTGAAACGGGCAAACTAACGGAAGAGTATCTATACAGCTGCTGCGTTCATTCTGCGGGACCGCCGCCTCCAGCGCACACTCGTGCCCCTGTGCGCTCGGTAAACATGTCCGTGTGGCATCCAGCGAACAGGAAGTACAAGTCAACCTGCATTGGTTCCGGGCTCTGCTTTAATAGGAACCGTACAGCAGGGTCTTGTTTTAAACAGTTAAAGTTTTTGTAATTATTAAAAAAAGTCCAGTCAGGCTAAATAATTAATCAAATAAAAATAGACTATAGTAATGTAATTTGTCATCATTTAATATTAATTTATAGGCAATTGTCGTAATTTATTTGTTTAACACAGTCACGCAGTGAAGTGTACACGAATTTGAATGATTGGAAAATGTATGGAAAAATAAAAAGTTGGATCTTACTGTATTGACGCACATTTGCTGCAAAAAACCCCATCAAACTGTGCAGCTTTTTTTGGCTGCACATGTTAGTGTAGCAAAGTGAACTGAACTCATTAATAGCAAAAAAACACAACAAACGCGGTAGAAAACAAATACAAGAGACTTCTGTAACCACCCTCTCCCAAAAATGAGTGTTTTTAAATAGTGTGTCATGCATATTCTGGGATTATTTTTTTTATTTCTAATATTTGTCATTAAGGGTGTTCTGTCACTTTAAGCCGGTCCTGCTCCCATCCTCTCCCGCTTAGTGGTCCGCGATCTGCTGTTTCCTACCTGTGGTGCCTTTTTTGTAGTGAGTAGTTTTAAAATAAAACATACAGCACTTTTTTGTTTTCGCTTTCACATTAAAACCCATCCTTCTGCAGGTCTCGAACGGAACCCGTGAGGAAACACTTGGTAACATCTGACTGTACACACATGGCCAAGGAGCTGAGGGGCCGCTGAACATGTCTTTGGGTTGTGGAAGGAAAAGCAAGGAACTGGGGGGCGGTCAGAGCATCCACAGTGTACAGAGACCTCTAGAGCGGAATTCAAACTTACAGGACACACATATTCCTGGACTCATCCAACCAGACAGAAAGAGAAATGAACATTTACAGATTCGTCCGATCAAAATCGGTTTGGGACATGGGCACAATCCTGGAGGAAATGCGCCAAGGCCGGTTTGAATGCATTCAGGTGTCAACTTTTGTTTTTATAATTAGCAAAGGCAAACTTAAATATGTACATTTTGGAATATACGAGGTCATTTATTGTCAATGACATCACACAAAATCACTGGCATTTTCAGATTTTTACATGAGGTCAATGGGCACTTGACAGTGACAAACAAAAGCAGCTTTTACAAGGCAAGGAGCCTATGAGTAAAGGGTGATAACTGACTCGGAATGTTCCAGAAGATCCAACAGGCTGCTTCCGTGTTCATATGCCTCATTTCTGAGGGAACGTAAACTCCCCCCAGCCTAGGTCGTATCATACCCATGCATCCTGATCTCACAACTTGGTTATGATACAACCCTGGGCCAGAGGAAGACATCACTCTAACACGAAAGCGTCTCCAGTCCGGAAGGAGCGAATCTGTTCTTTGCAGAGAAAATTAAATGTCATTTTCATCACAATAACTTGAACGTTTCTCTCCAAAGGTAAAGTTTTGATTTCTTATCATCTAAAACAGCTGAACTACTCGATTAACACAAAAATTGTGACAAAATAGTTTGGGGGCGGAAATAAATAGAAATCTCACGCAAAAAATGAAATTCAGTTTTAACTAATTCAGCATTTGTTAAAACAGTTTAAGTTTGCTCAGGATGGACTCACATGTCATGAAAAGATCACAGGAACAAATCCAGTATTTAATACACACACACACACACACACACACACACACACACACACACACACACATATATACAACAAATATGTGTGTGCAATTCATGCATGTGAGATGTATATACCAAATATACATACCAAAATGTACTTACCGTATTATGCCTACTTGAATGAAAAGTGTTTTTTTCATTAATTCATAAAATTACTTTCTTAATTGAAATACCTTCTCAAACTCATGTCGAATCAATAAAACTTTATGCCGACTGCATATCGAGACAAGAACGCGTTCAACTTTGTTAAGATGATGTTGCTTACGCATGGCATCGCACCTGAAGAAAATGTAAAATATAAAAAAAACATTAAAGTTGCATACCTGGATTTTCTGTCAGCGAAGAGGCGTTTTGAGGGAAAGACAGAAAAGGCCTGGAGGGGTAATAAGAAGAGGGCGGCTGGCAGTGACGAAAATGTGCATCACAGTTTAACCTCTACTTATCTGCTTGCAGATTAGCAAACTTGACCCACAAAGAACATTATCTAAAGAGATAAAACCCGCGGTTTGTACCTGAGCTCTGTCTCACATCCTCGGTTCTTGGACGCTTTAACTGACTGACTCGGTAATCCTGTTTGCAGATTAATGTGATCGCGTTGCTTGTAAGCGGTCCTGAAACAGGACAGCCGCTTTCCTGGCCCTCACCCCAAGTGCCAAAGAAATGAAGCCGAAACGGAGAGAAATGAAGAAGTTTTTGGGGCACATTAGAAACGTAGCAGACTGAGTAGCTGAGCAGCTTACTTATTTTTACTGTAACCAGAACTGGTCTCATTAGCATGTTCACCGATTTGAATGGGCTTTTTGATTCTTAAATAATCTAGCTTTGCCATATATACTTGTTTTTTCAACTTGAGCCACTGGGACGTAATAAAACAAGTGTAAATTGACATTTATAAATGGCAGCAGATATGAAGCAAAATCATAATAACACATTAAAGCCATGTCACTCATTCATGATGTGGTCCCTAACTCATATTCAACAGCGTATTTAAAACAGTATAGGGTTTAATTTTCACCAGAGGTTTCGCTTCATCCATCTCCTCAGCAGGATAGCTTCCAGTTTTTGTCCACAGGCACAGATGCAGGTCGTGATTTGACATCAGTCTCCTCTTTTCCAGAGTAGGAAATTGGCAGGACACCTTAGTCATGTGTTTGATATCTTTCCAGGTGACTCTGATACCTCCATCTGAAATCCCCACAGAGGTCTGTAACAAACAATTGTTCCTGTCATGTCTGGAAAGAACTATCTATCTATCTATCTATCTAACTATCTATCTATCTGTAATGCATTACTAATTCCATTGTTTAGTCGTCTAGGAAATGTAACGGTGTGCATTTCGCGATCCTACAGCAGGATGTGATGTTCCGAGCTCCACTCGAGTGAAGGTCGCAGCCCTGGAGTCGGGATACAGGACGCGCTCGAATGGAAACACCCCTGACGGCTGTAGTGAATCACTCCTTATTAAAGCCCCAGTGTCACATGGAAAAGAAAAACCTGTATGTCTCACTGACATGGAGTTTAACATACGTGTGCACCCATTTTTATCCCCTTCCTTTTGACATAAAATATTTGAAGCATCTTTAAAGGGTGTCTGTATAGGACGTGCTTTTCAAACATGGAGGCTGAGCACGGAATTTTCTTTTGGTTTTGACAGTCGTATGCAAGAAGTTCAAGAAAGCACCACTTCAGTGTCCTTTGGGCCTTGCGATTATTTAACGCGGGGAAAGCAAATTGTGTTTCTACGCTGAGATTTTTTTTCGTGCTGCCCATTCAACAGTGATAAAATGGAAAATATATTAATGTGTAATCAGCATTTTATGCTAGAAGATATGTTTTACAAAAGAATCCAAATTTATAAGAACATCGAACTGAAAGAACGTGAATAACCGTAAGAAAGATAGTTATTAAATCACCGATTTCCTTGTTGGACAAGAGTTAATAGCACTTTAATTATAAACACAGGACCACAGAATTTATCATTTCCATATATTTCTTTAAACTGTGTGTTTATGTATGTTTTACTTGCAGTGATTATATATTGCAGCTATGCGTTCATTTTTATGGCCTGACGTCCTTTTGCAAGGTTCCTATGGCCTTTTCTTAGTTTTTGAAAGACCACAGACGGTGGTGTGAGGAATTAAGAGGAGGAGGAAGATGGAAAGGGTTATGATGGTGATGAAGATGAGGAAGATTAAGATAAGCATTTACACAACCGTAGAAGATGAAGACAAAGCTAATGACCAGGTTGGTTTCATCCCTGGGTGAATTAATCATTGCAGCATCAACTGGTGTTGGCAGTGATCGAAAAAATCCCAAGCTAACAAGAGCTGATCTGAAGATTTTCGATGCCACTGGCAGAAAGGCTTTTCTAGCATTTTTTGTGACATAAGCCTGTCCAAACCAAAGGCTCAACTTCCAAGCCTGTAAAACAATAAGGCAACAATTCCAACTGGCTTGTTAAACAAGATTACTTTCCTAAAATCGGTCAAATGGCAGAAGGGCGCAGTCTTACATGATTTTAATCCTAGAGTTTGTCGTTAAGAAGATCAGGATTTGCCTAGTATTTCCCTGCCATTCTTAAGTGGTTTAGGACTTTAAAAGGGGCTTCACCAGTCAAAGTGATTGACTCCGACGGGACTCCTGGAGCCTCAGGATGGATCCGAAATTCCATCTCTTCATGAACATCTCCAAGATCAGTCCCTTTGAGGGACCCCAGTACCACCTGGCACCCAGGTGGGCCTTCTACTTCCAGGCAGCCTTCATGGGTTTTGTCTTCTTTGCTGGCCTCCCCTTGAATTTCATTGTGCTCTTTGTCACCATGAAGTACAAGAAGCTTAGACAACCTCTCAATTACATCCTGGTGAACATCTCAGCAGCAGGCTTCATATTCGTGGCCTTCTCAGTCAGTCAGGTGTTTGTGGCTTCTTTAGCCGGCTACTACTTCATGGGAATTTTCTTGTGTTCTTTGGAGGCTACCATGGGTACCATTGCAGGTAAGCGATCAGGAATTATTCTTTGTCACATATGTGGCAGCACATCTGCTGCTTAAGGCCTCAACACTGCGAGTGCAAATCAAACAGTTCTGTTTTTATTCTCAAGTTGAGAACATTTGACGCTGAAAAAAGCTTTTTACATTTTTATTTAGTCAATGCCTTTGTCCAGTAAGATGTTTGGAGTTTAAGGGTTGTACCAAAACAAGGGAGGTTACAGGGTCAGAAGTTAATAATAAAATGATGAAAATCCACATTAAAATGCAGTAAAAACTCGATCAGGGCTCCCTCCTACGGTGCTGCTTTGCAACACCACTCTTTTGCGTTGGCCTTGTGAGTAATTTATCGTAACAAATTACCACATTTTTTTTTAGAAAAAAATGTAATTATTTGGGATTTTCTATGCCATCCATCTCAGCATTTTTTGCTATTATTAAAGGTAAAACTAATCTATGTTTGTATTACACGTGTGCAATTTCCAAGCTGCATTTATAGCTTTTATAGCTCCATTTCTCAGCACATCTAGAGTCCTAATCCAGGTATTACTGTATTGTTTAGTTATAGTAAACACAAGGCTAGAAACAACTATTTAACAAAAGGTATTTAAACAAGGGAAGAACAAGACCTTAAAGCCAAAGTCAAGTCGTTACGATGAAATGCGGGCTGAGAAAGCGGTGAGATATTAAGCGAGAGATCATAGCAGAAGAGATGTTTAGACAGCGACCAGCACTGTGGAAAGTTGTCGTTCCAAGTGGAATGACGGCAGCAACAATGTCGGGTTGTGCCTCGGTTGGCAAGAAGAGCGGTGGTCCCCCCCCCCAGATCCGTCAAACACCTGAGGGCATTCCTTTGCAGGGCTGGTGACGGGATGGTCCCTGGCCGTTCTCGCCTTTGAGAGATACGTGGTCATCTGCAAGCCCTTTGGCAATTTTAAGTTTGGCAACACTCAAGCTCTGTGTGCTGTAGCCTTCACCTGGATCATTGGGACTGGGTCAGCAACGCCACCCCTTTTTGGCTGGAGCAGGTACCCCTCCTGACTTTACCATGGCTTAGCTTAGCTTGGTGCATGTAAAAGGGCAACATTTAATCTCATCAATTAAATTTTTTTTAAACTGTAAAAAAATATACTTCTCATTCCGACTTTATTGTGTAGAATCCTGTGCCGCAGCAGCGGAAAGATGTACTAAATCTGTTGGGTTGCTAGAGGGTGCTGAAAAACACAGGGCATGAGGTGTATCAGTGTATTGGACAACAGAGGAGGACATCAGCAAAGTTCAATATAGTTTCCTGGGGTAAATTTGGCTATAACCTGATTCAGCTCTAAATATGAACCCACTGATCTTGCTCTGCTTCTAAGGTACATTCCAGAAGGCCTTGGGTGCTCCTGTGGACCAGACTGGTACACACACAGTGAAGAGTTCAAGACTGACAGCTACACCTACTTCCTCATTATCGTGTGCTTCATCTCTCCCATGACCATCATCATTTTCTCCTACTTGCAGCTGCTGGGTGCCCTCCGGGCTGTGAGTATCTCGCATTCATCCCTTCCCACCGAGTGAGCTTGTCTTGTCTTGTGTGAAGCACTTGTGTCTGGCATCCTTTCCTTGGACCTCCTCTCCCTCCCACATTCAGGTTGCTGCCCAGCAGGCGGAGTCTGTGTCCACCCAGAAGGCTGAGAGAGAGGTATCCAGGATGGTGATTGTGATGGTGGGCTCCTTCGTGGTGTGCTACCTTCCGTACACGCTCACTGGCCTCTACTTTGGCTTTGCGGAGGACGACAGCAAAGACTTCCGCATGGTCACCATTCCTGCGTACTTCCTCAAGAGCTCCTGCGTCTACAACCCTCTTATCTACGCCTTCATGAACAAACAGGTAGGCTTTTCTTCTACCAGCTTCAACAGTTAAGGATGCTATACGCTTTCAAATATAGAATGTAATCATCACTGACTATTAAACGATCATTAGGAACTCAAAAGTCTACTGAGTATCTGATGATGAGATGGCCGAGTTGGTGATGTTGAGATATCACCAGCTACCATCACAAACTACTCAAACAAACATCATCGTTTGAATAATCTGTTGAATGTATGATGATGGCAAGATACACGTCGATTAAACAAAGCTGTCGAAATGTTAAGATACCATCGCAAACTACCATATATTCATCATTGACTAAATAATTCATGTTGGGAAGGATGGTGAAGTCAATCCCAGAGGGTCTGGGATGCGCACAGTGGAGAGTTGAGGCCACATATTCCACAGCACTTTCAAAGCAAAACGAGTCCCACGACAGACCCCTTCTCCGCCTGTGCCTTTCAGTTCAACGCCTGCATCATGGAGACAGTGTTTGGAAGGAAGATCGAGGAGAGCTCAGAGGTATCCAGCAAAACCGAGACGTCATCCGTCAGCCAGGGCTAGGAGGCAAATCAGACGCCGGGACCACGATCACATGGACAGACCTCACTCTACAGAGGATAGACTGTGTTACCCATGTGCTGCGCTCCCACCGCCTGGAAGTCAGACGGACAAGCCGCAGCTCTTACTATTCTACCACCCCTATATGAAGAAATTCTTTAGTTTACTTCTTTATTGTACTTTTCTTTAATAAGCCAACAACCTGACTTCTCTCAGTTAGTCACCCCCTCTGCATCGCATCAAAACAAACAAAAAAAAATGTAGATACAGATATCATTTTTGATATAAGGGGTTAATAATTCTTACACTGAACATGAAGACAACTGTGTGTATTTATATTAATGTGTATATCACTGCTGTAGAGGTATTCATGGATTTATTAACTGTAATACAGGCCAAATAAAAGTTTGTACTGTATGATGCACTTTTAGTTACATTTCCTCAGAAAGCAAAAGTAATATTACTAAATATATAAATGTTTCTAAGAATTCAAAAAATGTCTCCCATATCACTTTTATAAACTGAAGACCTTTTGTTTGACATAACCTTCTGGCTGTGACTGGCACGTTATTTTGTTCTGGTAAAAAAGCCATTTTAAAAAACCAAGAAGTGCAAAAAAAATGTATTAAAAAAATATAGTTAAAACGCTTTTTGATAATCTGTAACCGACAGATATGCATTTTTGAAAACATTTAAAACTGTAGGCCACTCAGATTATTCAGTTTTGTTTTATTGACAACCTCAATGCAATAACAGTATTTGATTGAAAAGTGTTTAATTCTGCTTACAAAGGATGAGGACCTTTTACACAGGCTTTCAGCTTACATTAAACAAAGGTAGTGCAATTACTTTGCACTACATCTGCTAAAAAACATCTAAATACTATTTCATTTTAATCTTTGACAGTGGTTAAAACAAGTGTTGGATAGGAAATGGGATATCGTCCACAGGTCCTGTCTTATACAGACATTTTCCAGATAGGACAAACCCTGCATTTGCACATCACTTTTACCCCAAGTAAAATCACCCCCCCCCCCCCCCCCCCCCTCTCTTTCCTAGGAAGAGCAGTATTCCTCCCTGGGTTCTGCAGACCCCAGTGTGAATGCCGGAGGAGGAGGAACGGCCATCGCTCCCGGCTCTGGAGTCTCTTCCTCGGGCGTCTCNGCACAAAATATAAAGAGGAATGTATTGAATCAAAAGTCCTAAACATAAATTCATTATGCTAAAATATTAGCATAGCAATAGACCATTTTCAAGGGATCTTTTCAATATTGGCAGCACAAAATAAAAACAAAATACTACCTATAAACCCTCTCCTCACTCATTTATAGCTTCCATGGGACTATAAGCAGCAGTTACCCACTATGGTAATGCATTTTAATTACAGTTCCTTTCAGGGGCAACATAAAATTCCTAGTGTTTTACATAAAAATTCAAATGCTGAAAGCCTGGCCATGAAACGAGTTCATTACATATGACGCGTTTCAGGGAATACACTATAAACAAATGTATACAAACACACGTTCTCTCAGTGCACTGCATGCCAAAACATTGTTAAAAGGAGAATAATCAAGATAACAACGTTGTACTGTAGAAATTCATTGTACATATAAAAACAAACTAAATACACTGGATGCCCTTATAACAGTCTTGTTGGAGACCAGCTTTAGGGACAGGAAGCCATAAAATAAATTATTGGTTATCTAGTGAACACTGAGCCTTCCCAAAGTGGAAAGATTTAAAACTCATCATGCCGTACTAAAGCCTCACCGAAATCTGTGGCTTGACTCCCGACGAACAAATCGTACTTGGCTATTATTTCTTCTTTAGTGAGTCGACCATCCTGGAACAAACAAGGTCGAAAAAGGGTCATTCACTTTGTTAACTGTTAGTGCTGACAACACAGAGGTTATTTCACGCAGTGCACCCGTGTGCTCCTCACCTTGTCTGTGTCGGACTCGTACACCAGGTGTTTGGCCTCCGCCTCAGCGTGGTCGTAATCCGAAGGCAGGATCCAGTCCTTGGTTTCCTCCTTGTCCATTTTGCCATCCTTGTTCTTGTCGCGGAACTCCACAAACTGCTCGCGCTCCGTCTTGACCCACTCAGGTTCCTGGGGGTCCCCTTCGTGGTTATACATGTCCCCTGCAAAACGGTTTAATCAAAGAATAAAAATCTGACCAATGGTAAGAAAAATGTGTACATTTAATATAGAAAATATTCACTGAAACACACACACACACACACACCAAATTCAACAATTTAAGGTTTTTTTTTGGATAAAATCCAAATACTAGATTTGACTAGAAATTTGAAAGATCAAATTTCCACTGCCCTATTTTTCCTAAGACAGCATCATTTTCTAAATCCTAAACAGGAGACCCATAAATTCATTTAAAATGCATATTAGACAAAACAGACTCACCGACGGCCACTCGGATTTCCAACTTACCAATATATTCCTCTAAATCAATAAACCCATCTCCATTCTTGTCAATATCCTCCATGGTTTCCTGCGGAACAGAAGGAAAATGATCTTATTTTACCAGTTATTCATATTGGGTAAATTGTCCCTCTATATATTTTGTAAGTATCACAACTTTCCTTGCGTAGCCAACAGGTATTTAACCCCTGCTTTTCTCTTCACGTCTAACAAAAGAACGCAGACGCACCAGCACCACGATGTCTTTCATGTAGTCGTACTCCTCAGGATGCAGAAAAGCTGTGAATTCTTCCTTGTTGGCAATGAGGTCTCCATCTTTGTCTGCCATTTTAAAGCGTCTCTCATCTCGCAAAATCATCTGTTTGTAGTTAAATCCATCATCTGGGTCGTTATCATCTGCAGAACACGAGACAGTCATTTCTCTGGGGGCGGTTCCTCTGCACAAAATTTTATTACAATAATACCCCGGTTAATGCTCAGGATATGTTCCTAGAAAGTGGGGCATGAACTGAAACGTCAGTAAATGGGATCATTATAACATTATGTCTTACTAGATAGGTGAAAATACAGATATAGTGGAACAATAAACTTTTATTGAAGATCTTCTCACTGGAATCACATAAATAGTTACTCATCTTCATAACTCTACACTTGCATAAAAATATGCAGGGAGACAGCTGAAATACTAAAAAGACAGCAAAAATGCAATAAACAGAGGGTACTGAAGTTATCATTTGGGTGGCATCCTTGTGTTTTATTGCAATAAAACACAAATGACATTCAGCTGTCAGAAAGTAGAGAAACACAAGTACAACAAAGAGTAAACAGAGTAAAACAAAACCATCGTGAATACACTTGTAACAAAGGATGGAATAAACGCGCCGGATCTGCTCCAAGTTGCACGCAAGGGGGAAACGAGTTGTGTGCAGTGAACTGTGGAACCAAGAGTGGGTGGCGATGCGTAGAAAAAGCACAGAAAACACCCTGCCCCCCAGGGGAGCGGCCAAAGTATATGGCACGAGATATTACTACATCGATAACTGAATTTCGCTGTTCATATTAAGCACACCAAGACGGGGCCATTACAGTGCAATAAACACAGTAAAAACAGCAGGTGGAATCATGGGAAAACTGCTGTACATGCTGCTCATCACCACATCGCTGGTCCTGTCACCCTGTCTCTCCCTTACCCTCATAGGCGCCATACGTAACGTTTTTATACTCCTCCCAGGAGACATAGCCATCATTGTTCAAATCAAAATCTTTCCACTGGTGGTCCGCATTGTCATAGATGTACTTCTTTTGAGCCGTTTTAATCCAGGCCTTCAGCTCTTCCTCAGTAACAAAACCATCCTTATTGCTGTCAATGTTATCGACAATCATTCTATGAGACAGAGAGAGACAGAGAGACACCTTGAGGGCCGTGCTAGCGTGAGGGGGACCTACCGAGCACAAAGCCGTAGGTCACGTTCTTGTACTCCTCCCAGGAAACAACGCCATCCTCGTTGAGGTCGTGCCCCTTCCACTGGCGGTCCACGTCATCGTAAATCCAGCGCTTTTGCGCAAATTTGATCCACTTTTTCATCTCTTCCGTTGTAACAAATCCATCTTTGTCTTCGTCTATTTTATCTACTATCTTGCTACATTGAGACAGACAGGTCAGCCATGTAAGAGTGGCATTTCAAGAACTTCAGGATTTTCAAAACACGGTCGAGAATTTTATTGTCCTGTCTGACACAAAAAAAATGAATATCTGGTCAATTAAACATGCAAAAGGAGCCAAATGACACCACAGATGTTCAGTGATTATTTACGGAAAAACTGCACAAGTGGTCTGGTGGGAAAGAAGCTCTTTCAGGAAACCTGCGTGTAAAGTGTTAAATACTGTACTCTGGTAAGGAGGTAAGGCTAAACAGCTTCAGGCTGCCAAATCATGGTATTCCCAGGTTGCCTCTTTTCTTTAATAATACTACCAAGAAAAATGGAAATAACTGAAAAATGAGTAACTAATGCTCTACAGTTGTGCACTAAACAGTTCATCCTCACTACTTCTCATCATTTGTAGGAAAAGGGGAATAAAAGCAGTATACTGTCAAATTTAATTTTATGACTTGTCATTTTCACATTTCAATTTCTCAATGCGATGCTTAAGTAAGGAATTATTAAAATAAGATTTGTAAATAAAAAATGTATTTATAGATTAGAAAACAACTTCATTGCTGTAATTAATTTGCTAAACTGCAAATATTATGTGGAAACTGAATAATAATAAAGTTTTTAAGCAGTTTTTGTGCAAAACTTCTTTATAGCTCTTCTATCCCCTTTCTCCCTGGCCCTCAGAGTCAACCCCCCTGTACCCCCTTTACGACACCACTGGTACCAGTTAAATGGCAATATGACTAATGTACCTAATGCTTTAGTGACCAAAGCATAGCATGAGCTGTACAGGAGAGAATGGACGTTTCACTAAAACAACACTCAATCCACACCAGAGTGAGATACAAACCCCAGTCTCTCTTTGCTCTCCTCAGGGGTGAGCTGGTCGAAGGTCTTGGCCTCCTCCTCGCCCAGAAAGGCATCGTGATCGTAGTCGAAGTTCTCCGAATCGTCATGCTCCTTGTCACTCAGAGGGTCATCGTGGTGGATGCGATCCTTCTTCTCCGTGGGCTTGCTGGTGGCATACACCACACAGAGCGCAAAGCACATCACAAAGGGCCGCAGCTCCATCCCCCAGAGCTGGTGACTGGATTGGAGATACGGTGAAGTAGATAGTTAGGTTGCAGGCATGCACTCGCACGCAGTCGCGTTATGCCAGGCAAAACACAGCACCTGTGAGATGGCCCCTGGAACAAACAACAGAAGACAACCCTGTAGCAATTTGCACCCCGCAACCTTTTTTCTCTCCCTCGTGTGATGAGGACAGGCAAACAAGAAACATACTTGCACATGTTCTGGAGAGGTGAGGGTAAACAAAAGGTTACGTGAGCAGAGTCTCTGATGTATAATTAAATCACAACGCCTATTTGCTTTGCAAGTAGAAAGTCATTCAAGTTAAACATGCACAGGTCGGAGGTGAAAAGAGTTCCTGCTGGAACGTAAACTTTAGTCAAGATTTAATTCAAATGCCCAAACCTTTAACGACTGTCCCGACAAAATAAAAAAGGTGGGAGCTGTTTTCAGCTATTAACAGCAGTGGGGTCCAGGGCTGCTACTGGACCTTCCAACGAAAGCAAAGCTTTCACATTAAGCAAATATTTAATATTAAAAGCACCACCTGCAGGCGGAGAAGAGAACAGTCGGTTACAGACACGTTATCGGCGATGTTTGAGGGTGAGTAAAGAAAACAAAAATCTGTGGCATTAATGTATCATTTTAAACAGAAATAAAATACACCATCACGCACTAACGTTGTGGCGAACAAATGAAGTTAAAATAAATCTGTTTCCTCTTCATGTTCTAATACGTACAAAACACTCCTTATTGCTGTAATATTCGGGTCCGTTATTTCTCACATGCTCAGCGTGAAGAATTAAACACATTATTACAGCACAGATATAAAAATGACAAGAAACGACATCATTGGGCGCACATGCGCCACATTTACACGCATTATAGTTTATATTTTAACAGTCAACAGAAAATAGGAGCAATGATTCCACTCACTGTGCGGGGCTATGCGGGTTGAGCCTGGTAGCCCCCCCATTGAAGGGAAAAGAGAAACGACTGAGAGCGCGCGCATGATTAAAATAAGTTAATAATAATCTTTAATCACATTTGCTGGTTTGGAGGGACGTACCGAGGACTGTTCTCCGACTTCGCCTGCCGTGTGCCGTCCGGGTGCGAACCGAGCGAAGCGCCGACACCAGGGCGGATGTACCGAACACCCCTCCGTCACGCCGCTTCCGGTACGGACACGGGAACAGCATCCAATCACAGTGGAACCGCAGCTTGGTGTGACGTCACCACGCACGTCCCCTGGCGCTCCTCGATTGGTCCACTTCGATGTATCTTGGCGATCCGATTGGCCGGAAATCGCCACGTCCTCAAACCGCAGGGCGCGTGTAGAGCGGGCAACGAGGCGGGAATCGCGGTTTCCCGCGTGCACGCCGCGTTTTTTTTTGTGGAATTGCGGGTCCCTCACCGCTTCGATGTCTGCAATTTAAAACTGTAAACCCGCAAAATTGCATAGACAACCTGTGTTTTGCTGTACGGAAGTATTACACTGGTTCGCACAAATTACTTTTTCTATGCTTTAACCGCTTTACTATTTACTTGCTACATGTCCTGAAGTACATTCTACATAGATGCAATTTTAGCAATTTAATTTTCGCTAAATTCACATTACCCAGCATTTATATATACTTGTATATCAAAACCACACATGAATAAATCAATAGTACAACTTAAGGATCTGCTGTCTGTGGAATCAGTTTACTACTTTAAGGGCCTAAGATGGCCTGAGACCTCAAACATTACTAGGCAGAGATTACCTTGGTAAACCAGGTAGGTGACCTCTGTAAACATGTCAAAGTACTGTCTTCTCAATAAACAGTCCTGGGTAGCAACAGTGGGTCACAAACTTAGAGGAAAAAGCAACAAGATACAGAAATAAGTTACTTCAATTGCACTACTTCCTTAATGAAGTTCCTGCGGGCTATACAGGTTAAATTTTAGATTTAACCAACAAAGGAAAGTTCATAATGTTGGTCATCTGTACAGAACAAAGTTTGAATAAAGCCACCACTACAGTACAATCCTCAATAAAAAAACACTTCTACACAATTTCATTTTAACATAACGTTTCATGAAGTTTAAGTGTATACTATAATTTTAGTGGAATCAGTACAGTATTACTGCAAAACAGTAGTGAACTCAGTCATACGACCAGTTGTATCATCGGAGACAGCTGGAACTGACTTGAAATATGTAGGCTGCTGATTTCTACCAGAGCAACTCGGGGTAAGTACCAGGATCAAGGGTGCTACAATAAGAGGTGGCGTTCAGACCCAGTTCTTCGATTGCAAGCAGCTCCAGGTCTAAGAGTCTGTTTTCTTCAATTGTTTGAATAAGGAAGTTAAAATGTGTCCCACGATGTTATCACAGTGCTTCTAAATGGTTCTTTCAGGACCATCTTTATTCTTATTTATACAAAATGTTGTATAATAAAATACCTTAAACAGAAAAACTAAAGAACTTTATTTAAAAAAAAAAAAATTTTAATCAGGAAGTAATGAGCATAATTTTAACTATAATTTCTGTTTGATAACAAAATGCAACAGTTTAACATTGGAAGCAAAAAAAAAAAAATAAATAAATAAATAAAAAAAATAAGTGAGAGAAAGTGACTGTCTGCTGACCAGCCACGTGGTCAAGTTGCTGGAGCAACACTGCTGTCCAGGGTGTCCATGTCATCTTCAGTGTCCTGACAAACAGAGTCCCTTAGACAGGAAGGCGACCCGGACGCATCCTGGCTGAGCTCTGCTTGCTCGCAATCGGAAGCCTCGGAACCAGAGCTTGGGTCAGCCACAGCCCCTCTGTCACTCTCGCCCTCGTCCTGCGACTTGCCTCCGGTCTCGTTTGGGTTGTGGAGGAAGTTGCAGACGGTGTTGTTTCGACCCATGAATTCACTGTCGTTCAGCTGCAGAACTTCAATGCCCCCTTTAAACAGGTCAATACAGCCGTTAACATTGTGCAGCTTGCTCAGCTACCATTTTAAATATTACAATTAATTTTTTTTCTCGCTTCCCAATCAAACTAAAGGAAACTTTGTGCACATACAGTTCATATTTTACACTGTAGGTCTGAATGCAGGTATTCCGCACTATACAAATATTTTCTGTAATGAACTGTAAAAATGTGTCCCCAAA
Source organism: Arapaima gigas (assembly GCA_900497675.1). NCBI lineage: Eukaryota > Metazoa > Chordata > Actinopteri > Osteoglossiformes > Osteoglossidae > Arapaima > Arapaima gigas. Next base: position 536,702 of record UFQX01000304.1, read on the forward strand.
CTTATCTGAATTGAAAACCTGGTGTAATGAATACACATCCAAAAGAACTTCAAAGTGCACATGAGTCCAAGCAAGAGGTCGTAGAGTGTTGGGAATGTGAAAGTATTGAAGCAAGTGGAACATTATGGTAAGTAAATGCAATTCCAGGGTCTGTTGGTCATTTTGAGTGTTTTAATGGAATAAATGGGAGACAGCGAGGTTAGACATTATGTGGATGGGTTTTCTGATATACAGTCTTCTAAAAGTATTCAAACTCCTTAAAAGTTATCAAAATTGGCCAGATAACAAATTACACTTTTAATTTTGAACCTACCATGCTATGTCTGCTCAATATAGATATCTAACAGTGTTTTAGTGATAGTTGTGGAAATTGGCTGAGGGTTTTGGGATGTGTCAGGAATGGATTTGGACAACAAGGATGCTTGTAATTAGGCATGTACCCAACCAGATTTAAACTTCAGGATACGGGAAGAGTGCTAGAGTTGGGAAAAATGTCCCCAGACTAACCTGAGCTCGGTTCTCCCTCCTTCTTCTCTGACAGGAACGTGCGCTGCATCATGAGCTTCTTCGCCGTGTGGCACATGTATTTGAGCTCCGGAGTGCCGTCAGATTCTGTGTTTAAAACAGAGTGTCAACCACTTTGCTAACAACAAGAAAGCTGCCACAGGTAAAGCAATTTAGTACAGTTTACAGTTCCATTATAGCAATGCACTGATGTGGATTAGAATATCAATATTCTCAGAATCAACATCAATTAGGATATCAAATTCTCAAAAATGATCAAAATTCAGCTGGGAATTTTTAGTATAATGCAATTGTCCTTATCATCTATATCTATAAGGCTCTCTGTTTGTTTGTTTTTTCTTTATGCACAGCTTTGATTTTCAAGCCACAGGCTTGAAACTTGAAGTATCTCGCTCTCATGTGGACTGAGCTAGTTAAGGGATTATAAAAATGATACAGACCACATCCAGGCTCTTCCTGAAAGATCACACAGGTGCCAAGAGCATCTTTAAAAAAAAAAAAAAAAAAAAACATTTTAGTAAGAATGCAGTGGTACAGCAAAGACCCCCAGGGCTGTTCGTACGCTATGGCAACACAGTGAATCAAACTGTGGTGAATTGAAACAACGGAGAGCGGGGACTACATGTGTCTTATACTGTGCTGCCCCCCGATGGACTGTACCAAACACAGCACGTCCAGTGTAAAGCAGAATTGGAAACATACTGTATAAACCAAGCAGGAAATCAAAAATAAAATTATTGTTACCACATTTACCTTCATATTCCCCAGCAAACACATATCGTCCAATCTGCATCATTGGCTGTTCGCTGTCTATTCCCTTCAAAGCAAAAACAACACGAAATATTAGGTCTCGTTTCTCCTGTTCGATCTTGTAAGGCGTTTTGTTCAGACGATCGACAAACCAGTATACCGGTTTAAATAATGTAAAAAATACACATTTTAAAGAGAAGGAGATTCACTTGCCAGAATTTTACATTTGCCGTCACATAGTGTCAAGAAGTCTGAATTGATTATTCCTGACAACTCGACCACAACGAGCTGCTCCTATTTTACGGGCAAAAGAAAGAAACAAGAAACAAAAAAAAGAGATAAATAACCATAAAATAAATAACAATACATATTTGTCACACGTACAGTAATTTTGTTGACATGCTGACCGTCTTCCAATACAGCTTGGAAACAAAGTGGCCAAAACTGCACATCGATAAACCTATTTATCACAAAGTCAATCATGAACATGATACTTCTCTGACCTCTTCTTCCCATTCTTCTTCCATGACGAAAAGCGGGGCTTTTTAAATGTTCAATTACACCTCTTATTACAATAAAATTATTGCAATATAAACCTCTTATTGCAAAATAAAGCACTACACGAGCGCCGCCATTTCGGATCCGACTGTAAGACATTGTAATAGATCGACGATCTAACCCATACGCACAGGCATAAGAATCGATCCATCGTCCATCACCTACTAATAATCGCTTGTCAAACGTACTTTATATATACGATTAGTGCGATGGTTAAAATACATATAATAGTAAACAAGCTACATGTTTTCAATAATAGAGACTATACAGACAGTCCTTTAAACAAAGCAACTTTTTCAACAAACTCCAGGCTTCCCTCTCATAGCAGACGGTCACATTTTCAAACAAAAACGAGTAAGATAAACAAAGCGAGTGAAAGTCGATACAAAACCTGTAGTTTGCAAATCTGTTGTATATAAATTTGAAGATGTTGGTCTGTATGTAAAGAAGTCCAGGGCAGTTCTAATATTCTTGACTTGAATTTCAAATAGATTTTCTCTGTTTAAAAGATGAAGTCAGAATTCAGCATATTTGGTGAAAAAAGGTGAACTTTTTTGGGCTTAACAACACATTGTTATCCTTTCTATTTGAACTGAGGGTAGTAAAGGTTTCTTTTTACAAGAATTCACTTCACAGGCAGATTTTTAGGAGCACCATTTATTATGTAAGCAAAGCCAGTTCTATATAGCAAATTGAGAAACTGAGCAAGGCACTCAGCAGTGAACGTTACATGTCAACTGTTTAATAAAATGAAGAATAAGGTATTAACTATGTTCTAAACAATAGCTGAAAATGATCAATTTATACTTTTACATCCAACCATTATCATTAACCATTTTATGCCAATGAGGGTTAAAGAGCCTATCCTAAAGTTACTGGGTGCCCCCCCCCACCCCACACACACACACACACACACACACACACACACAGAATGTACAATTCATAATAACCAATTAACTTTAAACACATGTCTTTGGAAGAAAACCCACACAGACATGGGGAGAACATACAAACTCAACACAAAGTGAGCTGGATTTGAACCCACACCTAAACAGTCCAGGTTATCCAAGACAGCAGCGCTGCTTTCTATACCATCATAGCACATACTATACTTTTGACAGTTTCAGGTGCTTTTTGGTTTAAATAAGTGTAGAAACATTGTATACTTAATGTGCAGGATTACTGAAACATGAGTACACAACAGGACAGGTATTTGTTTTATTAGCATTATGAACATGCCAATGAACAAAATATTAAAGATGTAAGACAGAAGGCTGTTGGTCGTGAGTCAGCAGTGGAATGCCTGGGTGTAATGATATTTATAGTACTGTTGAAGGCATCGCCTGACAGGCGTTTGGGTCTCTGTGGGTAGGTGGGGGTGCACACATTGGTCTTTGTTGGGCCTTGTCACGCCTCGGTGAAAAGTCCTGAGTGACACCCAGGTCCCAGTTACACTTGTAGAGCAGCAGCTGCATCCACTGCACTCACATAAACCCTGGTGCCACACCTAGCTGTGGGGGGGGGGGGGGGGGCCC
>UFQX01000304.1:540114-682162 GCA_900497675.1 Arapaima gigas
GGGGGGGGGGGGGGGGGGGGGGGGGCACCAGTTGGAGTCAGACAGAGCTGTATCTTTCTCAGTAAGCATCTGGTGCATAAGACCAGGACAGAGCTAGCAAACAAGGAATGTGTGTTTCCCCAGATCGAGACATCTTAACAGCAAATCAACAAATGCAGTCAATACAACTCATGAATGAATGAAACTTTAATAATCCCTAAATCAAATTCCGCATGGTTGCAGCAACATACAACGTACACCAAACAGATACTGATATGTACATACATATGGTAAAGAAAACATATATAAATAAGTCAGTGAACATGTTAATATGTAAATAAATATTGTAGTTGTATTAAACTAATTGCAGTAATTATAATTTGTTTTGTTTTCAGTTTAATATTATAACTTTATGAACATTATGACACTGGATACACAAATAATTATTTATAATACAAATCACCTGTAATCAAAGAAGAAAGAGAAACCAAATGTAAATTTGTCATTTAATAAATAGACTAATTTGAAATTACTTTGCCATCAATTTTTTAAATTCAATGGCAATATTTTCCATTATTATAAACACCAACAATTTCACCAGCTTAATTATTAATCTTGTTCCGCTGTAGTGTCTTTGCCTTTCAATGGCATGAGACACAGAGTGTGAGATGAAGGTTGTTTGGTCTCCTCTACCTAGCAGTGTAACCTTGGCTTCCTTGAAAGAGACCACACTGGTAGCTAAGAGGCTTTTCTGGTCTAATCTCTCGGAAACTGTCACAAGCACTCAGTCACCTATGGATGAAGTCGCCAAGACGGGCTCGAGCCACACAGCCTCCTTTTCGTGCCTCACTTCCTCAAGGTGCCAATTAGCTGAGGACCGATAGCACAGAATGAGGCCGTTTTCACTGTGGTAACAAGATATCCAGCTATTTGGAAGTCAGGGGTCACCCGAATTATGGGTGGTCTAATTAATACCAATTCACCCTGATTAGAAAGTGGACGTCAGACGGATTTATCAGGAAGGTCTCTGGTAGCCATGATGCACTCAGATTGACCTCAGACATCCATGTGGTCTGCTGTGAATGAGACTTTCTAAAAAAATTTTAATTAATTAATTAATTTATTTATTTGTTTATTTTTATTATTAAAAACTCTTGTATGTGTACCAGGAATAATTTCAAAAGTAGAAGTTAAGGTGGTTCCAGGCTGCTTCTTGCCTTGGGGATCCAAAGTCTCTGACATTGGCCTTGACTAACAACCGGCGTCCTTTTCGACTGGTTTCAAATGAGTACCTCAGCAAAGGCGTTCAGAGTTACGGCACCCCAGAGGCACAACGCTGTTGTGTTTACTGCATGTCTTCATCCCGTGTTGTTCTGGGATCTCATATTAAGGAGCTCGGCCCTTGTGTTTGTGACGGCGGCGGCTCATGGTTCAATAGCTGATTTAATACAGCAGCCCGCACCATGGTAAGTGCCAGGTTACCACAGAGAGCTTTTCTGTGCCCCCTGGGGAGAAGCCTCCACTCCATCGTGTATCCAGGAGAAGGATCTTTGTGCACATGCACACCCGCACGTAACGGATCCCTTGCCGCGGTGACAGGCATAGGCGGGGAAAGTGTCCTTAAGTGTTTTTTTTTTTTAACCTCCACCCCCTATGTATACTCCATTTTAATTCTGCAATCCTCTTTGTGAAAGTGACGTCCCCTCCTGTCAGGAGCACGGCTAAGCCTGGCGAGAGCTTCTCGACGTGTCCACCAGGAGGGAAAAGCTCTCTGCTGCTTGTGCCACATCGGAGGCCCTTTCGACGTGGCCGCCTCGCCCCCGGGGCCCAGGCATGCCCAAGCTGCTTGGGAAATTCATCTCCTGGGCTCTGACTCTTGTTTGCCGCCTTTGCTGTGATAGGCAGATAAGCTGATCACAGAGGTGGAGTCCTGGGGAATAAAAGACACGAAAAGAAAACAAGACTTGGTGTGCCCTGTCACTTCATGTACATTATTAGTTTTTTCTTGAGGACAGAGAAGGCCATTCTGCTGGTTGGATTCTGATTTGACTCCTCACATTGTATCTGGTTTTTTACTTCCTTTGTGACTCATGAGAGACTTGTTCTGAGCATCAGCGAAGGACCACAGAACGCTTCGCCCAGAGGACGGTGGTACAGCAGCGAGGTGGAGAGGAACGTTGTCACAAGGTAGTGGCAAAAGTGGAGTCCATTGCCCTGGATTTCCTGGAAATGGAGGAGCACAGCTATGAGCGATGCGGGGACGGCGAGCGCGAGGGGTACCAGGTGGACTACCGGAGGATCGTGGGAGATGCAGAGCCTGCCAGGCTGCGGCGCTTGTCTCGGGATGGCGAGCACCACTTCCACCGCTTGGCCCGCCACCTGCACCCACACGTGCACGGCCATGAGACCGCCGCCCAGCGCTACAGCGCCACTCGCATCCAGGCAGGGTACGAGCCCGAGAGGTATGCGCACTATATTCATAAAGAGCGTCTCTCTCTGACTGTCTTAACAGAATCCATGCTGGTCATGAAGACTAATTCTATTATATATATATTTAGACCCGAAAAGAATCACATTATATCTCGAAACTGACATCTGGAGAGCACATCCTGACAAACTTGGCAGGTGACAAATGTTTTATAGTATCGTCATAGTGACATCTGAAAACCTGTTGAGTCCTTTGTTTGTTCTTAAAAATAAGTGACTTATTGTGCTGAGTCTTTACACTGATGATAAATAATGCAGCCCTTCAGTCATTGTTGCTTTCATTGGAACAAACAGAGTTAAAGCAATGTGACATGATAGTGGGAATAACAATACTGTCTGGATCTGTAATGTGAATTGGAAAATTTGCAACAGTTAAACAGCAGTGACATGGCTGCTGTTTAAATGGGTTAGCCTGAACTATTTATTCCTGAATAATGACAGATTTAAAAAATGCCTACGGCTCATATTGCCTATTGAAACGCTGCAACCACTGGGGGGGGGGGGGTCAACATATTCTGGGGAAGATATTAAAAGAAAGACTCACAGTGCTTTTAATGAGTAATTGGTGCTTCTTCCATCCTTCTGGGTATAGGGTCCAGTCTCCTTTTTCATTAAGCTGGAATTTTGCCGCAGTTTTAGACACTGACCACTTTGAAATACTTCATATAAACAAGTTATTTCTAACTGAAATCACATTAATTCACCTTGACCTTCAATTTTAGGAACTTTCAAGTTGTGGCTAAAGGTCAATAATTTTGCATTTTTTCAGCTCTATGAAAAGAGACAGCAGGTGGTACAGTGGTTAGAACAGGTGCTCTTAGTTTCAGAGGTCACAGGTTTGGCTCCCCCCTGCTATAACATCCTTGAACAAAACACTTATTGTAAATACTGCTGTAGTAAAAATTACCCAGTAGTAAAATTGGGTAAATCACTATAAGCAGCTTAATAATAAAAATCTCTGTGAAAAAAGAATCAGTTAAATGAATAAGTGTAAGTTTGCCTAAAAAGCAGTGGGCTGTAAATATTTAACGTTGACCTAAAAAGTAATATTTAAACAGGCCGAGTTGCCCTAAGGTATCATCATAAGAAACTTTGGATCTCAGGGTAGATCAAATATACTCGAGATAAAACGGAGTAGAAATCTGTACACGCTACACAAAATCCACAAAGGTCATACTAGGTGCTTAAAATAAACTTGATAATGGTCAACCACTGACCAATATCTAGTGACCTACATGTGCGGAGAGTGGTGCTTTACTGCACTTCACCAGTGCCTGAAAGTGTCCTTTCAACGCAGTCGACGTGTTTTCTGCTGAAAGGCTGTTCTGTCTGGGCAGGGAGCCTTAAAGCTGAGCACTACCTTGTTTTTACTACGCTGGCTACACACTGAAACCAGACAAAATATACAATGTGTGTGTTTTTTTTTTTAATATATATATATTTTACATACTATGTAGTATATGTTATGCAAGAATACATAGTATATACATAATGGAGTTTCACAATTAGAAAAATAGAAGAAAAATATTTTTACATACAACTATGTATATTTATTGTAATACAAATGAACTCTTGCAATCCAGCCCCCCCACACACACACACAAATCCCGAATGTAAAAAGCCTCTTGCCATCATCTAGCCAGCTTAAGCTCCAGCAGGGTGGAATGAGAGCCCTGCAGCATTATGGAGCTTTGCAGCAGCATTTGAACTGTCACTTATGAAAACCTTGGAAATACACCTTGCTGTTAGACTGCTGCTGAGGTTGCTAATAGTCAAAAACAATAGTCAAGTAAAACTGCTGCTGCTTAAAAATATGCTATTAATAATACTCACCCTGTAATAAGTAAAAGGGAAAAGTATCAGGGCAAAAATGACTCAAGTATCAAGTTATTTTGATTTCAATGAGGCTTCTGAATGCTCCAAATCCCTACTAATGCTTTAATATACAGGTCTGAATCATGGAACAGCATATACTCGCTGGTCACTTTATTAGGTACAACAGGCTGAAACACACTGGTGCTAGCTGTTTATTAGCGTTGGGCATGCTATCTTTGAACACGTTAGATTTTTTTGACACAAGGACCTTTATTTGGACCGTTTGATTGCCACAAAGTATCGAAACATTATTTCTGACTAGGTGCATCTCTTCATGGTCAATCTAGCCTTTCTCAGATCGGTTTCAGCCGGATAAAGTGTCATCTCATAAGGCACGCATCATCTCAGGATGGTTCCACAAAAATGACAGTACCTTTACTTCACTCGAATGGCCACACAGCCCCCGCCTCTCAGGCCAGTAGAGCATCATTGGGATGAAGCCGGATATGATGCCAGTATATTGAATGTGCTGGCAAGACATCTACCAAAACTGTATGAAGCTGTGATCAAGATCCCTGTGGAATGGTTCCAACACCTTGTGACTGAATTCATGCTACCCCTAACTTTAATAAAGTGAATAGTGAGTGTATACCTTTTCAATAAATGAAATTTGCTGTATCAGTAAAATTAGATATTGTCAGTTAGACAAACAAGTGAATTAAATAAATGCAAACCAAAGACCACAATCCGCTAGGTATTATTAACCATTATTTACTGGGCCACTTTAACCCTGATGTGGAAAAAGGTAACAATAACTTGAGACAATAAGATAACTTACAATGTCAGGTTTGGACACTAAGCTACTTAGTCACTTACTCATTTATACATCTGGGTAATTGTTACTGGAGCAATTCCAGGTAAGTGCTTTCATCAAGGAATTTTATAGAAAAAATATATGCTGGGTAGCAGTGTTTCATACTTGGATATGGTCACAGATAAAGAGTAATGGTTTCATTCAAAAGACAAAAAAATGGAATACTGATTTAAAAAAATATTTTGGGTTTTTTTTTAAACCAAGTTCAGATTGTTTCTGACAGAGCAACTCAATGAACGGATGACTTATTTTGGTTGGCAACTGAGATGATATAATGACGTAACCAGGGACCAAACCAAATTTAAAACCATTTTTTAGTAAAATAATAGCGGCAGAAAAAGTCGGTAAAGTTATAGGCTGACGTGATACTCCACGCGATTCCATCTATGCGATTGACAGTGAGATGATAAAATATGAAATGTTGAATTGGTAATGAAATGCTGGGATGACGTTATAATGACTAATAATATTACAATGAGATGCTGATGATGTAACAATGTGGTGATATAAGATGACGCTGTAACGATGAATCGCTTATAACGACATGATGATGATATAATGACTAGTTGATAATAATAATAATAATAATAATAATAATAATAATAATAATAATGATGATGATAGCAACATGATGCTCTGCCGGGTGCCACCTGATCAAGACCCGTTTCTCCAAACTCCTGTTTGGGATCGAGCCGAACCAGAGGCAGCAGCGCTGCTGTGCTGAAAGGGTTAACTGGGACCACGTGTGATGATGCGGCGATGCTCGGCGGGGCGGGGATGTGACGCCTTCTGATGGACCCTTTTCTTCAGAACCCGAAGTCCGTCTGCGGACGGCGGCTCGAAGTTGACGGACTTCACAGGGAGTCAACCCAGGCCTCCTCGCGCGATCTTCCTCGCGGATCAGACCCTCTTTGCTCGGCTGCTTCGCGCGCGCCACCGCGGTGCGCGGTTTTCTTCTACCTCACGTTTTCCGGTCAGACAAATTGTGCTGTTTGCTTCGGTCGGCGCTCATTCCCACCGCTTGGTCCTCCTTCCTCTCCGCGGCGTAGGCAGGGAAAGTTTCGCCACTCACGGTTCTGTTTATCGGCGCCCGGGGATTCAAGCGTGTCGCTTCCTTCCATTGAAGCACGTGCGACCGCCTCTTTGACCATTACGTTAACAGTACGGGCTCGCGCGCGACGATCGGAGCGGAACTTTAAAGTGTCAAATCGCGGTTTAAGTGGAGACGTTGCCGAAATGTCTGATCACGTGGGCAGCTCGTGCAGTTGTCAGTGAGGTGTGGTGCCCTCGTGCTTCTTTGTGGCCAGTTTCGCAGGTGCGGTGCGTCCCTGTTGGCTCTGTGGCCGCAGCTGCGCAGTTGCGAAGGTCTGTAGTCGATCGCTTCATTCCTCTTCACCACCACTGCGCACACGTCTCATTCGGAGGTTTGAGCTCATAACCCCCTGGCGCGGTTCCGTTTTTCGATTTTACGTCGGGAGTTTGATCTGCTGCGTTCAACATCAGGCCTTTGGACACTATGATGTTTGTTCTGGCTGTTGGTATCTGGAAATAGTAGAAGAGCGATTTGAGTGCATTTCCCCAAAGCTGCCTAGAGAACTGGACTCTGACGTTCATATCTAGAAATATTACGTTTTTAACAGTATCTTTAAAGGTCTGTTTTAGCAAACAAACCTGAAATTCTGGAGGCTGATATCTGGAACTAATACTTTTTTCATTGCACAAGTGAGAGATTTGGAAAGTGGATTTCCGTGAAGGATGTTCACATCTAGAAATAAGTTTAGGACTTTTTTTAGGGATATCTATTTTTAAGAATACACGTTGTACACATTGTGATTGTATTTTAGCAAAGCTGCATGCAGAACTAGAACTCTTTCAAGAGGTCACGTGTGAGCAAAAGATGGCCACTTTCATAACTTTCAATGTGTTCCATCTTTCTCTGGCAGCATGGCAGACTACCTGATCACCGGGGGGACCGGGTATGTCCCAGAAGATGGGCTCACTGCCCAGCAGCTCTTCTCCATCGGGGATGGCTTGACCTACAAGTAAGTCCAGCGCAGCTTCGTTCAGGTCCTTGTGTCAAATGCGTGACCCAGGTGTGTAATGGGAACCACATTTTAAATTGGCAGATCAGGTCAGCAGTCTGCTGCTGATGGACTCACAGCTGAAGAGCTTTGCTCTAAAGGGGATGGATTGACTTACAAGTGAGTAGAAGCCCATCGTTCTGGGGTAAACTGTTGTCCCATTGGTCTCAGCCAGTAGTCTCATGTCTTTTGCTATTGAACCCAAAATACGCTGTAGATAAGAAAATCTGCTTGTGTATTAAATTGAGGAGGACATCGATGGCTGAAAAATCTGTGTGGGGTTTCAGGTTAGGGAGGTTAAATGTCATTTAGCATTTTGACTTGGTTTTGTTTTTATAACATTTTCCTATACAAACTGATGCTATGAATGATGCTGCAGTCCTTGGTCAAAAGCAGGATGGAATCTCAGCTCTGTTCATTGAAAAGACCAACCTTTTAAAAACAACTCATCTTCCACCCCCCCCCCCATTCCTCATCCTGAACCTTTCACTTGCTGTCACTCACGGGCCCTATAAAGTGACATTAGCAGACAATCCATAGATCCGAATGCATAAATACCCCATAATAACCTGTCCTTATGCAACTAAGGACTGATTCCATGAGGCTGCTCATACTTGGCTCTTTCTCTCTCTTCTGTCTTATCCAACAGGTCAGCTGAATGTAAGATGATGCATTTACCAAATATAAAAATGTAACAAATCCAAATTAGCTGAGCACTGGCATGTTTTTTTGGAACTTGGATTGACTAAGTAAAAACAGAAAGTCTGCAGTACAGTACATGTCCTTAGGTTTGTTTATGAGGGGAACACTTTGAAAGTTTGAGATTAGGAGGGAAGTTGTACTCCTTCAGTTCTTACACTCCCAGTAGGTGCTCATGTCACTGGGACAGTCACTCTGATCCCTGTGACTGTCCCACATCTGGGAAACAAGGCTCACTTGTTAGTTGTTAAACAATTAAATTTTGAGGATGATATGAATAACAGGGACGTGTCACTTACAGCACACTGACCTGCAACTTCTGTAACTGTGGTATGATGTAAGGTGTGTTCTCAAATTATTACTTTTACTCTTTAAGACCTTGACAGACCTCTCACCGTAGTACTGTTGATCAAGGAACTTACCCTGAATTGCTCCATAAAGAATTATCCTTGAAGTATACATTTGTAAATAGACAACATACATTTGACAAAAAAAACCCTGTAAAATCAATTTAAATGACCTTTTTCTTTATTTGTTTTTTCATATTTGCTCATAAAGTACAACTTTTGTGCTTGAGAACTGTCATGGGGTTGCCACCTCATGCTCCAGTACTCAGTCACGGTACTTTACCTCGAACTGATACAGTACAGATTACCTAGCTGTATAAATAAGTGAATAACCATAAGTAGCTTAGTATAAACTTGATATTCTACATGGACTTGGAGAAAGGCCCCAGCCAAAGACATAAACTAGTTGTAAAACATTTACCTGTATGAATGCATCATGTTAATACATATTCAGTAATTGTCTGAAGGGGTGAGACATTTTAGTGTTTATGTTACTGATTAAATAACTCATTCATGTACCTACCTCCAGACCGGGGGGGGGGGTATAGAGGCCGGTCAGGTGTTTATTTCGAGGTAATTTACTGTACAATATGTTCAGAACATGCACGTGTTAGTTAGGCTTTGGGTGCCTTTGTTCCATATAAGTCCTACCCTTAGACTGGAGCATGAACCTCGGAGGACAGGTGATACCGAAGTCCCCCCAGCTGCATAGCAACCCTTCAGCAGTACCCATAGAAACGCAATAGTCATGTATCTGGGCCACGTTTCTGTGTATACATGTAATGAGTTTCTATCAAAAACGGTGAGAGTAGAGTAATAAAAACCGTTCAGTGTTTATTGTGTCTGTAGAAAAACAAGCAGGGATGAGCACTTATATTGGCAGTTGCTATAAATATGTCTGTGTTCTAAAAACCGCCAGACTGCTGTTGACAGGAAATATGTCTGCTCACAAGATAAATTTAGATACAATGGTTTTTTTAAATTTCTACTCACTCTATGGTTACAATCAATCACAGCTTCCCTCAGTGATTGTGTAAGGTGAATGTATTGTTTTAAGATGACAGAAAAGACAGGGTGTTTAAACAGTCCCTGAAACAAAATTTGTTCATCTGATACTTTTCTTCAAAGAGAGTTTTAAGCTACTTATGGTGATATACCCATCTACACAGCAGGGTACTTTTAACTAACTGTATCAGTTCAGGGTAAGTACTTTGATCCAAGGTAATTCAGCAGGATCTGTGTCCTTGAAGTGAAAGGTGGCAGCTCTAACTACTAGGCCACCTGCTTACACACAATTTTTTTTTAAACTTAAAAAAAAGAAATGCATGTTTTTCAATCCTGGTGTGGATAGAATGGAAAATTGGAGAGTATTTCTTATTTTTTAATTTCACGTTGAAGGTTGGAGTAGTTACCACCTTATAGTTTGTTTCTAATGTGATTTTTTTTTTTTTTTTTTTTTTTTTTTTGTCGTTTACTTGAAATACCTACAAGTTAACCTTTTTAAAAGCACCCAGCAGTTGGTACAACACATTCTAAAAAGGAGGCAAGAATCTCTCTCTCAGAATCTTCCCTCTTTACAGAGACCACAAAGCTGCTCTGTATCATTTAATGGGCCACTAAGTTAAGTACTCTGTTATTTCACACCCTGTCTTCAGTGGGCTTCAAAGCATTTACCACTAAAATTTTAGTCTTTTTAAATTCTTTGGAACTCTGAAAAGGAATGCTGCATGAATCCTGGGAACGGAATAAATGTTTCACTTGAGTTACAGTCAAAACAACAGCCTAAGGCCTCACCCAGAGGCACCCTTAACAATATTTGAGTCAGATTTGCTAAGCTTTGAAAAACTAGATATATTCTAAACTATAAACCTTTTTTAAAAAAGAATGTTTCTGGGTATAAATTTAATTACTGGCCTTTACATACTTGTGTGTTTGTATGTGGTTGTTTGTTCATGCGGAAGTATATTGCCTATCTTGAATAACATTCCATGGTAACCTCTCCTGGCTGCTTCTTGGAGACCACAGTGGTTATGCACAATACACTATGCTGCAGTAATAAACAGAGACTCCGGAAGTGTGCCATGCAGCGAAATGGGATCAAGCTGTGGGTTTTTGTTACCAGAATGTTACAGGTTCCAATCCCGGCAGGTGCGGTGCCATAGTACACGTGAAGCCTGCCGGATATGCAGCTGCAGCATGTGCCGTGTAAACATATGGCTGAATTAATGTCTGTGATGTGAAACTGTGAGGAGAATATTTCAATTAGGCAAACAAACAAATAGCTGCCAGTGGTGCAAGTATTCGTGTTTATATTTTGATGCTGTGTGTTTTGTTCTGTCTTACGGAGGATGCAGCTACACTTTAGTCGTAAAATGACCTCATTTACAGACTGTTTCACTGGGGCACCCAAACTGATTCAACGCCCTTATGGTTCTCAACGCCTTTTGGTTTAATTCCTACCAAATGGTGTTGCAGCCAAGCTTATTCTTACTGGTCCTGAAGTCTTAAGACTTCATCTGTGATACACCGGTGGCCCTCCACATCCTTGGATTTGAATTTTACTGGTATTCCGCACCTTTGTTACACGTATTTAATGGGCTGAGCTGAAGCGTTATACATGTTCTATACCCGGCTGTGATGTCAGAACTGTTTCTGGGAGGCCTGTTTTGACCTCAGCTTTGACACTCTGGACCTGCTGAGTGTGTCCACGTCCTGCTGCTGTCAGGTCCTTGAAAATGAGTTCTGAATACTCCACAAAAATGCCTTGTAATGTGTAAATCAAATGCCCTGTTTCCCTCTTAGCAGCTGATGAGGTGTGCAGGTTTTTCGGGACCAAAGCTTGGTGTGTGTGTGTGTGTGTGTGTGTGTGTGTGTGTGTGTGTGTGTGGGAGGGAGGGAGGGAGGGAGGGAGGGATACCTTATTGGCATTTTTGGTGTGCATATTGGTTGGTATCAGCCAACGGTTTATTACAATTTAAATTTCTGCAGTGACTAAAAGATGCCAGGAAGTATTGCTAATGTTCAAAATATATATTTCTTTATTAAGGGCGCACAAATTTTGAGCCATCTTGCAGTGTGACTTGGTGCACCCTGGGAAATGAAATGTAGCTATGAAAGCTGTTACGAATAATGACCATTTATTACAGCAGCTCAGACAGAGAATCTGATTGGGGAGAGCACCAGGGCCTTATGAGATGTGCCTATTCTCCAAAGAGCAAAATGTGGAAGTACTCCTTTTGCGTACAGTTGAGTACCCACCCGATTCAGCCACTGGTTGGGGCAGACTAATGTCTGTAGCAGTGCTCAGTCTGTCCTGAAACTGTTTAAGGTGGTCACATGCTGGTGAAGAACAGGTCAGCCGCTCCTCAGGTCACTATGTGCCTTTCTCTCAAAGCCACAGGCATGATCTGGTGTGCCCACAAAGGGAGGAGGACTGGTATGGCACTTTTGTGGTGTTTGCTGGGAGGGCCAGGCTTGTTCTGCTGGCACCATGTACAACACAGGTCTTCTCTGCTTTATTCTCTTGCTCACTTGTCAGTGCAGCTGGTGGTGTGCCATTGTACACATATAAATCTATGTGCTCCACTAGGTCCTGAAAGTTTCATAGGTATCTGCAGACTACTTAAACGTTTTACGACATGTTTTACTGAAGAAAGCAAATATGTTACATTTTTATAGCTTCCTATAATAGTGTTTTTGTATTTTATTACTTCTGCTGCTAGACACAGTCATATGGTAGTGCAGAAGGTTGTGCAGTGGTTAACACTGTTGCTTCTGAATTCCAAGGGCATAGATTTGAATCCCACGTCCTGCTGCAGTACCCTAGAACAAGGCACCTACCCTGAATTCATGTAGTAAAAACTGAACGTCTGTTTAAATGGGTAAATCACTCCAAGTAGCCCTAGATATGACTTTGGAGAAAAATGTCATACAGAGAAACCAATATAAATGTAGTTCTCCTCCTAATAATTTGTTCCTTCATACTGAAGTCATTTTTCATAATATCTCATTTTTAAACATGAATGTCCCATTGGCCAATTATGTAGCCATGCTCCCTGACCCTGTCTCCTGTCTCTGTTCGCAGTGATTTCCTCATTCTGCCGGGGTTCATTGACTTCACCTCCGAGGAAGTGGTGAGTACTGTCCTTGCACTAATAATGTGAGCCAAAAGGCATAAAGTGTGTCCAAGGCTACTATAGAGCATTTTTGTTTGATGGCTCAATCTTTGAAAGTAGAATTTATTCCCCTGAATGTTTTGAGGTAAGCAGATCTTAGGGCAGCAACACGGTGGTGATGGTAAAGCTTGTGCCTCCCAGTCCCCGGACTGTGGGTTCAAAGTTTACTTTGAAATTTGTGTGAATCTGGAATATTTTGCGTGTGTTCGCACAGGTTTCCTCCCACATTATGAAGATGTGTGAACTCTAGAAATCTAAATTGTCTGCAGTGGATTAGAATACAGATGTATGGATCTTTCACAGAATTGCGTTATAATGCCAGCTGGATTAATAGGTCGGTGCACGTAGCTTAGAATATGAAAAACTTTGGCAAAGGCATCAGTTAAACTATGGTTATAATATTCTTGGCCTGGTTTCGCAACTCCTCGTCTTACAGCTGAACAGTTTGTTCTCACCACCCAAGCATGACGTGCCCAGAGAATCTACATCTGCGGTTGGCGTGAAAATCACAGAAAAAAGTAGTTGTATGTCACACCTTGTGCTTTTTGAAAAACAGGGTTTTATACATTTATATTGAACATATGTTTGGAAATTGCTGAGAACAAACATGGCAGAAGGAGTGTTTGGTATTTGCTTTTGAAAGAGCGTTTTATTAGAGTTTAACTTGCAAATTAAAGATTGAACATACTAATACTATCGCTGGCATTAGTGTTCTGTTTGTATTTATAACAACTGGTAGCAATTTTCATT
Organism: Arapaima gigas; assembly: GCA_900497675.1. Classification (NCBI taxonomy): domain Eukaryota; kingdom Metazoa; phylum Chordata; class Actinopteri; order Osteoglossiformes; family Osteoglossidae; genus Arapaima; species Arapaima gigas. The sequence goes on from UFQX01000304.1 coordinate 553,322, forward strand.
TATTTTGTTAATGTAGTGACTGCATATTTTTCTAGAACAAATAAGGTGAAGAACCTTGCTCAAGGGCACTATAGCAAGTCATCTTGCAAGGTTTTTACTCACTAGAGTCAGATTGCGTGGCAACTTGTCCTTAACCACTGTGCAGATAACTGTCTGACCACAAAATAAAGTTCTGTGATTCTTTAAAATTGTTTTCAGCTTTGCTGAGAATATTGTGCATTCGCTACTTTGAGTTGGTGGATTTTTGCTTCCCATAGAAGAAAAGTTAATTTCACTTTTTGTTTTACTTGTGCAAAAAGAACATTCACTTCATGTTTTGAACTTCTGAATGTTTTCTTGGCTTTCTCTGCAACCCTAGACATCTTTCCATTTGTGGACGCAGGCCAAAACTTTCATTAAGCTGTCTGCTGTCATATTTCAACCAGTCTTAAGAAGACCGAAGCAAATGTTTAGTGCGGATTAACATTTATGGAGATATACTCCATCCGGGAGGAGGAAACATAGCGCTGAACGGAATGTGTACAAGTCTAAATGTCAATCATGGTTGCAAGCTAAGCAGCGGGTTGTCAAGACTGGATCCACAGTTGCTCCTAAGTAAGTATCCTGCTCACTTTGTAGAGCCTTGCTCTCTATGGAGACAAGTGGCCCATGGGGGCTCAGGTCTGCCGGTGAGATACGTGCTGGGCTAACAAACCAAAGGTGTAAATAGGAGTGCTCAGCTATTCCAGTAGGAGTACATTCTCCCTCTCTTTATGTCTGTCTGTATGTGTCCCCCCCACTGAAGCGAGCCTTTTGAGGATGCGAGGGGGTGAAGTGTGGAGGCAGATGTGTGTGGTCTCCCAGATGTGCAACAACGGGCGTGTTCACACAGGCTGCTTGAGCTGCGATGTTCTCTGGGACTCAACAGAGTGGCCGCAAACTAAAACTATCTTTAATTACAGAGTTGCACGGCCGTCGCGTCCCAACAACGTCCTGTTTTCAATTTCTCCTACACCACTCTGTTGGCTGTATTTTTAACGCAGACGGAGACTTCTGCTTTTTTAAAATATTGTTTTTAGGGAGAAACGTTTGCCTAAGCAATTTGGGGAACAGCATGGCCTGAGCATAGGAATGAGAAAACCACCTGTGCCCAAACAGGGATGGACTATGGCAGTGTAATCATGTGGCTCATCATATCTGAACGTATTTCAGAATATTTTTTGTCAGACTATTTATTTAATTTTGATTTGTCCACAGATGTTTGTTGACTAGATTCAGATTCCCCCATGTATGAGTGTAGAGCATGTCTCTGAATTACTACATGGTCAAGCCTTACCACTGGCATTTCCTGTGGATGCTTAGCTTTCACAATCTAGAAACTGTGAGCCTTGGCGTTTCCAGTTCATGTCAAAATTTGAGGCTCACTTCATTGTCATTCTGCAGTCATACAGGCATACAACAGAGAACGAAATACAGTTTCTCCTGGACCCCTAACCCACTGAACAGACAACATGGTGGCAAAGGACAACTGTTACGCCCCCACTACTGGCTCCTGTCTAGGGTGGTGGAGTGGGAGCATAAACAACAAGCAGCCCACACAAAAATAGTGAAATTGGTGGTTTATAATTTGTTCAGTGGTTGATACAAGACACACGTGATACAATATACAAGTATATACAAACCAAGGTGCTAACCTGGATAGAGAACTTGGACGGTGCCTAAGCAAAGAAAGAAACAAAAAGTTTCCACTAACCTGATTCTGTATTTTCAGTGTCTTACCTATTCCTAACGTAGTGAACAAAAATAAATATCTACCTAACTACGCTAGTCTAAACTAACACAGAAAATACAGGGGTTGGCACCCGCCCACTTACCTAATGTGTATAACAGTACGTACAACCCTACGTGAAGTTCAATGTAGGTGCGCGCACATACTAGCCTGTTCTCAATCCAAGCCAACAATCTAGTGAACAATGTGACATCAAGTGTGTGACTATTTACAGTTGACTAGACCAAAATCCACTATCCAAAAACCAGAATCCTTAAGCCAAAACAAAGTCAAACCAAAAGTCACACATAACAATATAACAAAGTCAAATACACAGCGCAAACAGCAATCGAACGAGTAAGCCGGAAAGCCATCTTTGGGGGGTCGCAGTGCTTCTTATAAAGGGGTAAGCCCGCCCCCAGGTCATCGGTTGGCACATTCCAATAGGTTGATTGATGATGATTGACAGATGGAGCAAACCACCTGTGACACAGAACAGAAGAGACAGGGGGAAAAACAGAAAAACAACCGCCAAACAACCGGAGCAACACAGACACGTAACAACAACATAGAAGAAATTAGGTAGTTGGTAGTAGATGGAAAAATAAATAGGTTAGATGTCACTACCAGACAAAAATAGATAAGTGTATTTACAGTCAGTGATGTGGTACGCTAAAAAGTATTTTGCAAATAGTTGGTAGTGATGGTGGTGGCAGTGAGTCACTATGCAGTCTAGAATTCTGCAGGTTCTGTAGGCAAAAGCTGTTTCTGAGGTTGGTGGTGTTGGTCCATAAAGCTGTGATGCTTCTTTTGGAGAGTGATGTAAATAGACTGGAGAGAGTGAGAGGGTCCTTGGTGATAAGAGCTCTTCTGACATTGCAGTGAAGTCCTTGTGATGGACTGGGAGATCTTCACTGCAAATTTGAAATCTGTTTGCAAATGTAATTGAAACTTCATAGAAATTATGTCTATTGTGTTTCGTTTTGGAGGAAAAAGTTGCTTCTGAGCTTGATCCACAGAGCTGGAGCTTATTTGGATTCCAGTGGAATGAATTAACTTTGAAGTGTGCCTGTGGATCAGGTACAAGGTCATGACCCTAATGTAGAGATGCAATGCACCGACCAGAACGACATCTGGAACAACTTTCCAACGTCACAATGAATACTGAGCTGCTGTCAGTTTGTGTGAGGGTCAGTATTTGAAAAGGTTGATTTTGAGCTTCTTAGGTTGGGCATGTATGTATGGGCTTGTCTGTTTAAAAAGCAGAATTTCCATAAACTTTTCTGCAGGATGATTCCCCTAGTCCTTGCTGGCTGGAAAATTCAGTAGGTGTTGCAGAATTTTTTTTTTAACTTGTGTTTTTACATTCGCCCCTGGCTGTCAGCTAAATCTGGCTCTATAAACTCATGCTGTCTGCGGTGGGTTCCTCTCTGACGTACTGTCTTTCAGCAGAATGTCAGCGCACCGGTGTAGCTGCCTGCAGCCCATGAGTAGTGCAGTTGGCCCTGTGTGAAACGCCTCCGTGGTTTTGAGGTCAACCAGGTTTTAGTTGGTTGTGTACCGGTCGGGAAGTGACTCAGTTTTATTCTGATTCAGCTCATCATCCCTCCTTGAATGTCCACATACATCTGCCATATGATTTCAGAAGGCTTATAGATCTCTTCAGGAAGTGGCCTGCTGGGATTCCTGTTATCGATTTCATATGATTTTGAGAGATTCATAGAAATAATGCATTTGTAGCAAAAGTCTGATTCTATTACTGTTATCCTGAGGGTACATCCTGGACTTGTTTATTTTGAATTTATTCTCAGTTTTTGTGGTCTAGATTTCAAATAAATGATTTTGAGATATATTTTATATATAATATAAATTTTAAATTGAATCACTGTGCCAGCTAGATAAATAAATAAATCACATTGAAGAACTTACTGTGCGCTGCAAAAGACCTGGTATTAGATTAGAAATGATCTGGATCAGGATTCTTAATCTGTTTTTAGGGGAAGCTTTCAGATCTCAAGAAGATCAGCAAAGGGAGTTGCTAATCTACAGGATCAGTGTCACTTTCATTTCCTTTTTTCTGCATGGACAGTCTGCAGTTTTTGGATGAGGTGGACAGCCCTGCAGGTTTTGCAGTTTATTCAGAAAAAAGATCAAATGTATGCTCCCAATAAACAGCTCAGTGCAGCAAGGTGCTAAGATGAACCATTCCCCCTAGCAAGACTTGTACACACGAAATTGCCATGCAGCACATCGCGTCGCTCTTGGACTGGGAACTGCTCAGCCATGCTGTTGAGGCAGTGTCTATCAATTCAGAGCAACAGCAGCTCAGTTCTTCAGTGCTCATCGGTCCCCAAGTAGAAGAGTAAGCTTACACAGGCTTAAAGTACAGTGACTTAAGAAGAAGTAGTCTGGGAAGATTCTACTGGCTGCCATTAAAAAAATGGTTTAACTTCTAAATTTGCACGTCTGGGCTATCTTTAGTTGTACATCCAGGAAATTCCTTTGAAATCACAGGAATAACCTCATTCTACCTTTGTGTGCCTCCTCTGTTGTAGGACTTGACCTCTGCCCTTACCAGGAAAATCACATTAAAGACTCCTCTAATCTCCTCCCCCATGGACACCGTCACAGAGTCATCAATGGCCATTGCCATGGCAGTAAGTTACTTTCTCAAACACAATTTTAGCCATTTAACGCACTTCTACGACTTCAAAGGCAAACTGTTGGCCCTCGCATTATGGACGGCATTTTGTATTATGTACGTATGGATTTTCACTCGTCATTTTTTTGGAAGGCCCACTTATTTTATGAAAAATTAGACAAAAAAATACTTGGCTCTGACACTCATTATTATCGATGTTTCAATAATTTTCGATAAACATACTTCACGCAACAGTATGTGGTAAATACTCTTTTTGACTGTTATGGTCCATCATGTAGCTTCAGTGTCACTGATGACTAGGGTGCTTAGCACTACAGGCTTGTGAAGCTTGTTCTCTAGCTGGTGATACTGTAAGCTACAACAGATAGGATTTGTTTTTCAGATGTGTTGGTACTACACTTAGATCAATGTATAAATGACCAACTAAGTTAAACAGAAGGCATGTTTCACACAGATGAATAATTTGACTAAAGGTGAAATAAAACTTTAAGGTTGTGCAAACTATTTGCAACAAATTAAAACCATTTTCTGTAGATAGCTAGTTGCATTATGTCACGTTTGCTTATTTTAGTGCATTTTGGTAAAGTTGATTTTACTATTAATACGTTTTCTTCTACTTTCATTATTTCATGCATTATTCAGTAACACCTGTGACTTGCATGTTTTTTGCTGTTAAATGAACACTCTCTGCTCTCTGCTGAACTAATGTATTATATCGCAACAAAAATGTAATCTGACATTGGATTGTTTTGCAGCTCATGGGTGGGATTGGGTTCATCCATCACAATTGTACTCCGGAATTCCAGGCTAATGAAGTGCGGAAAGTCAAGGTGAACGATGCTCGATTGCCGAACCGGGTGAAAGCTGTGATGCCACAGATCTGTATGCTGCAGAAAGTCCATCTGTGCTTTATACAGACAATTGAGTTGTAAAATGTGTTTGTTGCTCTTCAGAAATTTGAGCAGGGCTTCATCACAGACCCGGTGGTCATGAGCCCTCGCCACACAGTAGGCGATGTGTTTGAAGCCAAGATCCGCCATGGCTTCTCTGGCATTCCTATAACTGAGACGGGAAAAATGGGCAGCAAGCTGGTGGGCATTGTCACTTCAAGGGACATTGACTTTCTCACGGAGAAGGACTACAACAGGCCCCTTGAAGAGGTCCGCTGGAGCTTTCACTATATTCGTGGTTTTTCCGCTGTTTGTTTTATTCTTTAGTTTTAGTGCTGCCAATAGCAGGCCAAATATTTAAAAAAAAATGGTTTTGTGCTTCTGAAGTAGCAGCAAATCTTGTTGAAAGAAAAAGTTTCTTTAAAAATGTTTTCCTTGATGTATTTGAACTATTGTTTTTATAGTTTGTCCTTCTGTTGTAATTACTTGTGTATTGGACAGGCAATGACCAAGAGAGAAGATTTGGTAGTTGCACCAGCTGGGGTCACCCTGAAGGAAGCCAATGACATTCTGCAGAGGAGTAGGAAAGGTAAGGTTGTGAACTTTGAAGTCTGGCCATGTGAAGAGCAAAATATGTCAAATTAATATGATTTCTTGCAAAACTGAATTTGCATTTTTGGTGTCAGTAGTGGCTTTTCACATGAAGTACATGAAGTAAATTTCTGTGTGAGGCTTCTGACTAAATATTAAAATTCTGTTAATCATTATAGGATCTTATTGAATTACATTAATAACTAAGCTATAGTAGCAGTTGAGTCTGAGTGCCTGGAAAAATTCCAGGTTACTGGAACAGCAAGTTGTGTTGGTGAGGGCAAGGACATTTTGATAATCCATTCCCAACTATGGTCAACTGTGAACTGTAAAAAGCAGTGTTCTGGTTTAGTTTCTCTAGCCACCTGATCACCCAGGCTGCTGGACGCGTACCATCTTTAACTGTCTCCTACTAATGGTATGTTGGGTCACAATGGCTGGATAGTCTTTATTCTTTTTTAAAATTTATTAGCAAAAGTGCAGAACAGCAAAGAGTCACAGCTACAATTGGTTACAATTTTAAAATCCACATTAAGCAAAGTAATAGGTGAAAAGGACAGGCATTTTGGTGGATTTGGTATTTCTTTTAAAAGTAGACTAATTAAAAGTGCGTCAGGGTTATAACTTTCTTTAGGAATTTTGCCAGTTATCAGCATTAATTTATGGGAATTTTTCAGCAAAGAACTTGGAATTCTCCCATCAAGCCTTGGGGATCTCCCCATATTGGATAGTTCTGAAAGATTTCTGCTCAGGAGTAAATGGGGCATTTAAAGAAATATGGTCCTCCTTCGAGACACTTGGCAATAAAACCATTTCCAAATATCATTGCATGTCATCAGTCAAAACTTTTCCCTAAGTGATATCAAAAGGCCGATAAAACGGAATATTTTATTAATCCCCAAATGGTCATAACTAGGCCTGAGTGTGTATACAGCTTTAATAAAGCTCTAATTCTCTTGTGACTTCAGTTGGTAGTTTCCCAGCGTATAGTTGTTATATTTCAGTAGGATTTATATTATTGAAAATTAAGCTTTTCCTATACACTGGTTAGCCAGTACTGGTTTTGATGGGTTTATGACTATGTTCTTGTTGTAAGCCATGTTTTCTATGATAGGAGGCTTTAGCAATAACAAAAACCAGTAATGTGCCTTTTCCTCCATCCTAAGGAGTAGCAGCTGAAAACGGTGCCTGCCGATTATCTTGCCACTACAGAAGTTTTCCCAACATCCATAGTTCTGTTGTTTTGTCCTTTGAAAGTCAGCTTCCGGATACACCGGTCCGTGGTGCGATATTTCATAGTGCAAAACTGCAGTGTGTGCCTCTCTTCCATATCCCTTATCTCTGCCTTTCTGTTTGGGTTAAGGGAAGTTACCTATTGTGAATGACAACGATGAGCTAGTGGCTATTATCGCCCGAACTGACCTCAAGAAAAACCGCGATTACCCACTGGCATCCAAAGACTGCCACAAGCAGCTGCTGTGTGGAGCTGCCGTTGGCACCCGTGAGGATGACAAGTACCGACTAGACCTGCTCGTGCAAGTTGGGGTGGATGTTGTGGTTCTGGTGAGAGCCTCTTGTTGTCTTTGCTGTGGCTAGTAAGGTAACTCACAGATAACTGTTATGTTTCTAAAGTAATCTAGATTAGTATGTAAAGCCCCCTTCATAATAAATGCCCGTGGAATGGTGGTACAATATTTTTTACTTGTAGGGTGAGTCCCAGTGCTGTTGTCAGAAAGCAGACCTGTAAATGTCAGACTTGTGATTGCGTTCATTCTCACAGGACTCTTCACAAGGGAATTCAGTTTATCAGATTAATATGATCAACTACATCAAACAGAAGTACCCAGATTTGCAGGTAGTTGGAGGAAATGGTGAGTCAGCGCTTGTGCTTTACACTAATATTTCCAGTAGTTCTCCATGTTGGGGACTTGCGTCAAATCGTGGTGTTCCGTTTTTAACCCATCCTCTCTTTGCCACCCACTTGCAGTGGTGACAGCAGCGCAGGCCAAGAACCTAATTGATGCCGGAGCGGATGCACTGCGGGTGGGAATGGGCTGTGGATCCATTTGCATCACACAGGAAGGTTTGCATGTGGTGCCCTGTCCTAATTCTGGATTTTGGGCCATGTTACTTATGTAATCGGATGGAACGAATTTAGACCAGCGCTTTTCTTCCCCAGTCATGGCCTGTGGCAGGCCCCAGGGGACGTCGGTGTACAAGGTGGCAGAGTACGCCCGCCGTTTTGGTGTCCCAGTCATTGCAGATGGTGGGATCCAGACAGTTGGACATGTGGTCAAGGCACTCGCCCTAGGAGCATCCACAGGTATCTCTTGTCAGGCTGACTGTGGATGGAATGACTATTAAAATAATAATGCCCCCCCCCCCATGGTTACCCATATTCATAGTAGTGATATTTATGAATACTGCGCTCTTGCTGTAACCCATTGTTTGGAATTCAGACAGTTTCTGATCGAACGGAATGTTGACAAAGTACGTAAAGTGAAGATCCATTGAATTGAGTGTTTACCACGCACCTTATTTTACACGATCACCAGATGTAGACTGATTTTGTGTGACTGGCATATGGATGAATTTTGAAGCTGAGAACCTGATTTATCACTATCTCTGGCCACAGTGATGATGGGGTCGCTACTTGCTGCCACCACCGAGGCCCCTGGTGAGTACTTTTTCTCCGACGGCGTACGGCTGAAGAAATACCGCGGCATGGGCTCTCTGGATGCCATGGAGAAGAACAGCAGCAGCCAGAAGCGCTACTTCAGGTCTGCCTTTGGATGCCATTTGTACCCTGAAACCTGAAAAGATCTGTGGCTGGGGATTTCCAGACTGGTGGCTTTCTCTGTCAACAGCGAGGGGGACAAGGTGAAGGTAGCACAGGGTGTGTCTGGCGCTGTTCAAGACAAGGGCTCCATACACAAGTTTGTTCCTTACCTGATTGCTGGAATCCAGCATGGCTGTCAAGATATCGGTGCCAAGAGTCTTTCTATTCTACGGTAAGGTATATTACTGAAATTGTTTTGTATCAGAAAATGATGCCGGTTACTTTGCGGTTGAGTCCAAATTTGCAAATACTGTTTGATACTTTCAAAATACGGTGGTTCCGATGTTTCTTTGTTTCACATGAAATCGTGTTGTTGTATTGAATGACCCTAAACTCCCTACCATCTTTTACTTATTTAAACTGCACAGGAACATAACACAACACACTCGCACATTAAGGGCAGTTTAGAGTCACCATTCCATCTGAAACATGTCAGTGGGTGTGTGGGAGGAAAACTGGTCACCCAGAGGAAATCCATGCAAACAGGGAAAACATGCAAACCCTACACTGCCACAGTCCAGGAGTTGTGAGGCAACAGCGGTACATTAACATGTACCTCCTTGACTCATAGTTGGTTCCGAGTAAAGGGGCACGATCTCTCTTTTTTTTTTTTTCCTTCCCCCCCAAGTTCCATGATGTACTCTGGAGAGCTGAAATTTGAGAAGCGGACTGTTTCAGCCCAGGTGGAGGGAGGCGTTCATGGACTGCACTCGTAAGTACCCCCTTGCCCCCCCCCCCCCCCCCCCCCCCCCCCCCCCCCCCCCCCCNCCCTCCCCCCCCCCCACCCAAAAACCCCCCCCCCCCCCCCCCCCCCCCCAGCCACCCCATTACCGCTGCCCTGTTTTACTTCTCCGACTCCCACATCTCAGCTCCACACACTAGCTCCTGTGTTGCTCACCCTCACTTTCTGGCAGCTCTTTTTACATGCTGTTGGTATAATTGCATTTCTGTTTTTATTGATATTCATGCCGTTTAGCCTCTGCAGTTTTATCCAAAACAATGCAATTAATTGAATAGAATTTCTGTAATCCAAATGCATAACCTTTTGAAATCATTTAAGATTAAATACACTAAAACGATGATATTTGATGTCTACCCCATTTGCATATGTGTTGGAAATTTATGCTCATGTCCTGCTCTCAGTTTAAGCTTCTCGTTGCCACTTATTGGAAATGGGTCAATGGGTCGTCTCACTTGTCTTGTGCCAGATTTACCCCAGTTTACCCACATTATATTAAAAAAATACAGGTCTTTTGCACTCTGAGATGCATATGGAATGGTTTTTTTTTTTTTTTTTTTTTTTTTACCAGTCTAGTGACTAGACATCAAAATGTCCTCTGTTCTTTTTTTCTTCACTCATGCACTCATCATAGATATTCTTTTGTGCCATGTAAGTACACCAGTCCTGTGCTTATAAAACCATTATCTAGCTTCTGGGTGAAAGGGCTAGATTTGTGTACATATTACATAAATGCTTGGGATATGGGCTTGTGTTCACTGCTTCTGACTTTTGACTGGGTATCCAGTAAAATTCTCTGTTCATAGTCCACTCAATGCTTCTGTCCCACACTGCAGTCCTGACCTTTACACTCTGACCTTTTCCAGAGTCCAAATCTTACATACTTGTTTTTATAAATGAGTTCTGCCTATTATATGGTTAAGTAAGGTTCTGCACAAAGGTCTTGTATATTCAAAATTAACTAAGTTTTTACGTGGAAGTTATCTCTTAGAATTCCGTCCGAAATTGCAAACTTAAACAACATTTTAGAATTTTATACTCTGGTGTCGTATTTAAGCTGACTGCTGCACACTTCCAGCTGAAATGATAATGAACAAAATTTATTTCATGCAGTATAGCTGACTTGTTATTCTAAAATGATAATGTAATATATAAAACTAAAATGTTGTTTAAAAAAAAAAAAAGACCAAATACACTCATCCCTTGATTCACGTGTCTAATTGGTTTCTGAAAAGGTCATGTGAATTGGAAACGACTAAATGGAGATGGCTATTTCCATGATTTCTTCTGGGGAAAAACAATGATGCTGCCAGCCCATCTGAAAACTCCCAAACCGTTTTTCCCAATTATTAGTAAAACACTGTGTACATCCTTGTGGCACATGCAGTACAACACATGCACCAGCTGCACGCTCGTGCAGGGGTCCGGCTGCACAGCACGCACATGGGGGTGGGGGTTGTGCCAGATGCAGTCGGTGTACACACACTGTTACTGCTCCTGGTGTACTTCAAACGATGGTTGGAAATCCAGGGGAGTTCAACACCGAAACTGCAGGGCCAAAGTTATCACCTAGTTTACTGTAAGGACTCCAGTAGCGTACCGTTTGTCCAAGGCACGTATTACTTGGAAATATAGCTATTTCACTTCTCTCCGCTAACTGCTTCACAACTATTTCACTTCTCTCCACTGACTGTTCCTCACACTTCTTTATTAAATCCATAGACACACCCCTCCCACCATGCCCCTCTCCCTTAAAGCGATGCACATTTACAATAACACAAAGGTGCACAGATCCTGCTGCACACAAACACGCACATATACGCCCACAGCACATTGGGTGCTGTGAGTAACTTACAGTTCTTTACACATTTTTACACCTTTTGATGAAATTGTAATGATTGTTTCATTTTTTGGGGGTGGGCGGGCGTGTTGTATTGAGCAGATTGTCGCATAAATCGAGAACTGGTATTAAAAATCACATCGCGTTACAGCTAAAATGCGTAAATTGAGGGATGACTGTAATATCAGGGAAAAAGAGAGTGATTGTTTAAATATGTACGCTGCCAAAACTGAGAGCAGAATTTGTTTTCCAAGAATACTGAAACTTTAAATCACTGTACATGTCCTTTTAGTGGTTTACTTTTTTAAAAATTTTTATTTATTTTTTTTTAAACAAAGCCTCTGCGCCACAGTCATTTTCCCCACAGCGGTTTCTAAATGAGTGTATAAACGTTCACTTTTCAGTTCCATTAGTTCAGTTTTGGGTTCAACGATGTGTCTGCCTAGTTGTGTGCACTCTTACCAACAAACTGAAAGATTTTAAACGACAGTTTTATTATAACTGAATGTCATGCCATTATATTTTTGTTTCTCCACAGTTACGAGAAGCGGTTGTACTGAAGGCGGTGGCAGGGTGCACGCGCGGCTGGCCCCCAATGTCCCATCTCCAGCAGTGACTAAACACAACGGACACATCTGACCCCCCCCACCCCCCACCCCCATCCTCCACTGCCTGCTACCCCTTTACCTCCCTGCTTTGGGAGACTTATCTGTGACACTTTGCTCACTTGCACTACCAGAGAGTGGCAGGTTATCTAGGTTCAACAAACGGTCCTGCCGTCACCCCCACACATTACTAGCGTCACCGTAAATATTACAGGGGAATGTCCAAGGAGCAACTCTTACCAGCACTTTAACATCCCTCTCTCCTTTCCTTTAACATATTTACCACCAGCTTCCACTGGAAACCTCGCAGAACTTGTACAGTCACAGCAAAGCTTGTGTCTGTCTGTCTTCCCCCCAAGTAGCATGGTGTCTGAGCCCACCTGTTGATGCCAAGTGGTTGCAGAAGAAATCTGGATGTCTCAACAAGGATATGGTTAAATGTGAATGCCATGGAATAAGTAAACATCACTTTCCCCTTACATGTTTCAGACTTAAACCAAACCAAAACTAAACTGAAGCTGTTGTTTCATTGTTACAGGATCCAAAAATGTCCTGCTCTGAACTTCTTCACTCTGTTTGCCAGGATGTGCACTTCACTGGCTTGTCTGTAGTTGTGACCAAAAGCTAAGCTGTTAGCTAGAATTCAGGGATTTGCGCTACCACTAACTTATGGGTTAGTGCAAGGGTTCGTGTGTTAGGATCCAGTTGTGTAGCTGATGGCAAACAATATCGAGAAGCCCAGACTGGAACCTCATTGCTTTCATCCAGTGTATTAAAAAACTCTACACATAATACATTATTTTCACCATCTTTGAAATTGAAATGAAATCGGCAATTGGTGCTATTTCCTCAAACGATTTTCCTTTGTCCTCCTCGTCTGTTGTTCACAAATAGCCGCCCATTTTTAGCGTTGTGCCCCCAACCGTGTTTTCAACATGACTGGTTTTTAATAATGCGACCAAAATAAATGTTATTTGCGAGCAGTGTAACTGTTGACCTCCTGTGACCACATTTATGTCCTTATCACAGCTTTGGATAAACAACACTGCCAGTGACATGGTGTCCTGGTGCTTTAAGACCCAGAAACACTGTGGACGAGTCAGTCGGCCCCTCTGTCCTCATCTGGAGGAGGAGACTGGACAACATCTGTTGACCAAAGTTCTGGAAAGTGAATAACTGTACGCCAATGTTTCTACAGTGGTTTTCCTAGTTGTTGGCTTATGTGGGCTTGGTTGTGAGATATTGAATTTTGGCACGAAACTGACCTGTGAGCAAGACACAGGATAGCTCTGTATCATGAGTGCATGCACATAACCCATTTGGCTTGTGCAGTTCATAAACCAAAAATAAACAACACTGCTTTGGACTCCTTGTTTGTTCAGAATCAGTTTTACTGTAAGATTTTTTTTTTGTATTGCTATCATTTAATAGTTATTTTTTTCTCCTGAAATGGTGAGCTTGCGTCTTTGTCTGCAAAATTTTTTTTTTTTGCTTGCTATCCAAACTGCTCCTGTCACTCTTCTCTACACCCATGTAATAAGGTTCATAAACAATATCTTTATCTTAGCGACGATTCCTGTTCATCAAGTTTTCAAAATATTTTGTGGGTTTTTTTTTTTTTTTTTTTTTGTTTTGAAGATAGGTATTATTTGGGTTTTTAAATGAGTTATTTCAGGAAAAAAGTTCCAAGTCTGTATAAGGGAACTTTAACTGGAGCGAAACTCTCCAAATCATGCAGTGCTGTAAAGTGTAGTGAATAATTGTGATTTATAGAAAAAGGATTTTAGTCTGAGATTTGGTTTCTAGTTAAAAGCTATACACACTAAAACCTGTTGTAATGTAAAAATGTAAATGTAGTTGCAGTGTTTCATGGATAATGAAAACACAAAGTAGTTTAAAGATGTTTTGGAAGGACAATGACTGTGTAAAGCAGACAGTTTCTGATATTGCTGACTCGCATAATACGTTTATTGCTTTTATTACATTTATCTGTTCAATGTAAAAAGCCCAATGGCTGTCACCTGCAGTGGTTGATTTTATGAAGTTGGTTTGCCATGTCCTCCAGATGTCTTTCCCTTCACCCAAAGCAACGGAAAACCCATGCTTTGTTATGTTTACTGTTACTTATTTTTGTGTTGTGCTCATCAGTAGATGTGTGCCACTCAGATGAGTGTTTGTCAGACCAAGGCAGGCAGAAAACAAGGTGCTGCATTTATTACTAAACAATACTTGTTAGATGTTCTCTGCCAGTCGCTTTTAGACGGAGGCTGAAATCCAGCAAAGGAGATGCTGAGCTTTGCACTTGCTTCTTTTCCACGTGGTCCAGGGTCCCGAGTGCTAGCGGCTTCCGTACTGGCAACACTTTGTATACCTAGCAGAGCACAGCACAGGTCAGGTGAGTGTAGCGTGTTCCCTACGTACTGATTCTCGTATGACAGCAGGGTATTTAAAGCTTTAAATTTGCTCATGCTCTTCAGTAATGTAAAAATAAATGAGTTATATTGAAAATGCTTGCGTTTTTGAATGCTCTGTGGTTAGCATGTCATGTAGAAGAAGAAACACTGAAAATATTTGGGGCAACCAAATGGAAACGGAGTGTTCAGCTTAGATTTGTTAGGCTGGGCTTTACAAGGTGGACTAATAAAAAAAAAAAAAAAAAAAAAAAAAAAAAAAAAAACGCTGCAGTAATGACTTNAAAAAAAAAAAAAAAAAAAAAAAAAAAAAAAAAAGTCCTATAAATGGTTTAGTTGCAGTAAAGACTTCGTTGGATGGCGAGTTCCTTCCCAAATACACACTGGCTCCTCAGGTTACCCACATTAGAGCAAAATTTTTGAAGACACTTTTTCATTAAGTTGTATTTTCTTCAGCTGTCACCTGCTTTCTGCTGTCGTTCAGCAGTCGGAGTTGGAACGTGAGGCCAAATTAATTCGGCTCACTTGTTCAGTATTTGCAGCTGATGAAATAACGGCATAAATAAATTTCTGAATATTTTAGGTTTGTTACTGGTACGTATTTATGCCAAGTCATAATCTGATCCTCAAAAATCAAACCATGGGGGGGGGGGAGTCAGGTTTCAATCTCTTTCCTGTTTATTGGTATCCATTTTATGTTAAACATAGAACATTGCACCCGAAAGCAGCATATTAATGAACCATTTCTTCATATACATTCTTTTTATAACAATAAAAATCGGTTATTTTTCAGTAAACGTATCCTTAAAACATGCGCGTACAAAACTCACAATGAATTAACCCCTCAAAGTAAAAAATATTCAGTGCTTTTTTCTTTAACAATGCTGTAAGGAATAACAAATAAATGACACTATAAACTTTGAAAAATGTATTGGTCAGCGTTTTTTAATAACTGGAAGTACTTGTTTAGAAATAAATGACACCCATACAGCACAACTGTACTTGCTAGACACGGCGAATGCGATGTTCTGCCCCAACCCTCCAGCAGGTGGCGCTGGTATGTTGCCACAGCGCTGCTGAGATTTCAATAAAACTGTTCTACGTTACATTAAGCATCTAGAACCGTTACAAAAATAACTAATACCATGTTTTGAAAAAAATGACTATGCTGATAGATCAAATGGTATTATTACTGATTAGATAACAGCAATGCAATGGTACTTTTTATGCCGTCAATAGTTGCTATCAAACAATTTTGCGTAACCTTCAAATACACTGAAAATTAACCATAATACAGAGAATTAATACAATAAATCTTTGATAAGTGCTTGATTAAAATCACAGTATTATTTAAGTCTTGGCAAAGGAACATATCTATACAGTGGAGAGGGAATAGCAAATCGGTCCCATAACTCAGAGATACATTTTATAAAATTTCTCTTGGCACCTGTCATTCTGTGGCACTTTTCTTTACTTCCTCACGTTTGAGAAAAACCTCTCCCAGGAATCCTGGGAGATCTTGCTTGGTTTCAAACCGAAAAAGCTTTCGAGGTGAGTTTGGAACTGCTACATTGTGCATGGAACGATGCTGGTTGGTCTTCCCTTGGAGGACCGGCTGAGCCAACTTTAGCACCATGGTCACGGATCTGCTACGGGAGGTGCAGGACTTCTCAGCCGTAGATATTCGTTGCTTTATTGGAGTAACCATCAGGATAATGTGCCAACTGACTTGGTAATTTGGGAGTGCATCAGGTGCTTCTGAAAATGTCCGGTGGAGAAGATGCAGGAAATCTGGCCCTGAAGGACCAGGAGGGACTTCCTGCACTTCATGGTTGATGGAGTGTCACCTACAGGTCAATGGTGTCGCTGCAGATGCTCAGAGCATCAATCTGCCGACAGACACTGATGAACTCGGCCTGAACGGCCAGATCCTGGGAGGCTGGCTGCTCCAGGCTCTCCTGCGAAGCTGAGCCCAGGGCCTGGTAGCCTCTCTGGAGGTGGGCCACCTGGTTGAGGCTGCTCTGGGACAAGTGGCCAGGTGCAATGCGACTGCTGCAGAAGGAGGTGTGACCGTGAACCGGCCGATCGGGGCTGGAGCAGAGCACCAGCGAAGAGCCATCAAGCGATGCCCTGAAAAGGGAGCTGGAGCTGCTGCCCTGCCAGTGCCCCGTGGAGGACGAAGAAGAAGCTGCTTCTGAGGAGTCCTTTTGGCGAGGTGGCAGGGCCTTGGGGGGCACCATCTCCATCTCCGTGCAAGAGGTCGTCCGGTACAGGCTGCGATCGGCTGAGGTTTCCCAGAAGGTGTGGCGATCGCAAGCAGGATTGGTGTTGAGCGATAGATTGCTGGAGGTGCCGAAGAGGCTTTGGGGGAAAAGGGCCTCACTGAAGAGGGCCTCATCAATGCTGCGGCGCAGGTCGATGGGTGACGGTGGGCGCAGGTCGGCCGTGGAGTCGCTGTCCAATTGTAGGCTGGCAAAGGAGGACTTCAGGGAACCGGCCTTTGCTTTGATGAGGTCCAGTTCTGCAGCAGCCAGGGAGCGGTTACTGTGGTAGAGAAGGTCCAGCCCGTCCACACTGCTGAGCTGGTGATCCACCAGCGTGTAGAGGGGTAGGCATTCGGACTCACCACGTGCAATGGTGTCGCAGATGACCAGCTTCTCCTGCTGCGACCAGGGATAGTTGTTGGGCAGTGCTGAGGACTTCATGGCCAGGTGGCTGCGGAAGATACCAGGCCAGCAGCTGACCTGAGGGGGGTCGCTGGAACAGTAGAGCGGGTGCATGACGATGAGTGTCAGCGTGAGGCAAACGCCAGCCTCGCATAGCCGGCAGCTCAGGTGGAAAGCCCACCACGGCCAGGGTGGGAACACCTCCGTGGCCCCGAGGCCGAGTGCGTGCAACATGGCATAAAGCTGGAGTCCCGCGCACGCCAGGGAGAAGAGGGCCGCAAACACAGCTGTGGCGGCTGCCCGGTCCCAGTCCTTGGCGTCGGCAAAGGGGCAGCGGTTGTAGCGCTCGACCGGAGGCGACGTGTTGTTCAGGTGGTAGATGTGTTTCGCGTCGGCGCGCACATAGCAGTAAAAGACGAAGTAGGCGGTGGCGAGGACAGCAGCCAGCACCACGAACGCCCCCTGCGAAACGAAGAAGAGACACGGCTGTTGCGTGAAGACCTGCAGCAGCGCCACGGACCCAAACGTGACGGTGAAGTGAACCAGCACCAAGGCGGCCAGGAAGCACGGGTGCTGGAGAACCGAGTGAGACAACTGCATCCGGGAACGCATGGAGAGGAGGAGGAAGACGATGCCGAAGGCAGCGGTGAGGCAGGGGAAGGGCGCCTCGTACAGGAGGAGGGTGCCAGCAGCCGGCAGCTTGTCCTGGTGGCTGTAGGCATCGTAGAACAGGGAGAAGCCCCTACTCGCCCCGGCTGCCAGCAAGAAGATGTTGACCAGCGCGAAGTAGCCACAGCCCGAGGGGCAGCGGAAGGGGAGGCACAGGAGGTTGAGGACGGAGAGAAACGCCACGAGTACAAAGACGGAGCCCAAGCCGTAGACGTGCGCCTCCCACGCCGCCCCCCACGTAGCCATGGCCGAGTTCCAGTCTGCGTACAGGGGTACAAACATGGGTGGGGTCAGGAGCAGCAAGGGGTTGTACGACTGGTTGGAGGTGATGTTTTCATCAGGGAAAGCAGTGTTCCAGGTGTCGGACGTGTTGCAGTCGCTGGGGACCTCCATGGTGCAGTCGGGGAGGGAGTAAGATTCATTGGCTAGTATCTCTGATGGCCACTCCTCATCCGGGAGGCTTCCTGTCAACACACCAAAGGCACACCGTCACACATAACGTCTGCCTGCTTCGTGGCCACGCTTCCATCCTTCAAATCAGTTAAGAGCACGGCGCGTGAAATCCCGAATGTAAAGAAAAATGACCATGAAATGGGCAAAAATGCCTTGATGCTGAATGAACCTGTGAAAACAGGGTCGACGTTTTCACAAGCTGTGGTTGGTTTTTTGCAGCACGGGCCCCTGCTGTGGAAGGGCTGAGTGAACTTACATTTCTTATTGCCCCGAAACCACCAGTGACTACAAGGCTGTGGGACATGAGCTCCTCTCTAAGTGGCTGATCCATTATTAGAAGAAAGTAGGTGACTTCTAAATGGGTCACACGCCAAAAGTGGAGACGCAGAGACCAGGGAGGACGACCTCATTGCTGCTCTCATTTGTGAAACTATGAGGAAAAGGCGAGAGTTTTACACTTATAATCCCCCAAAACTCTCCATTTACGTGAATTAACTTTCAGTAAAGTATATGCATTTGAAACACACGTGCATTTTATGCCAAAATGTATAAAATAGTATGTATTAAATCTGTTTTTATGCATAAAATCATTAGTAACATGCCCTTAAAATAACTTTCTCTGTTCTTTTAAAATACTTTGTCTTTCTTGATAAATCCAAATGCAAAAACATAAAAAATATATAGTCAGAGTAAGAATAAATCTAACAAGCTCCTGTGGTTGATGTATTGTTATTTAACAAAAGTGTCTTCATGTGGGGGGGGGGAAAAGAAATCTGTGAATATGAAACGCGACATTTCCGCTGTGATGTAAACATTTTCCAAAGCAAAATATATTCCCGAGCTGCCCGTGTCACTATGCGTGGCTGTAGAAAGCGACAGCAAGTGAAACGCGTGACACCCAAGGTGAAACGTTACATGAAAATCGCCGCCCGTGACTTGGGATGGATTGTTCTGGAGACCTTTCTTTACCATATGAATTCAGCTGCAGCTTCAATCTTCTAAATGACCACTTGCAAAGGGAAATATGCTAAATGAACACATTTTCATAGCCTCTGCAGCTCGCGTAAAACTCGGTAAAATAAAATGCAATCTATCCTCGCGTTGCTCTTTATCCAGAAGACACACTCAACGCTAAGCTGGTGAGATGGACGTGACGCTGTTGTGATGCCAAGTGCCGATTGAACGGCTCAGATCGGCACGGATTAAATTACGATTTACACACGTCGCCGGTCGACTTGCTGAAGCGGGACAGGCGGCACAAATGAAATGAAACGAACAGAGTTGCTTCTCAAACCGTGTGACTTTAAATCTCAGATGCCCCGCTTGTGCCGAGTTTAGGAAGACCAAACGTGTTATGAGCTTCTGAAGACACGCAACATTTCCTGGTTATTTGTTTGTTTTTAATTTTTCATTTTTCTCCACTTGTCTCTGCTCCTGGGATGTTTCATTTTGAGGAGTGAAGGTGACCTGCGTTTCTGCAACTAGCTGTTAGTTGGCAATAGAGAGCAGCGTGACAGATGAGTGTCGGTCCGCCTTCGTTCAACTCCCATCCACAGCATTTACAGTTTGTGTTTGTAAGGGTCCGTGGTTAATAACACACCGCACATTTTAAGGGGTGAAATAAGCAGGAACGTATATAGACTGTATTTTTTCAGTCTTTAAAACTGTTTTTATTTCGATGAAGTTTGCGGTTAATACAGAAGTTAAAATAAAAAGTAAAACTAACTTTTCCAAATTTTTTTTGTTGAACTTCATAAAAATCGCAAAACGTGTTAGTGTTATGTTGGGTAAATAGTGAAGAGGGGATGAACTGGTCCGCTGCCAGGGTTCGATAGGAGGATATGACATTATTTCACGTTTAAGCTTATTTTAATGTTAGTTGAACTTCTTAAAAATAGTGAAATAAGCGTTTATTCATTATGCCGTTATCTTAGGTGTTTACGGAAACCGAACGAGGAAATATATCACATACCAAGGGATGTCTGTATTATTAAACTTTGTAAAAGGTAGAATTGTGGCAAAAGTGACTTTGGATTTAACAAACTGAGTTGCCTGGACTTCCAGTCCCAGCGGTGTTTGCAAGTTAAGGAACCAGCGTAATGGTGCTTGGTGGCCCATGCTGGTCTGTGACCTTCAGGCTCGCTTTGGAGGCACACGAGAGGCTCAGCAAACACCCGTCCACAGCCCCATGTAAACAGAGAACCATAGACAGCGATTTAATTTGATCTCAGCGCTGCGCTGACCTCCTGGAAAAAGCAGAGTGTGTGTTTGGATGTGATAGCGGTTCTGCGGCCAGTGGCTCGCCACACCCAGTGCCTGCGAGGAAACCACGGCTATGTTTATGATGCTATGGGTGACTCCCGTGGGTGGGTTTATTATTTCTGCACCGCTCTGCTTCCTCTTGAAGACCACCGGTACTAAACACACTCAGCGGGGAAACTCCAGAAACTGCCTGCGTGAGCGTTGTAAAGAGCTGCCCTGTGGTCAGACTGTGTGACCATCACACTTCTGAGCACTTTGAGTTTGACTCCTGCTGCATTTAGGTGCATTCAGGGGAGCTGGGGGGTGGGGTGGGGGTCTTCATTACGGAGCTTTGTTTATACATACTGGACATAGTTCTTTGCTTAGGAGTTTACATAGCGCATAGCAGCCCACGTGGGTCGTATTTGTACAAGTCTGATATATTCTAAAAGGAAGGAGGGCTTGTTTGGGGAGATCTGAACCCCCCCCGCCCTGCACCTATTCATCATGTCGAGTAACGTTCCTCCTGTATATAATTATCCAAACCGAGCGCAAACATATCATCATTAATTCTCAGTGTGAGTTTTTCTAATAAAGCGTCGGGCCGAGGCGTACGAACCATCAGTAGAAGCCGTTGCTGCAATATTGTTTCCTTCACTGTCTGGAATTTTGATTTAGTTCCTCGGTGAGGAAGGAGAGCAGTCATTATTGACGCCGCGCCATTTTCCTGTTCTTAAAATTATGGCGGCCCTCTTCAGTCGAACCTCAATGACGTGCTAATAAGCAAATTTCTCCTCGTACGGTTGTTTTGTCGTCCGCCGTGTCGAATTATTTTAACGCGGTCGCCGGGATGAACGGCGGTCGCGAGGTCAAAGCAAGAGAACGTAGCAATGTTACGAACGGCGTTATTCAGTACAGCTATACAGTTTCGGCATGTTTAGCGCTACTTAAATCGCCCTTTTGTCGGAACAAAGAGGAGGTCAGGGTTCGAAAAATGTGCTTTGGGTGAAACGAGGCAGAACCTCCTGCGGTAAGTGGATTACACTGCGCTGCCAGGGTTGATATTTGGCCAGAAGTGTAATCTTCTAATATAAACAGGCTGCGAGCAGACAAGACTCCAGAATCGTATTATTCAAAACCTTTACGAAGTTGCAGTAACCATTCGCGATGGTGGGGTCCATTAGGGGTTATTTCACACCAACAGCGACGACAGGGGCCGGCGGTATAAGAAGAGTGACGGAAACGGGTTTTCCTGGCAAAGTTGCATCCTAAACATTTGAATAGCCAGTATGGGGGTTGCACTTAGTCTTAGGCGCGTTGTGAACCTGAGGAGGTAACCTCAGGAGGTAACCTCAGGAGGTAACCTGAGTAATGTCACTAATAATCGTAGGAACCCACAGACACGCGGTGAAGGTCGGGTTCCCGCTTCCTTTTCCTCGTACGGTTTATCTATGATTAGCAGCTTGCGGCGGAGCAGAAATGAAGCTTATATGTGCCTGTGATGTCGGGATCCAGAAAGGTTCCCGAAAAAATATTACACGAAATCTGATTTGCTTTGGAACGGAATGCAGCGTTCAGAAACGGGGAAAATGAACACAAGTTGAGTCACCGCCACCTTTAGTCCTTCAAGCAACCTCTGCAGGAGGCTTTCTGTGTCGCTCTTCAACCTTAGACACCATCCTGCGCTGCCCTGCTTTTAAGTGGCACAGCTATTCCCCGCTCTTCTATAAACAGACTGTGGGTTAGTGGATTATGAGCGGCCGCCATTTACCGTGTTTTGCGTTTGACTGAATAACGGCTCCGAATGTCGGGATTAAGACGCAGCTACTGATGTCAGTCGAGGAGGTTTCACTTTATAGCTTCAGACCGTCTAACAATGTACCAGGCTAAAAAGAGCCACCGATTATTACGGCCGGATTTGTTACTTCAAATTAATGAGTCACGTTTAAATGCTCTTGTCAGCTTTTCTGTGATACGGTTTCATCTCAGCTTGGCACTTTGGCAGGAATTTGGACAAACCGCTTGCAAACTAGACTGTAAATTATTTGATATAAACTAAGCAGTGTTCACGTGTCTGTGTCTGTATGTTCTGTTTATGTTCCCCTGTGGGAAAAATGCTATAAAGCGAGGATGGTTCCAAAAATAATGCCATGAATACTTATTAATCAATAAACCTTCTAAAAAGTGCAGGAGACAAAAAACCCTCAATCAGATCAATATTTGGTGGGACCACCCTTTGCCTTTAAAACACCATCAATTCTCTTATGCAAACTTGCATGCAGTTTAAGGTAGAGGTTGGTAGGTTCTTCCAAACATTTTGAGGAACTGGCCACAGTTCTTCTGCAGACTTTGACTGTCTCTGCATGTCCTTCCAGACTGACTCGGTCATGTTGAGATCAGGGCTCTGTGGGGACCAGACCATCTGTTGCAGGATTCCTTCTTTTTGCTGAAGATAGTTGTGTATGACTGAGATTGGGTGAATTGGAGATGAATCTGGGACCAATCAGAAACCCCCCTGATGGTAGATAAGAATCTACCTGTACTTCTCAACAGACACTGAAGTTGCACGCCTAACACTTTTGCACAGTACTGTATATGTGCGTGTGTGTACGTATAAACATGTATATGTGTGTACATGTATGTGCACTTGTTTGTTCATTTATTCATCTGTGTTTCTCATTCCTATATACCTCGAATCTAGCTATACTTGTATCGTATTTTTATTATTCATTCTTTAAATTTTCTTCCTCCTGTTCTGTGCACTGCGGACCCGAGGATCTTCATTTCGTGCTCCTTGTATACCTGCTGCATAAGGGTGTTTGAAAAGATTGTTCATTTTTGATAAATCGCACCCGTTCCGGCCGTGTGACACCGCGCTACTTATTCTCTGTAGCTGTATTTCCTATTCGATAAAACAGATGTGGTCATAGGGCTCATTAATAATGACCAAAAACTCAAAAGTGCTTTGTCCTGAATAGGACATTTTGTGGATTTCAGCGTGACGTGTCCTTGACTAACTCATAAAATATACATGTTATATAAATATGCAGCGTACATGCATAATGCATTTGCAAATACAAAATAACTTAGTGAAAAGTGTCAGACTCTGTCACTTAAGGAACAGCTGGTGGAAAATAGGCTTCAAAGCCGTGAAATGCTTTTGTAAAAGCAGATTCACCTAACAAGACCATAGATGGTATTTATTCCTGCACCCGGCCTTGATTTGCTGAACCCCCCCCCCCCCCTGTGGCTCAGCAACACCAGTTATGTCCTGCTGCTGCCAAACTCCCGTGCCAGATGACCGAAGAACCCCGCATTAGTTTGGAAATAGCGGCCGTTGTTTGAGGCACCTTTATGGTACGAGCTGAAGGGTCTGAATGCATTAAAGGAGGTTTGCAGAAATGCGGGAGGACGTGAACGATCACTCAGCCCTGATGGAAGTTAAAAACGGACAGCGGTGTCTGAAGACAGACAAGCCGGTCTCGTCTGCCAGATGTTCTACCTTCAGAATGACAGCGGACCAGCTGATCAGTTAAACCATCTCACGTCCGTTTTTATTTGTGTAACAGCCGTGGTTTGATCACACATGACAGTGCCATCGTGTCTCTTTGCATACGCTTCAAGGTCCTGAAGAGGAACTGCAGATACTTGACATCAACAACCACACTGTTCGCTACTCGTAAAAATCCTACTTGTGGTGAACGTTTCTACCTGCAAAGAGTGGTCCCAGGGTGGTGACTGTTGAGACTGTGGCTGTCCACTGGCCACTGGGGTCTTCTTCTACTATATGTCCTTCGTCGTCCACCTCCTCCTCCCCCTGGGAGATGTCTGAAAAAGATTCAGGACAGTTTCTGACTGTGGAGCGCTATCCCTGGCCGTCCGGGAAGCAGTGCTCTCCAGAAATGGAGCTTTAACCCAGTTATGTCAAACGGCTTTTCCTCAGGCCCTTATCCAAACACACGGGCGTTTGGAGGTGTGGATTCGGCCCCCATCTAATCGTGTTCCCTGGTCGGACAGAGCACATTCGCTATGCATTATGCTGCTTTTGGCGTTGTCTTGAACGTGTGTCGAGGGGAATATAAAAAGGCCCACGGATCCCACAGAGCTGATAATGGAGTATTTTGTTTTAAGGAGGAAGAAGCTGCTGTGTTTTGTCAGCTCGCGATGCTCGGATCCTTTATCAAAACTAAACTGACAGCAAGCATAAGGCCGATTCCCCGAGTGCCGGTTAGACATGGTCAAGCGCTCCGGGTAATGGGATCCTCCTCGCTGCTGAACTCCAGAGGTATTAAAAAAATCCTTTCTGGAGCAAAAGTTTGAGAAGGCTTGACGTCCTCATTTAAAGATCTTAACAACACAAAGATAATGATCTGAACTGTGGGTCACATGTCAGCATAGCAGCTGAACTGGGTTCTGAATGCTAGAGGTAAACGTAGAAGAAATGCGAAGACCTTGTCAATGGACGTACATGGAGGTCAGTGTTCAAAGCTAAAATCAAAGCACCGCTAGGCTTGCTCCGCACATCTGTCCTGCATCTTGTCAAACCAGAACACGTGTCACTGCCAATCCGGATTAGCTTGGTCAGCACACCCAGCTAATATCATAAAACAATCCTCAGAAGTACAGTGAGAAGCATCAGATTCCACATACAGTCTGTTGAATCTCTTGGTTGTCAGTGTCTTATTCTGAGGGCTCATAAATAAATCTCAGCAGAATTATCTAGGCACGAACTGCGGGGGCAGCTTTCTGGTAGTGCAGCTGTGCCCAAATCCATTATAGGCAGTGCAGCGCAGCTCCAGGTACCATTTTATAAAACCCTGTCAAAGGGACCTTTCTCACTTCCACAGAACAACCGATACTATCGTCACTAACATTCAGGTGATTCATGAATATATGCGGGACCTTTTCCATGACTTCCTCCTGAACATCCTTATTGTTTCCCATTTAGTGCTTTACTCCAAAGCAGGTTACAAGGGAGCTGCACCAGGAAATAGGATGTGAACCTGAGCGCTTTCAGTTCAAACCACCTCCTGCCCATGTTTACAGGTGTGACCTCCCACCTGTCCAGACTCCTACCTCCATTCAACCGTTTCACTGCTCTGAGTGAGAAGGGACGTCCATTAGATGCCAGGGTGTCCACGGCATGGTCACATCCCCCAGGCCAGCCCTTGTTCCACTGTGCAGAACGGAAACCGACCGACTGCTGCTCCTTCCTGCCCCCCTGACACATCGCAGACGCTAAGCCCGGGTTTGACAGCCGTGGTTCCAGCTTCCATCTAGCCGTTCACCGCACCTCGGTGGACTCTTTCTTCACTCAGTTGTCAGCAGATGTGCTTGTTCGGAGCGGCCAATGAGGGCTTTGCGATAAAGTACCGTCAAGCATTAATACGCTGTTTTTCCAGACACGGTGAAACTATGAGAAAACACTTGCAGGGTTAAATATTTCATTTCTTTATAGATAGTTTGTGTGTGTGTGTTTTCTTTTTTCTCAGAAGGACAGTAAAGTAGGCTAAACAAGACGTGACTCATCCGTCCGTATTTATTAAATTTGAGTGCATTTACACATTTATAGCCGGTAAACAACTTGTAATCTTGTGACGATAAGTGTAGTTTGTTACTTGTTCAGTGGGAAAACACGAGCTCATCCGCCTCCTTGGAAATGGGCTCCCTTATTCCGGAAAATGCTAACAAATGCGTCTTTAGCACGACTGTCCGGACCTCGAGCGGCTTGAGTTGTGCTGTAGCTTCGCAGGAAGAAGTTATACACGGTGTAGCTTAGAGAAAACTGGAAGTATACTAAATATTCCGCTGAGCTGACCGACACGGAATTACATTCATCGAACAATAGCTCCCAGCTCCCTTTCGTTTATTTAATTCATTTTATTCAGTCGTGCTGATTTATGGCGCTACTAATTTTAATGCGATGCTCTGCATCGGGGTCATTCTCATTCCTTTTATTCAACAGAAAATAAATTTAGCAACTTTTTTTTTTTATCTCTGCCACTGCCATATCGCAGAGTGAATGAACTGTGTTCTGGCAACAGAATTCTGCTTAACTGAATTAGCCTGTTTTCTAACAGAACAGGTGGAGCCCCGGTGGGTTTGTGGCTGGTGGCAGAAAAGTGATTAGTGTGACTCCCGTCTGTAACATCCTATCCGTAATATACATAATTGAAACCAGATAGGATCAAGGTTTGCCCGTCTTCTTTACGGCCTCCATATGCAATCTCATCTCACTTATTCCGCTCTCATCATCGTGACGCCTCGCGAACGCGAGCAGCCATTCGTCTAAAGGGCACTTTAATGCTACACGGGAGAGCTGGCTGAAAAGCTCTGCGTTTCAATTTGCATGTGCGAGATTCTTATTTTACAAAGCTCTTCTCGTGCGTCCGCTCTCTTCTGTTGAACCACTGGGCTTTACGTGAAGTAAATCTTCTTATATAATACGAGCTGAAAGGTGCCCGATTGAGTAATGCAGTAATTTTAGCAAGTAAAAGAGTTGAATGTGTAGGTTAAGGCTTGGTGGTAAACATTACACCATGAGAGGAGTTAAAAAAAATAAATAAATAAAGCAGTAACAGGTATACAATGTTTCACTGACAGATTGAACTCATTCGGAACATGTTATTTTAATATGCAATAAATCTTGCCACAATTTTTTAATTCTACAAGTGAAACAAAGTTCCCAGCTTTGGTTCTTTTGTCTTTGAAATGGCACTTTTAGTAACACTGCTGATGTGTGGGCACCAGGAATGGGAGTACCTAGGGATTGCCACACTGGTGTCAGAAGTGTGTTACCCGAGCCTACGTTGGACCATTCGAGTAAAAAACCGGTGGAGAAAGTGTGAGGTGTACTTGTTATGGTATGGAAACCTTGCCAGGGTCCTGGCCTATCGACAGTATTCATCTACAGTACTGTGCAACAGTCTTAGGCACCTGTGGGAAAAATGCTATAAAGCGTGGACGGTTCCAAAGATAATGCCACGAATACTTATTAATCAATAAACCTTCTAAAAAGTGCAGGAGACAAAAAAGCCTCGATCAGTTCAATATTTGGTGAGACCACCCTTTGCCTTTAAAACAGCATCAGTTGTCTTATGCAAACTTGCATGCAGTTTAAGGTAGAGGTTGGTAGGTTCTTCCAAACATTTTGAGGAACTGACCACAGTTCTTCTGCACACTTTGACCGTCTCTGCATGTCCTCCCAGACTGACTCGGTCATGTTGAGATCAGGGCTCTGTGGGGACCAGACCATCTGTTGCAGGATTCCTTCTTTTTGCTGGAGATAGTTGTGTATGACTGAGATTGGGTGTTTGAGGTCATTCTCAGGCTGCACAATGAATTTGGGACCAACCAGAAACCCCCCTGATGGTAGATAAGAATCTACCTGTACTTGTCAACACACATTGAAATTGCATGCCTAACACTTTTGCACAGTACTGTACCTCATCTGCCTTCACTTAAACCCTGCTATATTTACAGCTCTGCACTGAGATGGCAGTTACAGAACCAGCTTCTAACCACATTAGAATGATATTATGCAATGTTAAATTGGACGAAACGATGTTCCTGACATCCGTACCACGTGAGAATTCCTAATCCGTTTCCTTCCACCGGGGTTGGTATTAATCCATATGTTCAGTGAATCCGAGCACGACAGCCACCGGTCGTCCTCCATCCAACAAGCGCCAATTAGGGTTACCTTGACAACGTTGCTACAGCATGTTAGTCCTAATTTCTATCGAAGCGGAGTGGAACAAACAGGCAGCGATAAAGCCAACATAAAATCCTTCTAATATATGAACACCCGATGGCCATTAACTGTAATTGCTTCTGCGGTTTACTCTGATGTTTCCATCGGGTTGACAGAACTAAAAGCAAGGCGGCCGAACAGAACAAGCACATCTGTGGTGTCACCAGCCTCCTGTCCTGCCCCAATTTCTACATTATTTATTACTAAGAGTAATAGGGGGGGCGCAAGAGAGGAGAAAGAATTATAAAATAATAATAAGGGCTGTGAATGGTGAAAGTAAAAGTAAGATATATATATATATATATCTACTTATCATATGTGTATAATGTATATGATCAACAGTTACTATTTTGATGAAACTATGGTGTGCTTCTTCTAGATCTAAGACTTCTGACCCCAAGCTTGCATGAATTTGTGCATAAATATCATGTCAGTGTTGCAAGACCTCGATATGTATCAGAATCCACAGGCATTAGCTATTTATATCCATCTGTCCTATCCATGGACACGAAACCTAACGCGGAGTGGACGCGGAGCTAAGACCTATTGTAGGATTCAGCTGAACTGAAGAGGATTAGGTGTGACGGGGAAGGAGATATTTTCCTTCTTTGAATTCCAGCTCCCTGTGTTTCCCTCCACAGAACCGTGAGCCTCTCCTGCCTCTCGGTCACGTGAATCTGCTCAAAAATGGCTACACGTTTACATTGGAGGGTTGGGCTGGGGGTGGGGTTGCAGACAGCGAGCGGCACGCTACGCATCTCCGAAGAGGGGAGAAGGGTCCTGAGGGATTCGCCGTATAAATGATTGCGTCTGCTGGCGGAATACTGATCTGCGCTGCGGCAGGATGGGCGGCTGGCCTGGGCTCAGCCAGTCGCGGTACAGCTGGCAACAAGGACCTGGTTCCTTTATGAAATAATAATTGAGAACATCAGTCTTTCTGAAGGGTGTAGTGTTATTATTATTGTTGTTGTTGTTGTTGTTGTTATTATTATTATTATTATATAACCTTTGAGTCTCTTGCTTGTTTCTCATTAAAGATCAGCTTCAGATGAGCTCAAGCGTTTCACATTATTGAAACGTTGCCCGTTTATATTGCTTCACGCTCTTGTTTATACCTGTTTTATACCGAGCAGCTCTCACCCGATGTAAATTTTGCAACGTTGCACGTATTCTTTATTTGACTGAAAAATGTAACATATCAGTGATGAAAATGTTAAGTAAGGGGGTAACATTGTTCTTCCCTCTTGTGACCCCTTTTGAATCATATGACGCGGGACTCGAGTGAGCTCAGTTGTCAGCCCTGGGGGGACTGTGGGGGCGGCGGGGAGGGAGGGCAGTGATTACATGAGGTTGGATGAGGTGACTTGCCGCAATGTCAAAGGGATGACGTACGAAGTGAGACCGATCACTTATTTGCACGTGAGCCACGCAAAGTCAATAAGGACAAGACAAACTGACTTGCCAGTTTTTCTAGAACTGCGTCGACAAACCATAAATCTCAGATGGGCTGAAGACTCATTTGTCAGCATTTTCAGGAATAAGGGAGCAGCAGGTGGCGTAATCACAGGACCTGGGTTTGAATCCCACCTCTTGCTGTAGCACCCTTGAACAAGGTTCTCACCCTGAACTGATACAGTAAAAGTTGCCCAGCTGTGTAAATCACCTTAAGCAGATTAACACTAAAAACAACACTAATAATAAAAGTGAGTGTGAGGAGCCGGGGGTTTTGCGTGCAGTTACCTGATTCCTCTGGCGTCGGATGCTGCTCGGCACCTTCGGAAAATCCACTGGGACCAGCCGTCGTCGTCTCTGCCCCCGTGCGTGCTCTCAACGTGCCGGATCGGTCGTCCCTCGGCCCTGGGCTCAGCCGGATCCCCGGAGACGTCACGGCCTCCCGGTCAGCAGCAAACGTAGTTTGTGACGCGGTCGTATCTAGGCCAGGCTGCGTTGAAAGCGTGCTACCTGTGGCCCCCCTTGTGACCTCCTTCACAGGGCTGGTGGTGTGTAAAGTAGTATCCCTGACTGGATGAGTCGTTTGGAAGGGAACACCATCGCTGCCGAAGCTGCTCGATGTCCAAGGCAGGCCGGTCCCATGTCCACGTCTGCTGCTGTGAACAATGTTTTGGGTCGCAGTGGACGGCAGCAGCCTTTCCTCTTTAAGGGGGGCTGCTGCGGTTTTTCCCGCTGTTGACACAACATTTTCCCATGAGGTACCTGTTCCTGTCTCCGCTGATGAGTCTTTATTCCCCTCCAGCCCTGAATCTGAAGCAGCTGTCGAGGGTGGAAGCGACACTGCTAAGCTCCGCTGGGCGCTTTTGAACTCTTCTACATTCGGTCGGTTTGAACTCCACAGGTCAAAGGGCAAACTGAAGGGCAGCGAAAGGAGCGACGGGGTCCTGGCCTCTCCCGTGTCCTCCCCTGATGTCCAGAAGGGCCAGAAGAAGCTGTCCTGCAACTTGCCCAATGAACTCGCATACCCGTAGTTCCCGGACTCTTTCACTGGCTGCAGCTGAGACAAAGACCGCCTCCTGTGGATTCTGGCCAATGACACAGCTTGAAGGGAGCCAAGTATGGAGTGCCACAGACATAGTGCCAGGGTCCAGCTGGTAAATAGCATGGTGCTCCTAATAAAATGTCCAGCGCCAGTCACATAATGTCCTCCGTTTCGCTTTTAGTGCATGAGGGACTTCTAGTCATTATTGCTCGGTGACCTAGAAGACAAGGATACGCAATGACAAAAACAGACGTAAAACTGAACTTCATGCCTCTGTTGGCTGCAGCGTCTTTACACATAAATATTTGACTCTTTTTTCCTCACCTTCTTCACACCTTTGATATGTTGCACTTGTTACATGTTGCTTACTTTACCCTGCAACTGCTTTTTGTCATGCTGGCTTAGCGGTAACCCAAACAGCCCCGGGGAACTGGGTGCCTGGTATGGATTAGATTAGAGGTTCTACAACTAGTCCCAAAAATGTTGGAATGCAGATGTTTTCTTGTCACCCGGAAGGTCTGAATCAAAGCGCCCCCTGTGTAGATCACTACGGTACATATATTCAGCCGAGGATGTTTAGAATTAGATCGGTGGAGTGACCTTCAGAGAACAAAGGAGGAGGCCTCAGAGGGGTGCAGAAGCTGCGTTTTGTTAACACCAGTGAATGTGTGCTGAATTTACCCCATCGAGGTCCCGGTTCACTTGTTGTGCCATTATTCAACCCCCCTCCCTTGGCCCGTTTTTAAATTGAAGGTTGATTCGTTCTATCAGCCGCTATTTGCTGTGTATTTTTCTCCACTGGGGAAACTGATAGGCTTTGCAGGCGTCTAGTAACACAGGAGCCGGGCCACCCGGTCCTTGCGGGGCGAATGCGACCCCCCAACACGAGCGGAGTCAAAAATGATAGCATTTCTCTTCACCTCCTCCCCCGGCAGCAACAGCCTGTCAGCAACCAGGCTGATGCTGTCGTCCTGAGTGCAAGAGAAGCTCCTCAGGAGACACTTGCGGCCACCGGTCTCATTGCATCTTTCAAAGTGTGACGCAAAGTACACGCAAACTAGTTTCTTAGTAATGAAAAGACCCCGGTAAACGTGCGTCTGACCCTCACGAAAACTGGTGTTTTTAGGTGTCCCGCTATCTTCTCATTTTTCTCACTTGCAGACCATTTCCACACCATGTTGGACCGATATTCTCTCTATGGTACAATTAATACATTTTTTTAAAAGTAAAACTTATACATTTTTAGTATTGGACCCATATATAGCTATATTAAAAAAAAAGAAAATTATTGTTTGGGAAGAGACATTTATACAGATGACTTACATTAACGCTGCTTTTTAATGCTCTCTCCAAGCATAACCGGTTGTTTGTTTGCTTGTAAACACACCAATTTCACACACAATAAGGAGGAAAGTGTCGGGGAAGTGAATTAATAACAGTAGCAGGGCTGAATGTGCCGTTTCAGCTGTAATATGAGATTTACCTTGAGTCGACTGGTTGTGACAAGAAGCAGGGAGTCATGAGGGAACAAGTGACAAAGTGAAGAAGTGGATCTGTGGTGCCGAACTGCTTAAATTAATGTTATTGTTCCCTTCCTTATTTTTTTTTTTAGTAGCTTTTAGGTTGAGCAAGAGGCAAAGCAGAAACACATTTTATTTGAAGCGCTAAGCTCTCTTAATTCCCGATTTCTTCTACTCCGTAACATTGCAGGTTGCCTCGGAAGATCAGTCAGTAAAATAAAATAAAATAAAATAAAAGCAAATATACTTGGGTCACAAAGCAGTTACATTATAGCATTTGTTACATACTGCTCAAAAGAAGCATTGTATTTATTGGTTTTTAGTATTGATCTATACATATACAAATACATGTCTATTTTATATTAAAATACATCAGTTTTATATGATTTATGTGTCTGTACAGCTAACTTGTGTCAATGTTATGTTTTAATGCTCTTTTCAAGCGTAACAGACATTTTTCACTCATAAATACACAAATTTGACACATAACAGGGAGGAAAATATATAAAATAAATAAAATTGAGCGTATGGCACATGTTCATGCGGAGAGGAGAATGGCGGTTCAAAACTTTTAGACATTAGTGTTTTAGAGAATAAAAAAACAAGTTTTAGGAAACAAGTCTTCCCCTAAGAGCGGCGGCCGAAGCAGCGAGGACCTGTTCAATACGCCACGTCCAGGCGTGCGTTTATCGGACGTTAAGGCGTGACATCACACAGGTGCCTGTGGAAGCCGACACCCCCGAGCGGACCGCTGGCGGGAGGATGGAAACACTCTGCCTGCTGTAAACACGCCGGAATGGGACCCCCCCCCACACACCCCCCACCCCTCGGTATCTTCAAACCACAATCAGCACCTCTTTCAAGGCTCCTCAGGACATAAGCACAGCTTCTCTGAACAGTTATTGCAAGACGCACAGTAATAGTCACTTCTTCAGGAGGAACAAGTATGTTATTAGACTTATAAAGAACCAGTGTCACTGGCTGCCAATTACAGTACTGTTCCGGAACATTTAAGAAACAGTTCCATGATTGAATTGCGTGACTCTTATTTTTTACGTGTTTAACTGGGGTGATATTTATTACTCCCCCCCGACCACAGCGGTGATCGGAACGGAAATAAATCAGTGCGTCAGTCAGCCGTCGAGTGATGAATGACTGTGCTGTGGATGCAGAGCCTTTTGTGTTTTGACTGTAAAACCAGCTGACAACTTATTTCAACCAGCTTCGCGTCTGGTTTATTACAACATTTTTTATACGCGTTTTTACATTTCCCTCAATTTTTTCTTCTCAGCTCAAATTTGGCCGCCCTTGTTGATCTGGCCTCCGATGAGAATGTTAAACAGATGAAGTTAAGATGGAGGAGGAAATATTTATTTCAAATTGATAATGTGACACAATAATAACATTGAGCAGACTGACTATAACCACACATGACAAGGGCAACATGTGTAAGTTGATTTTAAGAGGTACCAGTGAATACATGGTGAATTTTAGACCAAAATCTGCCAAATTGGAAACACCAGTCTGGACACTCAGAGGTCAAACAGCTGGTGACATTTTCAATTAACCCCCCGTGACCTCAGTGGATCATTTCCCACGATTGATCCACATCAGCGGCCAGACTCATGTCTAAGTGCACTTAGAATAAAAGCAAATATTGTCAGCAGCACAACCTGCTCAGAACATCCCCCATTAAAGCCACAACTTGCTGATGTGTTATGTTACAATAAGTCCTTTTTCACGCCACTTCAGACATTTCTACAGCGCTGAGCGTCACATCGTCATTCTCATACCGTGAGGTGGCAAGGGACTCTTTCTCTCTACCTTTACCATATTACTACCACAACCTTTGCCGTAAAATCGCTGTTACCACCCTGTTACCACTACCGTTACACTCCTGTTACCACTACCGTTACCATGTTTACCATCCTGTTACCACTACCGTTACCATGTTTACCATCCTGTTACCACTACTGTTACCATGCCGTTATGACTATGTTTACCATCCTATTACCACTACCGTTACCATGTTTACCATCCTGTTACCACTACTGTTATCATGCTGTTACGACTATGTTTACCATCCTATTACCACTACCGTTACCATGTTTACCATCCTGTTACCACTACTGTTACCATGCCGTTATGACTATGTTTACCATCCTATTACCACTACCATTACCATCCTGTTACCACTACCGTTACCATGCCGTTACCACTATGTTTACTATCCTGTTCCCCTGACCACACTGTTACCACTACCTTTACCATGCTGACACCAAAGGCGGTCCAGTCCGTCCTCATTAGTCCAGCAGCTCTGCAGTCGGGGTCTGTGCTGTGTTTGTGCTGTTTAAAGCGCCCTCCTCCACATCCTCCTGCCTCCTTCATGCTGTCCTCGATGCTGCCTGCTGCAGCCCATCAACCTCTGCGAGACACTCGTTCCGAAAGTGGCACAGATGCAGTAAATAAACACACCCTCTCTGGCCGTCTCCAGCCCCAGTGCTCCCAGCGCAGGGGGTCGTGCTCCAGCCCGGGTGGCTACTGGGTCGCCGTGCGTCTCAGTGGTGCTTCACTCCTCCTCCTCCTTGTCCTCCTCCTCCTCCTCCTCCTCCTCCTCCAGGCAGCCGGCCACCTCTCTGCTACACCGACATGCACAGCGGTGGTTCTCTCTGCTTGTTGCAGCGCTACAGAGGCTCTGGTGTGTTACATAAAACCTGAGCGCAGACCCCTCCCCCATGTCCCCCCAGCTATTAGAGCTATTAGAGGAAAGGAGGGATACTCACCGGCTCTGGGAAACAGAGTGGAAACATCCCTTGTCAGGGTGGTGTAGTAAATATCCCTCAGAGTGTGTGTGTCTGTGTGTGTGTGCGTGAAATTGAGTTCCAGCCTCCTTGCTCTCCTGCTCTCCCTCTCCTTCCCATCCTCTCTCTCTCTCCTCTCGCTCCTGGTTGCGCACCCCAGCCCCTCCCCCACACAATGAGTTGACCAGTGTGAAACTCAGACACACAATGACTGTGGTCACACCTCACAAAGCAAAAGATTCATTAGTTGGGTGGTCACACGTATAGGCACTGAGGTCTCTCTCTCTCTCACTCACTCACACACACACACACACACACACACACACACGTTGACCGTAAGGAACGGTGCTGTCAGTCACAGGTGAAGGAGAACCGGTGACCCGCCCCATGTCCATCGGTGTGAGGGTGACTGACAGAGAGAGAAGATGGAGAGCTGGTCCACACCTCATCCATCATCAGGAAAACAGATCATTACGAGTGTGTTTTTCTCTGCAGCGAGGGGGACGAGGCTGGATAACTGTTATTATAGAGGTCGGGGGGGATGTTGTGATTCTGCTGAATAAATACAGTTAATAGGTAGTGTTAACAAAGTAGAATATAAATGAGCACCGTTAAATTGTTGTCTGCAAAATTCATTTTATTATCTGTCCGTCTCTCTGTCTGTCTGAATAAAATGGGTTTGGAAAAATGATCAGCAGCTGAGGATTGACAGCTTGTGGAAACTGTCAAAATCTCAATCTGGGAAAAAAAAAAAAACAAAAAAAACTGGGGAAACCATAGTTGGGGGTTTTATGAACATTCCACTCCTTATTAATTCTGTGATTCGAAGAATTAGCCGAAATTAGAAACAATCGGAAATCTTCCCGTGGAGGAAACACAATTTCCTGTGTGGAGAGTTTTTTTTTTTTTAAAGAATTTCTGGAACTGTCTGCTGGGCAGAAAGTCTTTATATAAAATGTCTCATTTCCCAGTTTCACATTTCACAACAGGTTCTGTATAAACAAGGGAAAGGGTTAATAAAACAGTTTAATTGCAGAAGGTTGAGACACAGCACCGGCTTGACAGGCTGTATCTGTGCACATATCATTTCTGATACGCGGAAATATGACTCAAACAAGCAAATAATAACATGCAATAATTATGTTACACATTATTCACATGTAATAAGGATTTAAAGAGTGGCACACTGCTGTAGGCCTTACCAAAAGACCCTTTTTTGGGCTGGACCACATCTCCGCCCGTAATTGTAGGAAAGACACAGTCTTTGTTCGTCTCATTGTTTGGTGCAGGTGTGGCTTCTTCAGAGATTTTCCACAGAAATCCCACTTCAGGATATTACAAAATATAAAATATAAAATATATTACACATAATAATCTGATAGGCTGAAGCCGGTTATGGGGAAAAAAAAAACAACAAAAAATCAGTTAAAATAAATTCCACGCATCGGCGCAACACGAAATAAGGTGGTGCAGTGCATAAAAATGAAAGAGCTTAGAACTCTGCAGAGACTTTTACATCATTAACCAGCATTGAGAGAGTAAATAGAACCTCGCAATGGCACAAGCTCACAAAAAACGTTTTATTCTCGCGCGTATGCTTTGCATACGACTTGTCCTTTATGTGTGGGATTGCTTTAAATACGGGTTTGATTTCCACGTGATGCATCTGACATGTTTAAGTCCAAAAGCTGACGAACGTAGAACAGGCTTACGTGACGAATCGGTCAGCAGTCGGAGCCGAACAGGAGTCGGTGGAGAAGAAAGATTTCCGCTGTAATAGACGGACCCCACATCCACGGTGCACCCTGCCTCCTGCTCTGCACTGGGATAGACTCCTGACACCACCACCCCCCATTGTCCCCGAGGTTCTTAAGTATGCTCAGTGTTACTGAGTTTTTAAGAATATTTTACCTTTTTTATTGTACCAGACGTACCAAACATATTAATAAATGAGCCACTATGTATTATTCGGGTGTTAGTGATTGTGACAGTGGAGAAAGGGGTCTCTGACTTACAAACAGACTTCCAGGCTTCAATATGTTTGTAAATCGAGGACTTCAGTGTAATGTCGTGCAGCAGATGGGTTGCTGCGTTTTATGCTTTGAGACTGACTCACAACCAGCTCTACTAACAAACATGGGCATATTTGCTGGCATGGAAAAAACTGCACCCATAGCTGTATATGTGGGAACTGAGATAATGTGGAGGCCGGGATGAGGACGTCACGGGATGGATGCGGTGTGTCTGTGGACATCAGCTGTCCTGCTTCTGTCCACCATCTGGGCGCAGTCAGGCGCCGAGATACGGGGCCGTTGAACAGGGTTACAGCATTCGGAAATGAGCACAAAGGCTGATTGTGATGGACATAATATTCCTTTGTTTTGGGTGTACAATATAGGCTGCTGTATTGTGTTCGTCCACCAAGCGCACAAAGACATGCAGCATTTCTGCAATTTTTCGCTCTCAGTACAAGGTGCGCAGATACTGTCCCGAGTTTTACTTTACAAAGCCAACGAAGAGCGTGTTTGGCCGGCACGCCCAAAACATTGATTCCCCGAGGGACAATTGAGTCAAATATACAGACGTAATTTATTTTTAGTCTGTAAAAGTGGGAAAATAAGAAAACCTGTAAGTTGGGAGCTGAGGCCTTTGCGCTGCGTAGTTCAGTACGTGAAACTGGCTGCTTAGGTGATGCGATGTTATCACCTGATGTCCTTTTGAACGGACACAGCAAACCGATTGTTTGGTAGGAGGCAAAGGCGGTACAGAGGAAAATCATTCAAATCGTGATTTTAAATACTATATACCAAAGGGCCGGTTGCTGGGGACTCACTTGCTAATTCCAAATTTAACAGCTTAAACAGGACCCCGTATAAACCAACACTTCACCTGAAACACAACACTGAGTTATATTATAGTATATTATATTATCATTTCTGCAGTGAATACACCATAGTTGGATTTATCACTGATATTTGCAATATATATATATTTTGAATAAAGGGGACATAACTTTCAAATGACGTGTGAGCCGACTTGCAGCATACCTTAGTGCACTGGGAAATGGAATGTAACTATGAGGCTGTAACGAATAAAGTACTACAGTGACAGAGTTTTACTGGCAGAGCAGCTCAGTCAGAAATTTTGGTCAACAGGGGGCAGAAAAAAGCAGCAGGGGCTTATGGGAGCAGAAAAAAGTTCCGGTTTTCCAACGAACAAAACGTAGACGTGCCGCTGCTGTGCGCCAGTGAGTTCCGTCCCACTTTTTTCAAGACACGTTAGCGCGGGGCTGGATTTGCACGGGGGGAAGTTGAGGGTTCGGTTAGCTGGACTTGACCTCTCTAGCATAGTGCTGGCAAACAGCCTCCTGGCGCGTGCGGTGGTGCCTGCCTCCACTGCTAAGTGGGGTTCTAATGAGGACCCCTTTGGTGGGTCACGGCCGCTGTGGCCAAACATGAATGTAAAAAAAAAAAAAAAAATCACAGCCTGACAGCCACATGCAACAGGAATAATGAGCACGAGGGTCTTAGGAAGCCCAGCTGGGGAGGAGAGCTGCGTGTTGCGTCCTGCTTCTCCTCCAGCAAATGGTTTTATGAAAGCAGGAGGACACCGGGTAACAAAACACTTATATGATGGCACATAAATAAATTCAATAAATAAATTCATAAATATTTGCAGGCATTTCGGGAAAAGGAAGGAGGGGAGGAAAAAAGAGGTTGCGATGAATCTAAAAAGTACAGTTCTCCACTTCTAACACCGGACAGCTGAGGCATGAGGGAAATTAAAACATTTTTTCTTGTTTGTAGTAAAGATCAAAGAGGGGCAGGGAAGCACAGTGCATGAGTTGGCTGGGGTCCCGTGGGTGGATGCGGGTCCCAGTCGATCTAATCAGCGAATAGGAAGGTGCCAAACACCCCGGGACAATAGGGTCCAGTGTAGGACAATGGCCTCCAAGGGCTGGCAGAACAACTAAACATATGACATCAGCGCTGGGGGGCTCTTTGGGCTCTCAGGGTCCAGTTTGTTTCTTCTCCTGCGGAGACATTTGTCTGCCTGGCCGACTCTGAATGTGGTCCTGCTGAGCCTGGCCTCTGTCCCCTCAAACAGAGTGCCCCCCCTGGCCACTGAAGAAACCCCCCTCGATGCCCCCTGGCAACACACCGAAGGAGCTGGATTTGCGAGGCATCTGCCGCTGTTTCCGACTCCTTTTTCCCTGAAGAATTTCATTGCGACTCAGGAGTCACTAGAAGTCTCTATTATCAGTTTGCCTTGTAAGGTTTATTGATTTTTTTTTACACATTTACATTCATACGACACATTTCTCCACAGCAGCTTAAAGCGATTTACCCATTAATACAGCCGAGTGGACAAATCGGGGTGAAGACCTGCAGGGAAAACTACCAAAGGAACGCCGCTGTTTTTATAACCTCTGCTTTGCTCATTTTTGTAAGGGTCAAGGGTCACTTTACTGCCATTCTGCCTCGCATGGATGTACAGGAGGGAATTAAACGTAGCTCCTCCGGGACTTTGGCGCTCAACACACCGAGCAGACAGCACGAATAGTAGCAGAAATAGATAAAAAATAAGATCAAATACACATAAATAGATACGTAAATGATGAAGAGCGGAATAAAGGATCAGCGCAAACAGCTGATGGTACAGTGGGGGGTGGTGGGAGTGATCGGCCCCTTTTCTAAATAAACAAGGAGGTTTAAATAGAGCTGGTGTAGTTAATATCTTTACTGGGCGAAGTTAATGGTTAAGACCTAGTTAATAGTTACAACTAGTTAATCTAGTTAATAACGTGGTTGGGCGAAGGCTCTTCTAGCGCCTCACACACCTGAATGCGGGGACACGGCTGCCATCTAGTGACTTTCAGCTTTTCCCATTTCGAAATCTTTATCTTTAAGGTTTCCGTCACTTTGCCGAATAGTTCAGAAACACCGGAGCTGTAAATAGTTGTACTGGACATTAGCAGGAGTCTCTGCATTATTTTATTGTGGTTAATAAAGAAGAATTACAGGTATTTTACCACTTTTACCAAGTTAGTCTGATTCCTGTTTTCAAGGGGTTGAATTACAATTATTCCTTTTGAAAAAAAAAATCGTTCCCGATATATCAAGAAAAATTAATTTAAATTCCGAAATAAACCTAGTCTGTTATTTTGCTCCCGGAACTGGATTTCCGCACGGACCTGTTTTGAGGGAACAGTTTCCGGGTTGACGCGAAGATGGCGGCCGCCAGAGGCAAACGTGAGCTCTGCATGGGCTGTGCGCTTATGTGTAACTGTTGAACAGTAAATCCACTTGAATGCGTTTGATTCAACTAAACGGCTTCGGTTTAACATCGCCTAGAAGTGTTAGAGTTAAACTTTCAGCGTTTGCTTCAGTTGCACTACAGACCGCAAGAGTTAGAGGGTCGTTTTATTAGTAACGTCTCTGTGTCAGTTATACTGCACCACCACCATGGCTGCCCTCACTTTATTCGTCCGAAATTTGCCAAAATCGGCCACAAACGAACGTCTGGAAGAAATATTTGCAGAAATCGGACCGGTTAAGAAGTGTTTCGTTGTGAAAGAAAAAGGTAAGCAATCTCAATTATTTATTTCCTTCTTAAATATACAGTCTGAATGAAATCCTGGCAAAACATTTTAACTGTGCATACTTATTATTGTGGTGCAATTTTAATTGTTCTGCCATTAGTGTTCTTTTGTGGCTACTGTGACTGTATAAGGGAAGTTGTATTTAAGCAGAGTGTTCAGTGCTGCTAGCCCAGCTGATCTGCATCTGTGTATGTTGCTCATGTGTTTCTCTGCGGGTCTCAGCAGACGGTGGTACAGAGGGCACACCACAGGTACGCTCAAAGTTTTGGTGACGTGATTTCTTATTGGTTTCTGTTTTCCTCTCAGGGACGGACAAATGTCGAGGGTTTGGATTTGTGAAGTTTGCCATGGAGGAGGACTCGCAGAAGGCTTTGAAAGAGACGATAAACTATGACGACCAGAAAATGTCTGTGATGGTGGCCAAGAAGAAATTATATGACAAGAACAAAAAGGGTGGGACTGCTTCTCTGCACGCTGTGTTTATTTACTGCCACCTGGCTTATTAATGCCCATGTTGCTTTGTCGTGGCTCCTCAGATCTGTCACTTGGTCTAATATATGTTTTTTCCCTTTAAATTATTTCCAGAAACCAAGGAAACGGCTCCAAAAGAACAAAACCCAAAACAGTTGAAAAACAAGAATAAGAA
Organism: Arapaima gigas; assembly: GCA_900497675.1. Taxonomy (NCBI): domain Eukaryota; kingdom Metazoa; phylum Chordata; class Actinopteri; order Osteoglossiformes; family Osteoglossidae; genus Arapaima; species Arapaima gigas. The sequence goes on from UFQX01000304.1 coordinate 594,491, forward strand.
AGCAAGGCTAATCATAAGGAACCTGAGCTTTAAGGTACATGGCAAAAAAAATAGTTTCACACTCTTGTCCTTTTGTGAGTTTACTGAACATGGTGAAACTGTGTATCCCTTCAGTGTTCTGAAGATGACCTCAAGCAGGTCTTCTCTAAGTTTGGAGCCATCCTGGAAGTGAACATTCCTCTGAAAGCAGGTGAGAATTCCTCCCTAGTGGCTCCGTGTCCCGATGGATGGAGCTGAAAAATGGCCCTTGAGCACTGAAAATGCTTTGGCTTTGTTCTTTGTGCTCTGGTGTAACTGTTTTGCACTGAACCGCATGAATGTTGTTGTCTGCAGATGGGAAAAAGCGCGGCTTTGCTTTTGTCCACTTCAGAAATGTCCTGGAAGCTGGAAGGGCACTCAGTGCCACAAACATGAAGGAGATCAAAGGTGTGGATCAGCTCTGTTTGTGTGGCGTCTGGATAGAAAATATTTTTTATTATCGATTGAACAATTTAGGGTGCAGCTTTTCATTGACTTCAGAAAATTATTTGTTTAGTGCTGAACAATACTGAAGTTATGAGTCAAGGGAGACGTGTTTTTAATGTCTTTCTGCAGGAAGGCAGGTGGCTGTGGACTGGGCTGTCGCCAAAGACAAGTTTGTCTCCACTCTGAAGGCCCCCTCGGGTAATTCACCTGGTGGCTTTTTTCCTCGAGTTTAGATGAGGTTGAACATGCGGTCATGAATAAAGGTTCTGTTGTCATGGTGACGTGACTTACTTGCTGTCCTTCAGTTTGAACTTCAGTATATAGGTAGGTTGAAACGATTCATGAGGCAGGTTGATGGTTCTTTTGAAACTGCACTGCAGGGTCCACCGGAGTGGAAGCAAACGAAACAGATGAAAGCAAAGTGGAGTCTGAGGAAACAGAGACGCCATCAAAGAGCAAGTACGAGATCAGTCTTATTCTCTCTGTTTGTTTGAGATGGCGTGTGTGATGTTTGCGCGACTGGTCTACCATCATGTAAAAGTTCTACTGCAGATGCTTCTGACATGTTTATTGAATTAACTTTTTTGCACTCTATTCTGCAGACCCGGTGCCAAATCTACCACTGAAGACCTTGAATCGGGGAGCGAGAGTGATGGAGATGATGGGGAGGGGGAAGAGGAGGACTCTGACGATGATGATGGAGATGAAGAAACAGTCTCTGATAACAGCGGTGTTGGATCTGAGGATGAAGTTACAGATGATGACCACGATGATGATGATGACGACGATGATGACGACGACGACGACGACGCTGATAACAACAGCGGTGAAGATGGTAAGAACAGTTCCGTTTGCTATAGTTTGTCACTATGTTTCCAAGCTGATGTAGATGTCTTTGTCTTTACGAATTTCCTGCCTCGATCTCACTTTAAGGACGACCGCACAAGAAGAAACGACTGCCATCTGATGTGAACGAAGGGAAGACGATCTTCATCCGGTGAGCAGAGGCGTGGGAACGCAGGGAAGGATGTGAAGAATAACCTCTTGACCCTTCTCAGTCACTATTGTGTTGGACGAACAATTTCTGTCTTCTGTCACCCATCAGAAATCTGTCCTTTGACACTGAGGAGGAGAAGCTGGAAGAGGCACTGCTGAAGTTCGGGGAACTGAAGTATATCCGAATTGTGCTGCATCCAGACACCGAGCACTCAAAAGGTGCTGCTTGTGACGTGTTTCTGTGGACTTACCTTTTCTTAAAGCATAGCTTTATATCCACTGGTGACACAGCTCCTGGGTTGTACGTTGGACGTGGGTTCAAGTCTCTCCCAGTCTCTGGGCAGTTGGTGTGCTCTCCTTGTGGTTGTGCATGAAGAAGGCTGCAGTAAACCACTTCTGTGCCCCCCCCAACCCCCCAAGGATGAAAATGACCCAAATGCTCACTAAGGATCGACTTAAACTTAACAGCGCTTACCTTATGTTGTGTACCTTTCATAACCATGTTTTATCAACATCTGAGTACTTTACTATGTTACCTGTAACAACAGCTATAGTTTCTATTTTCTTTGTTTCGGGGTTATGAGTATAGATGTCCATGAGAAATATTATAGACATCCCTTTAATTATGGCCGTTCTTTATATATAATGTCTCTTGGCTTTTGAGTTTCTAGAACAAGAAATCAGTATGAGAGGCGTTTCCCATTGGTTTCCTGTCCCACGTTTGCTTTGTTTCTACATGTTTGGGCATTGTCTCCATTTAGTCTCATAAATAAGTTGTGATCAAGCAAAATGGGGCCAAAAAACATAGAAAAGTTTGTGGAAAAGTGGAAAAAAAGAATGTGATAAGACTAGAAAAGTGCTTGAAATGGAAGTGATTAACAGAGTAAAGAGGTGAACCAGGGAGCACAGCTCACAATCAACTGTTTTCTTCACTCCTGAGTACAATAACACTTCATTACAGTAAATTGTTTGTTATGGTGTGGATGGAAAACAGAATTCTTTTCCAAAATGAGCTGGTGAGAAACATACCCGTTAAAGACCCCATTAAGTGTTTGATAAATCGGTGCTTGGTTTTGAAGTGTTTTATATCATGAGGTATAAATAATCGATTGATAGTTATATAGGTGATTTACAGTGTTTTAGTGATATTTGGGTAAATTGCTTTGGGGGTTTTGGATGGGCTAATATTGCATTATTATTTTTCCTTACACTTTTTTCAGGAATGGATTCATTTCGTAAACCGGGGAAATGCTGTTTTGCCGTAATGTGTGGTCCACGTTTTCCTGCTAGAAAAAATCAAATTTTAGCTACGTGATAAATGAGATGAATTGTGGAAGGTCTGGTCACCCTTCTTGTAGTTTATCGACAGGACCAGGTGACCACACTTGTAAAATATTGTACCCTTTGGCTCTGTGTCTGTGTCACTGTGACCACGTACTGTTTTATTGTTAAACTGAAAATGGAAAAATGAAATGTGTCATCAGGCAGCTTCACTGCATTTTTGTAGGTTGTGCCTTCGCCCAATTCAAGACGAAGGAGGCGGCAGAAAGGTGCATCACTGCAGCACAAGATGAGTCTGAGGTGAGACGGCTGCCTGAATTTCGGTCACAGCCGCCAGACTTGACATTTCTCAAAACTATTGTCTGTTATTGCTGTTAACCTGACCCCCCCCCCCCCCCTTTCCAGAGCGGGGGCATAAAGGTGGACGGGAGGAAGCTGAAAGTCGTCCTTGCTCTGAGCCGTGAGGATGCCCACAAGTTGAAGGAGAAGGTGAAGACAAACACGGGGACCCGGAACCTGTACCTCGCCAGAGAAGGCTGTGAGTGGATCTCTGCGGCGTCTCCGGGATGCACCAATAAATGAGGCGTTAAGGAAGACGAAGTTCAGTTATTAATGATCCGCTTTCCTCGTTGCCAAGTCATTTCTGAAAGGCAGCGCTGCTTAAAGGCACGCAAGGTGTTCATGAAGATGCCCTCCGCTGAACAGCTCGTAGCAACAGCAATGCTCGCGGTTAATTGGTGTTGTGGGTCGGATCTCAGGGCACAGGGCAATAATCAAAGCCCTGGCATTTGAGTTTTAATGCCCTATTGAAAGTAGGATTGAGCCTCTTTAAAACACAAATATGCGTATTTGAGCTGTAAGTCCCTCTCTCCCCACAGTGATCCGGGCTGGGACCAAGGCGGCTGAGGGAGTGCCAGCTACGGACATGGCCAAGAGGGAAAGGGTTAGTGTGCCGCGCTCGAAGAGCCCTTGACCGTCCTGCAGGCAAAAACTGTGCTCCAGTGCAACTTCTTTTTTCCCCCAGTCACAACTTTATACTGTAATACCTTGATCAGCACTACCACCTGTTTTCTTTTCATATTCAAAGTCATTTGTTGTAAAGACAATGTCAAAAAAGGCGATTTTTAATTTATGCTTCTAATGTATAAAATGCACTGTTTGCTGTGTTTCTTTGCTGTTATTAGAGGTATAACTAGTCTATGTTGTATTACAGTTTCCAAGTTCCATTTACATGATATACTGTATTAATGACCTCTTATAGTGCTGTTTCTTTAAGCTCCATTTCTTAAGAGGAAATCTAGAGCATCAATCCAAGTACTGCTGTATATTCCCTGCTTTGTGGTGTTACCCTGTTTCCCCTCCCAGTTTGATGCGCTTAAGAGGCTGAAATTGCGGGACATCAACGTGTTCGTCTCCAAGACGAGACTGTGCGTCCACAACTTGCCCAAGTCAGTGGACATGAAGCAGCTGCGGAAGCTGTGCTTGAAGGCGGCAGGCGGGAGCCACGACACCAGGATCACAGAGGTGGGGTTGAGAAGACAGTATGTAGCGTGATGGTTAGAGCTGCTGCCTTGTATTCAAAGAAGCCAAGTTCAGATCCCACCTCCTGCTGTAGTACCCTTGGGCAAGCTACTTACCCTGATTTGATGCAGTAAAAATTACCCCACTAAATGTGTGAATCAGTCAAAGTCCTTTGGAGAAAAACAACAGCTAAACAGCTTATCCTGCTGTGTGTTTCCTGGACCGACCACTAAGGGCCACTGTTGGTCTTCTGAATCCCACCTGTCAATCCACTCGCTGGTTTATTAGTGTGACACAGCGCTGTGAAGAAAGCCTGACTCATTCTGCTGCCAGCACGTCTCTGTGTCTTGCAGTCACAGCAGCAAAACCTTTTGATAAGAGCTGCACAATTGATACAGAATCAGATTTTTTAGATTAAAAACTGTAAAAGGGTTTAAATTGTGCCAGCAACAGAGCAGTAGCTGCCAGTGACGCTTATCGATGGCGGATCAGTGTGACACAGCTGTCGTGAGAATATGTGAGTCACCTCAGTTTAGCTGGTGACGCTCAGCGCTTGAGTCAGGACTCCGCTGCATCCCGCGAGACAGACCGTGCAGGAGATCCTGGGGTTCAGGCATGGTTTACTGAATCAGCGTACCGTGTTTTTCACCCTTATTCACACTGGACTTGACTGATGCTGAACAGGCGCTGCTCAGATGCACAGGGCGTTTTTTCAGTAATCGGTTCTGATGATGCTGCTATGTTGGGCAGAAGAGAACACAATAATAATAATAATAATAATAATTTTATTGAATATTTATTAATTCATTCATTCCTTTAGCTGATGCTTTTCTCCAAAGTAACTTGCAGTGATTTACCCATCTATACAGCTGGGAGATTTTTACTGTATTAATTCAGAGTAAGTACTTTCCTCAGTGACACCAGTCGGGTGGGGATTTCAGCCATGAGCAGATCAGCAGAGCCGTGTGTTCTCCATGTTCTCTGGTGGTCCTCACAGAGGTCCTGTCCATCCCCTCCCCACAGTGCCGTGTCATGTATGACCAGAAGCCCCAGGGCGGGAAGGTGATGGGCCACTCGTTGGGCTACGGCTTCGTCCAGTTCCAGGAACACGAGCACGCCCTGGCTGCCCTGCGCTACCTCAACAACAACCCCCAAGTGTTCGGCCCCAACAAGGTGAGCAGCGGGTGCCGGATCCTTGGTTGCCGTGCGTGTGCTGGACGATTGAAGCGGTGGTCTTCCGGCACAGTGTCAGTCAGCTCTCTAGATGTTTGAGTGAATTTAATAATGTGTTCAGGAATCTGTTTATCTGCCCCCCCCCCATTTTTTTAATGTGCCTGTGTTTTGGTAATTCTTCACTGACCACCCCGAATACCGTCCTGTCCTGACATGGTGACCCCAAACTGATCCATACCAAATATGAATGTATAAAAATCAAATATCCAACCATCACTCCATTACCCATAACAGCGTTGTCCTGTCAAGGTTGTGGCCATCAGAGGTCATCTCGGTATAACTAGGTGCTATTAAACTACGTCCTGGAAGGGATGCTAGACCGCTGCAATAAAAATAAAACACTTTAACCAAAATGTTTATCCAGGAAATGTCATAATTGAGCTGTTATTGTGTATAATATCACATTGAGATGATTTGTGTTGCTTAACAGCAAACTCCTCGCTGCTGTTGGAGTTCCGAACACTCAAACATGAATGTTAAACATATACAGATGTAATATATTACATCTATATGTAAAATATTATGTAATATATTATGTTATACACATATATTATATACATAATATATGTAATATATATGTAATAGAACCCCAGCGGTTCTGCCTCGATTACCATTTCCTTAATCTGTCAACGCTGTCCTCCTGTAACTCTGCTGTTACAGCCGCACGTTTGGGTCACGACAACGGCTTTGTGAGCTGCTGTGTTTGTTCTCTTCTTTGTACTGATCCCTGTCTTGCTGTCCTGCGTGCCTGACACAGAGGCCCATCGTGGAGTTCGCTCTGGAGGACAGCAGGAAGCTAAAGCTGAAAGAAGCGCGACAGCAGCAAAACAAGGTTCGTATTTACTTGGGAAGGGAGACTGCAGTTTGTCACTTTAAGGGGTGAAAGTGTTAAAAATCGCAAAGGGTCAAATGAAATTTGACGGCAGGTATTTACAGTCGATGTAAATGAAAATCCTCGATTGAAGTTCTCACCGAGGAGTTGTTCCACCTGTTTCTGCTCCCCCGCTACCTTCATAATTCACCTTCAATAATGCAGTAAAGCACCAGGTTTACATGATCCCAAAACTGGGTGTAAAATGTAGCTTGTAGCTGTGAAATTTAACTTGCTCTGCTATCTAAGTAGAACTCGAATCGGTAAAGTATGCACAGCGATGTTGATTTTTAAAATTTGTTTTAGTTTACTTATGTCTTAGTGGTTGGTTCTACTCTGGAAAGTAATTTGAAATATTTTTGGTTGTTTGTTGGATTTCAATACAGGTTTTTTTGGAACTCAGTCTGATTAACATGGCCCTTAACGGCTAAACACTGTTACTTTGGACTTTGTTATATTTTTTGTATCTTATATTTTGCACGTTTTGTCATGTAAATAAGCTGTTTAAACAGTGAAAACCTAATTGTTCGTTTTAAGAAACCTGACAGATTTCTTTGTATTTATAACAGTATACTTGTACTTTCTCTATTGCAGTTATATAAAATGTGCAAGAATAGAACCAATGTACATGTAGTTGTCAGGGTAATCGGTAAAGTTCTTGAGCTTTCGGATTATTTATTTATTAAGGGTACAAAAACTGAGCCTTAGATGTTAATGTGTAGCAGATAAACTCCCAGCTGAGTGCTGACGGGTGGCGGTTTTTGATGCATAACGGTGATGTGTCGGCTGCTCTGTTCTGCAGGATCGCAATAAGCCGATACTACTACGACGACAGCAACAAGAAAAACAACAAAAACTACAACCGCAGAAGCAGCAGAAGAAGCAGCAGCCGCAGCCCCAGGATACTGCAGGAGCAGCCCGGCAAGCGGGTGCTCAGGAGCCTGCTGGGGGCAAACGGGGCGGGCCGCCGGAGCACTACTCGGGCTTCAAGACCACGGCAGAGGTGGAGGAGGTGGAACTGCCCGATGGAAAGAAGCGGAAGAAGGTCCTGCCCTTACCTTCACACCGGGGCCCCAAGATCAGGTAGGAGCCTCCCTCTCTCCACCTGCATGTTGCCCGGTTTCAGTGCTGCCATAGTAACTCGGTAGAGGGTTTTAAATTATTCCCTCTTACGTTTGAAAACTGCAAGACTCAGACCTCAAGGGATACCTTTGCACGCCCTCCCCCACGTTCCATACACTACAAATGTATGTAGTTGGATAAAAAACTTCATGGATCACAAAGGAACTTGTGTGAGTACAGCAGCAAACACCTACTGAGCACAGGGACAGGTGAGCCTTTCAGCCACATAGACAGTGCACAGATAAACAAAAGGCAGCACTGACAGCTCAGCTGGACCAGTCCGCTGTTGAAAAGGAGTTTCTTCTGTCATGTTTGTGATGCTGTGTCGGCAAAATCGCGTCACTGTTTGCTGGGGTTGCTTCAGGAAACGAGACAAGGGGAAGCGTCTTCCGGTGCAGCCCAAGAAGCCGAGTGGGCGGCCCAGCAGGAAAGAGACGACGAACTCGCATCACATGGAGAAGCAGACGCAGCTCAGGAGTCAGGTATGACCGCAGTTTCCACCTCCTGCCGTAAGTACCTTGATCAAGGTACTTGCCCTCAACTGATACAGTAAAATAACCCTGCTGTATAAATCATTAATTTTTAGGGAACAGTTACCTGTGAAAATCTCAACATGTCTCTTTGGGTCTCCGTTTGAGGTGATTTGTGGCGATGTGCTTTTTTTTTAATATGTTAGTTAAATTTTTTCATATATATGATGCATACTTTACATTAGAGACCTCCAGTAGTATATGAAGGTAAGTCAAAAGGTATCTGTAACCAACACTGCAGCCAGCAGTATAAAAAAAACTGCAGATACTTTCTTTAGTATAATAGAAGGAAAAAGCCACTGCATCATCTAGAGGTTTGTGTTTATTGCCGCATTCGAGTTTTAGGTGTGTGTGTGTGTGTGTGTGTGTGTGTGTGTGTAAACTCTTCTGATGTTGGGAAAAGAGGGTTTATCTGCAGCCATTGGCTGTAGTTGCAAGTAGCAGAAGCCCTCCAGCCAGATCAAGGTCCAGAGGCTGTCGCTTGAGTGGAAAGCGGCGGCCATGATGCTTTGTCTCATGTGCACTTACTGCGAAAGACTTGGGTTGAAGGACTGACAGAGGTTTATCTTCTCACCCGGCGCCGCACTTACAGACCAAGGCCCACGTGAAGAGGCACAGGAACAGAGAAGATGAGAAGTTCGACAGACTGGTGGAGCAGTACAAGAAGAAGCTCCTGGGCAGCGAGGGGAAGGCCAAGGGAGCTGAGGTGATGAAGAGCAAATGGTTCTGCAGCTGAAAGTCCACCCCACCTGCCTGCCTGACAGAAAGGCCCCCTGTCACTGGTTGGTGGCATTTCCACTTGTATGACTGGGATTTTGTGAAAACCCCGAAGTTCAGGCGCTTCCAGATGTCCAGGACACATCTCAGAAACTGAATGATGAGATCATTGCCCACGGGGGGCGGTAAAGGAGTAAGTTGCTCACTGTGTAAAATTTTTTTAAATTAACTAACAATTTTGGAACCATTTTTATATTTTTACATCATGCGGCTTCTGTGTTAAATTGACACACAGAAGACAAAACTCTTCTTAAACACTCTTAAACAGTTTGTTTATAAATATACCGCATTTACAGGATGTGCCATTTTATGAATATTGGATTTTGTTTGTTATAAATAGTTGTGGGCAGTTTATTGTTTGATCAAGAGGTGTTTGTTCAGTGAGTCCCTGTTGTTTATGTTCCTGCTTCTGTTTTCTTGTTTCAGACATTATTAAAACAGTCTGAATTGTTCAGTGTTGTATGTTATGTATGTTTTTATCTTGTTCTTCATCTTTTCACGTTTTTGGAAACAACAGGCTGTTTATCTGTTGTTTACTTGCTTGTGTTTGCAGATATTAGGGTTGCACAGCAAATGCGCCGAGTGTTACTGTATTGGCTGAATGGCAAAAAACATATGGAATTTTAGGAAATGTGGCTGTTACTGCACATTATACTGGAAGAGGTGAGTGATGGGTGAACTTGGAAGTCTTACATCGTGTAGGGTGGCTTCGCAGCCTTGTCGCACACTGGGCCGTGTGGAGTCCAAGTTCTCCGCAGTTACAGACGGGGAGAAACGAACCCCACGGCAGCAGCCCGAACTTCTGAGATTTTCACCCGTTTTCGTTTTTCCTAAACAACATGGAAGATCCATCTGGCTGAGTTTCCTCAATCCGAATTGTCATAATCCCAGAGGCCCAAACACCCAGGGTTATAAAATTAAAAACGCCATAGAAAAAGCACAAAATGTGTCTTGAGTGGGAAGCTACACCCCTCCACACACACACACACACACACACACACACACACACACACACACACGCCCACCGAACAGACCCTGCTAAGTGCAGAACCGCCACTGAACTGGCGCGGCCTTAATGGGCTCAGCGTTTCCCGCTAGTGGCCTTATATGAATTATTAGGCCGGGATGGAGGAGGTTTTATGGTGAAATACATCCACGACAGTTCGCGTTTACAGCCGCCTTCCATTTAGCGAGGTGTCACTAGTAACACATTTGTTAATTTTATAATCTAATTTTGCTAATTTGTTCTTAATTAGTAGGTTGTACGTTTATGTTGGCGGGATGAAAGGCGGGAGATTCCGCCGGTGTCACGCTGTAATTAATGCATAAATAAAGAGGAAAAGTGAGCGCAGAACAGGGTCCCGCTGCTCTAGTCTAGCGGGAGGTACAAAACCGAGGCGAAAGTGTTTTTCCAGTTAGGCGCTTATGGATTATACGAAAGCACAACATATGATCTCCCGTGGCGGCGAACGGTCCAAATCTGGAGTCTCTAGGTTGTGGTCGTGCTGAGGCCGGGCGGGGGGGTTAGGCCTGGTGAGTAAAACTGGGTTATTGGTGGGTCTCGGTGGTCACGTTGGGAGGCATCCACTGGGCGGAGGATGTTTCATGTCAGCAGCGTTTACTGTCCACGCCTTAGGGCAACAGAAGCGTGGAGCCCACCGTCCCTTTGGATGCGCGGTCCTGCGGCTCCTCCTGCCGGCCGCGGAGAATCGGCGCCGTCTCGCGGTAACCGGCGCCTGCGCCGTGTCCAGCCATCCCAGAGCGCCATCTGTTATGCTAATGTGACATTTTCGCCGAATGTTTTGTCGCTTTTCGTGGGAACATCGATCTCCCAGCACACTGGCCTCTAAACACACTGACCCGGGGGGGGGGTCCGGTTACAGACAAGCAAAGTTACGCGGTGGTGGTGGGCGGGTGACTCGGCTGCCTTTGACGCCCGGCCCTTCAAGCCTGCATTTGCATGTTTAAGCTGGCAAACAGGTGTGTTTAAATACAGGTGTGTTCTACACGCCAGGTTGACTTTTTCAACTGTGTCACGTGTTAAACTGTGATCGCTTATTGCCCCGAGCGACCGGCTGTTTACGCTTCCTTTCTTTGGCGAATAATGGTGCGCTAAACAGTCGCCGTTAATGGAACTGCTGGTGTGAAACGCACGTTTAGGTCCAAGAAGTAGAAGTACACATTATAATTCTTCCACTGAACAGTAACTCATTCTGTGATGGACCTGGAAGCCGGACCCACGCCTTGTTAGGCACGTGGCGGGGTCTCTCACGCGGCTCCGTCGGAGGTGAAGCCACTCGGCGACGAAGCCGTAAGAAGGCCGTGGAGGACAGCCGAGTCGATCTTCAGCTGTCGCACCTTCCCGAGAACCCAGGAGCCTTTCGCAAGTTCACTTGAACACGCCTCTGTTTTGAAGCTGCTCCTTTCCTTCAAAGCAGTTCCATATCCGTCGCGGTATATGAATACCTGCTCTTGCGGCTGCTCTCCGGGGCTATTGTGCTGATAACAAAACAATAAAATAGCGGCTCCTCCAGATTAAGATCTAAATGAAGTCCCCGAGTAGCTAAAGTGATTATATTTTAATCGGCCCGCTGGAAACCACTGTTTCGGCACCGATGTGAACTGCGGTTTGACTCGGGGCGGGATAACAGATCCTATCTGGAGACAGAAACAATGGCTAATGTTTCAGATGACGAGACCACAGGAGTTCCACTCGCGCCCGAGTCGTGTGCGGATCACAGCGGCTGCCGTGGATCACGAACGAACGCAGCGGCTGTCAAAAGTCTACACACCCTCACCGAAATTTCAGACGCTGTTGACGCAAAAATCACGCCAGACTGTTATCGCCTTTAATAAGATCTCGAGGCAAAGAATATTAAAATGAAAGGATGACTTTTAAGAAAAAATAATTAAAGATAAAGAGCGTTCAGTGCCTCACTTGCGTAAATGTGCGCACAGTTTGAGTTCATTGTAGCTATAATACTGTTTGGACGCATCTCTGCCAACTTAGCCCACCGGGGTTTAGCACTTTTACTCCGTTTTTCTTTGGTTTATAGTCCAAGTTTGGTCAAATTGTGACTGGATGTCTTGTGAACAACCCCCTGTAGCTCAGTCCAAAGATTTTCGATAGGATTGAGGTCTCGGCTCATTCCAGAACGTTGATCTTCCTTTTCCTAATCATTCCTTGGTTGAGTTAGTGGTGTTTTTTGGATCGTTGTCACGTTGAAAGATGAAACTCTTCCTTCATTTTAATTTCCTGGCAGAAGGCGGCAGGCTTTGCGGCTTGCGGAGCACGTGAGAAACGGCTGTTGGTGGTTTGAAAGCCTCCCTGATGACCTTTCACTTCTCCCGCTCATCAACTTTACTAAGTCCAGGTGGTCCCACACTTCCTCCCTGTCTTACTGGTGGTCTTGACACCCTTCCACAAAGTATTAGTGCATACTTGTGCAACTAAGACACTGAAGGTTTTCTATTTTTGGTTATTTTCTCCTAAGATTCATCCTTTACCTTATTTACTTAAATACTGCTTGTTCCAAGATCCTATTATAGGTGGAGAACGGTCAGGTGTGACTTGTCCCGAGTTCTGTGTTTGCATCATCAAAATGTGAAATTTCAGTTTAGTGTGTAGACTTTTGATATCCGCTTTAAACCTGACGTATGAAAACCAGGTATGTTATTCACAACAGTATTTTTGCCAACAAAAGGAAAAAGAGTTGATATAAGAACATCAGCTGCCGTTACGCTGTGTTATTCCAGCCAGGTTCTGAAAGGAAAACGCAACTTTCAGGTGATGCTGGTTTAAACATCAGCTTTAATTTGTTGAGAATGAGATAAAACTGTGTTGTTCTTGTTCGCGTTGCTAGACGTTCGTAACATTTAAAAGCAACACCGGAACCACGCTAACTTCAGTTCTTGACCTGATGCTTTTTTTTTTAAACTTTTGCTCAAGTAAATTTTTGGACGAGTACCTTAGCTTCTCTACCCACTTCTGGATGCAACAGAGCATAAAACCCATTCTTTATAAAATACGACAAATAGACAAATTCCTTGAATAAATACAGAAATGTAAGAAAACACTGACTGCAGTACAGGATCTTTTATATAAAAAAAGGTAGAAAAAGTAAAGGTACAAATAGACAAAAGTTTTTGTAAAAGCTGGTTTTGAGAAAAATGAAAATGTGGATAATGAGTAAGTTTTACCACTTGGAGCACGAGTTAAAGAGCTGGTTTATACCCACAGTGTTATTCAGTGGAGAAATAAAGATATTGCAGAGCTGGCAGGTAGATCCAGCAGAAAGGAGCCGGCTGGTTGAAGAGAAATAGCAGCTTGCAGAAGAATCAAAAAGCACTTGGTTTCACAGAGAGAAAAATAGTTTAAAATCACACGGTCCTTTGCAAAATTTGCTTCTTGTGGGTGGATATGTTTACGGTCCTTTTTTAGAGTTGTTTCCCGAGTTTTTAAAAGTCTTTCCATAGTGGTACAGAGCATAGTTAAAAAACATAACATTTCATAAACAACCGAATGTTAAAACCGCGGTAAAAAACAGTGCGGAGAACACTTCATAAATACTATAAACAGTGTATGGCAGAGTGATCAGAAAACAAACAAAAGAGGTCTTTTCAGCAGGTTTTCAGTAGGTCCAGGTTGACGATGAGCTGGCCGAGGAACGTCTGCAGCCTGGTCAGGGTGACGCTGCCGACAGTGACGTGGAAGGCTGCGCTGGATTTCAGGAAGGTCTCCAGGTGACCGGTGGCTCCTGCCTTGCGGGGGGGGCAGTCCGAGAGCACGGCCAGCGAGCGCACCACCCCCTGCAGGCTGGTGATGTCAGCGTGGATCTGGCTGGTCCCGGCCATCTGCAGGTGGACTAGAATCACCTGAAAAACGTCAAGGATTTCCAGGATGGAGGTCAGACCCTCGATGGGCCTGTCAAGTGGAAGTTCTGGTCCACTGAAAACCATATTTGGTGATATCTGGAACTGTCAGAACACAAGAATTGTTAGATGTTTAAACGGCTGTAGAAATGAGTGTAAAATGATGCTGTTGTCTTGCAGCGTCTGTGTGGGTGTTTTACGTGGCCTCCGCTGACCCGAGGCCCGGTTTTACAGCTTTGACTCCCAGAAGCACGGTAAAACAAGGTGAACAAGGACTTGTACCTCGTCACTGAGTTTCTGTATCCTAACCATGGTGGTCTGAGCCAGCAGTTTGACATGGTTCCTCACGACGTCCACCGACAGCGGGCTGCTCAGGCTCGTGGCCAGCAGCAGGAGCAGGGAGAAGCAGAGGAGGGCGATGGCGCGCCTCATTTTTACACCTCTTTCCCTGCAACGGACGCATAGCAGTCAGCGGCAAAAAAGTGGAGAAACGAGTGACAACAGCAGTCGGTGTCAGATCATACAAAAGCGAACATCAAAAATGCAGCATCAGTTATACCAACCGTAACAAACGTCATATCATTCGGGAGGATCCCGTAAAGGATTACTGCTCTAGATGTGTTCTTCAGAAAAGGAGCTTAAAGAATCAGAGCTATGAGAGGTCAGTAATGTAGTACATTTCATAAACGGAGCTTTGGAACTGTACATGTGCAACTTAACACAAAATTGATTAATAATAGCAAATAAACACAAAAAGCAGCCTATTGTATGGATAGTAATGTAAAAAATATAACACGTAAAAGTTTACCAACATTGGTTAAATGATAAGAATTTTATTCTCTTCAAGACAGCAAAAACGAAACACAGTGTTCAGCAAAAGGCCCTGTCTGGCGTGTCTGTTCAACCAGAAACCTGCAGCTGGTTGTATCTGCGATGAAGATGGAGAGCAAGTCGGCGTCGATCGGCCGCCGCAGAGGTGCGACACGGCCAGACGTTTCGCTAACCTAGTTAATGTTCTGCAAAATGCACGAGTAGCGGAGCGGTAAAATTGTCGTACGCTCGCGTTTGTGGTTAATCCAGAAATAAACGTTCTCCTTTTTCAGGGATGTGACACTGATGGAACTCGCTTCAAACACGTGGTCCTCTTGAGGGAGCCGGACAGGGCCTCCGCCCGGGACCACAGCGGAGCAGGTCGCGTCTTTTGGGTTTAGTAGGCATTATTTGTGCCGCTTTGTTCATACTGTTACTAAAACCAGCAGGACGTCACACGACAACAGGGTGAAGCGCTTAAAATTTCATAATCTGAACTTGTGCTAAATGTTACTGTACTTTGCGTGGTAATGACTGAAATGTGTAAAAAGTCGTGAAGTTTGGAATCAGAAAACTAATGGACGGCTTCCCGCCTCCAATGGTTACATACAGATATGGGCATCTGACATTCAAACAGCACGTTAGAAATAATGAAATTACTGCAGAGAAGTTAGTGATTTAGATGCGTAGTTTAAACAGCACAGTTATTGTTTTCTCGGTTCCCAGTTGCTGCTCGCAAAGGAGGCAGCTGGAAAAAGTATTGAAAGTACAGCAGCATCAGCCGTAAAACTCGGAAAAGATATCGGACCTTAAAGTAACTGAACTGTGGACTAAAACTAGAACTGAGAAGGTGACCGCTTACGGACTACGGCAGAAAGACGCTGTGCTGAGCATCCTTTGCTGGACCCGACTCGGTCAGTAGGGGTCCCGGCCTCCTGCAGGGGGTCCACGCGGTAGCGAGTACCACTTATACACAGGACTTTCTCTCAGATGCAGCCTAGTCACATTTTTAAACTTAATGACACCTTTTTCTGTACAGTAACCTCACTATCGTCATTTTCCCCACTTTCCTTTTAACCGCAAATATTTTCCCCAAAATGGAACAACCTGTGAGCCAAGCAGGTTTGTACCCACAACAGAAGAACGCATTAAGGCCTCAGCAGAACAGAAGCAGGTCCTGCCGGGGGAAACCTGGTAAAAAGTGCGTGCGATAAGCTTACCTTGTGAGGCTCGGGGGGCCGCGCCGTCAGAAGACCCCATGTGTGTTGGCGTTATATAGCGGCGTGGCGTTGCCTGACTCACTCGTCCTTCGGTGAATCACTGTCCCAGCACAAGACGCGGCTGCTCTCCTCTCTTTGGGAGCAAATCGGAGCTGTGATGTATTTAATTTGGACCAATAAACTCTCCCCCCCAGGGGAGCACACTGGTAAAACAGTCAGAACACACATTTTCGGCTCGTTCTCCCCCCCGAATATCTGTGTTCCTATTGTCACACGTCACTGTAGCACACGGGAGGCTCAATGTGGAAAACCGCGGCAAAAATGACTATATTACACTCCCGTGTTATACATAACGTGGCAGCGGGACGCGTTGTTGGCCGAGTGCTGATCTCACAATAATCCCGGTTCTCTGCTTTCGAGGTGTTCTTGGAAAACCTCCATACTTCTCCTCTCCCCTGCCAGGCAGCCTTAGAATTTTGTATTTTTGACCCAGTTATAACTAAACTAATGTGAGATGTATTAACAGTAATAGACTTTAAAAGTGTTAGTTAAAAAAAAAAAACCCTTTCCCTTTGCTCGATTTAGATTTACTGGATTCTCATGTAACGTTGCGTACAAATTCTGAATTAATGTCAAACTTAACACTCAGTTAATTCGGCCGCTGAGTTTAATTTGCACATATAATTTAATTGAATAAGAGGTGATTGATCAGTTATTTGACTGTGATTGAGACCCCCATAATGCTATCAGTTTTAAGGGTTATAAACATGTAATTTACAAAATTCCCTCACAGTTTAATTTTGTTTCAACGCGAGTGGAAGTTTATTATAGGCAGTGTTTTATTCCGATCCCTTTTGCCCCTTAATATTCCCTTCCGGATATGGACGTACTTCGTATATCTCTGCCGTCTTATTGTGTGTGAGACTCACACATGAAGTTCATGGATATGTTCATGTTTAAATATTTGAAGAAATGGAAAGAATAAAGTTTTAAAAAAGTAACTGTGTTACTCACATGTGACATTGACAGTTTAAAGGAATTTTCAACATTATGAAAGTTAGTAGTTAACCTCAAAGTTTAAACAAACTGAACAAAAATTATAAATAATTTTAATGACTGTGACCTTAAAATCTGTTAAAAATGTGATGTCATGTCCAATATATTGTATTAACATTTTTCAGCTGGTTTTTCAATTCCCGAAAATCAATGCAAATGTTTTACGATCACGTCACAGGAAGCAACATAGCATTTTAAACCTTTTCCTTGCACTACGTGGGCAGAGAATATTTAAAATAATATTTTAATGCATTTTTAATGCTTTTCAGTGTCTATTTTCTTAGCCCAGACCCTTATGGAGAATAAAACGTACAAATGCACAGCCATACACCTTAAACTAAGTGTGTAGGTAGAAGTGCCACTAAGTCAAACCTGACAATACACAGCTGTATATTTTGTTGCTTTTTTCCAGTTGCCCCCGATGGTGCAGCACAGTTTGCCCTGAGGCTGTTTCCATAGGTGGTTTCACACATGGTGTTTAACCACTTTCCGCTATAACCTGCCGCGTGTGAGTCATCGCGGGAGTAAAGGTGGGACTGAAAGCAGCTGCTCTGTGACTGAAAGGCCCAGTGGGAGCACACGGGTAACAGGCTGCATAAATATATATTTATTTATAAATACACTCATCCTTACTCGCGTGCGCGCGCGCACACACACACACACACACACACACACACACACAGTTTTCTGCAATGACCTCACCTTTGTTACCTACCTGGTTTCATGTTGTCGGTGTGGTGCTCCTCTTCCGCCCCACAGGGGAGGTCCACTTGTGAACCAGTGACAGTTTGCATTTGGGATGGGGGGGGGGATTAGTTTTTGTGAAGTTCACATGTGATAGAAGTTGTGTGTGTGACACCACATGGGGCCGGTGAATCACTTGATAAATGGTAGGGGTCTTGATTCAGAGCAGCGTGGCTGTTCGCGGGCTCCTGCGCCCCACTTCTGCGTCACAGCCGACCCCGGTCCTGCGAGAGCCCACGGTGAAGACTCTCACCTCGGGGTCAGGCCTGAATCACCCCAGCTGCCTGCTGCACACCTCCCCTAGGAACAGGCCCCGTTGTCCTCCATGCCCTGCCATTACTCACATTTTAATGCAGCTGCAACTACAGCTTCTAAATGCGATATTCTCATTTATGTCGACTAAAGCAGATTTCTGAAATTCATGCTTTAGTCACTGTCAGTCGGGGCTGTGACGGATTAGGGATCCTGTCCCGTTGTGACGTTCCTCACAGGAATGCTTGTTTTTATGGTCTATGTTTCTCAACCGTGGATATTGCACCAGACCCCCCCAACGTGATGGGGAGGGGGGCAGATTCAGCTGTTTTCTAGAACGGGCCACCCAGCCGTGCATTTTGCCCTCGACCTCAGAGTTCCTAGCTGTGTCCCTCCACATACTGCATACCAGCCCTAAACAGCTTTACAGTTTGATACCATCCCTGGCGTCTCGACTTCAAACCACTTATTGTGGTTTTCATGTTAAATATGATTTATGATAGTTTTCAATAGAATGTTATGAAGTATTATTTTCGTAATGGTGCACAACGTGAATGTAGATGTGTAGTCTTGGCGTATTCATATAATAAATATAAGGAAGACACAACCAAAACATGGTGCCAAAGCTCACTTTGCACAATGGAAATGTTAGAAATGATTCATTTTAATACGTCACACGCAGATTTAAATAAGTTAATATATGTACGCGTGTATAGTTTTTAATAGAACACCTGTAGTGTTACTCTCACAGCGAGGCCGTGCGTAGTGATGTAGGACATGGGTGTAGATGTGGGGTCTTGCTGGCAGCTGGTGTGTTAATATAAAAAAATGTAAAGAAGACACCACCAAAACGTGACGGCAGATTAAAAGTTTATTTTGATCGACAAAAATGTTGAAAACGATTCGTTCTAAAACCTCGTACACAGATTTAAAACCACGCGCCACAGGATCAGTCTGCACGTTCAGCGATGCACGTTCGGCATCAGTATTGGCTCTTCTGTCACGTGTTTATGAAATAAAAGTGTATTATTAGCATCCTTTGTTATGCATGATGTTCATTAATGCCGGATAAGAAATCAAATAATAAAATAATGCTTTATTGGCCACGTACATTTGTACATACAGTGCAAGGCATTTGACAGCAAATAGAGGAAATAAGAGGTAAGAAAGTACTAGAAAAACTTCAAAACCACTTACACTCCTTTTCCAGTGGAAAAAGCAACGGCACTAGTGATAAATTTGCGTAACCAGTGACACTTCAATGAACATTTTTGCAATGGTGAACAGTGTGCACTGGGCTGCCAGTTTGTTAGGTACACCCCTCGCCTTCACACAAATTATACATCCCACCATGTCATTCGTCACGGTACAAATCGGCCGGATCGGCGTTTCTAGCATCAGTTGGTGCTCAAGTGAGCGTTGTAATGGGCAAAACAATTGACCCTAGTTGGCGCTAGGTGTGCTGGTCTTAGCATCTCCCAAATGGCTGCCATCCTGTGCTTTTCACACGTGACTTTCTCAAGGGTTCCTTCCCGAAGACGGTACGAAAGGCAGAAGGGTGCCAGTGATCAGCGATCCCGTGCGTGAAAGCAGCTTGTGGATGAGAGCGGTCGAAGGAGAAGGGTGGGAATTGTGTAAGAAGACAGGTGGGCCGCAACCAGGCAAATCACGTGTGGATTCAACATCGGTGTTCAGAACGTCGTCTCCGACTGGCATTTCCAGTGGGCAGCACAACTGTACTGTTGAAGGGTGGAAAAAAGTTGCCTGGTCAAGGGAATCCAGGTTCCTTCTTCATTATGCTGACGGCAGGATCAGAATTTAATGCCAGCGGCTTGAATCCACAGAACCATCCTGTTTGGTGTCGAGTAGAGGCCAGGGGTGGCAGGGTGATGGTGGGGAATGTTTTTTGGCTCACATTAGGGCCACTCATACCCACCGAAGAACATCTGAACATTGCTGACCAGGTTCATCCCCTCACAGCTACCCTTTATCCACACTCGGATGGTCACTTCCAGCATGATGCTCACCACGTCAACCGAACGGTTCCAGGACAATGACGTCATGCAGAGTCTCCGGATCTCAACCCTATCCAGTGTCTCTGGGAAGAGGAGGAAAGGGCTGTTTGCAGCAAGACCGTGCAGCCGTCCAGTTGGCAGCAACTGTGGAATACACACGCTGCGTGATGCATCCAGCATGTTGTGGAATCCAAGCCCAGATGAATTCAGGCTGTTCTCAAGGCCAAGGGAGGTGCGACGCACTACTCAACAGGGGAACCTAAGAAACCGGCAACTCAGTGGATGCTGGTTCCTATTATACAGGAGCTCTGAATATCAGCAGAGACTCACAACATTCAAAGATCGATAAAAGACACACACGGCATAAATGGGAATCATCCGCAGAAAATGTCCCACCTGGTCTTCGCTGCCGTCTCGGGTTCCACACGTGTGCCCGGGGAACACACCTGGGCAACAGCGTCCGTCAGCCGTCACAACCGCCCCCCTCGGCTCAGCTACCCCCCATCTTTAATCTCAGTGATGACCAGTGACCCGAAAAAATACCGATGATCTCCTACAACCATAACTTAGGGTCATTTCACATGCTTATGCACAAATAGACATTAAAACAAGTTTTTCAATATCAGTAGTGAAGCCCCCCCTCCACTCACATTTTACTTTAAGTCTGGGGTATTACTGCTGCCTACAGGGTATCGTGATGGAATTTATAACATGTGTGGTCTTAAGTGTCTGCTGTAAATCACGTGACAAACACTGTTATGATGCACAGCTTTCTGTGACACTTCAAAGCCCTTTCGAGCGAGTTGAAAGTGAGTATTTTTGGTTTACGCAGGATCAGAGTAACGTCGAGAATATGTCGAACTGGAATCCGTGTAAAGCGTCCATTTTTCAAATCAGTGACGGGAAAAGTGTTTCGCCAGACGAAGTTCTACGCCGCGTGTGTTTGTGTGGGGGGTCAGCGAGAAGTGCAGGACTGTCACACGTCGATGGTCTGCGCTCAACAGACCCGGGGAGGTCTGGCAGCGACGGTTGTTCCTGTATATTCTGAGCGGGGTGTATTTTTAACACACGTTTTGCTTTTATTTGAGCTCCTCGTGATCAGTGATGAAAAACACGGGCGACTAAAGGCAGCTTTGCCGAATGTGCCGTTATAAAATGCACTTTTTCCTTTTGAAGGATGGGCGCGGCATTAAAGCTCACTAACAGACAGACAGACGGCTGAAGCAGAAGTGCGCCACCTGAGCGCGTGCCTCAAACGGAAACAAATTTATTCTGGGACGCTAAAAAAAAAAAAAGACGTAAATCAAGTATCCTTTCTAGCCACCTTACGAGATCCACGGCGACCCGGGTCCCATCCCGGTATCGGCAAGGAGGGCGCACACCCTGGGCGGCATTCCTGTCCACGCTACGGACAGGTCTCGGTGAGCGATTAACGTGAAACACGTGTCTTTGGACTATGGGAGGAAACCAGAGCGCCCACTGCCAACCCCCCGCCGACGTGGGAAGAACACGCAGAGCCCGCACACGCCGAGCTGGAGTCGAACCCACGCCGGAACAGCCCGGGCGCCGTGAGGCGGCGGCACGACCTGCTGCACCCCCTCAGCAAAGATTTCCTTCAAATTGTGTTACGGGGTGAGATTATAGAGAATATAATCGTATTAGAGCGGAGTAACTCCAACAGCATGCCTTACTGGTATCCAAAGTGCGTGCGTCTGAGTTCCTGCAAGCCTTTGGAGTCATTTTCCAGGCAGACTTGAACTGGATCAGATGGCATCTCATCACACAAAATCACACTTCCTTCAAAACTTAAGTCTGTGTCATCCTTTTATTGATGCCAGAGATCTCCGATTCTTATTTCTAATCAGACCCATTTGCGCGCAAACCATCTGACAGTATATCTTTCTTGTCACGTTCGGGAATCGGAGACAAGATGCAAACTTTTGCTTTAGTTATGCTTCCACGTTCCAAGTCACCCAAAGGAAACATAGCTGGACGGTCTTAAGCACCTGGACCCCATTTACATCTACGATTAACCCATTTTCCAAGTCACGTTCACGCCGCCCGAGTTATTTGAAAACACAACAGAAAATCAGCGCACAGTTTTGTACTGACAGGGTGTGCAAAACGTATAAGTTATTTACATTCGCCGGTTCTCTTGTTAGCGAATCAGCCAACAATACGGACAAAGTGCGCTGAGACAAAGAAGAGTCTGCAAACCCCAGCCTGGTGATTTTCCCTTAGGTTACATCTCAGGAGACTTTTTAAAATTTTTTTAAAAAAATTTGTTACTGAAATTCAGCGCAAAAGAAGAAGCCTGTAGCTGCAGTGTGTGGGACTGGTGGGATGTGGTGGGGACAGAAGCTGCAGGTTCACATTTATATGGTAAATCAGTTGGGAGCTGAAGGTTCACATTTTGTTTTAGAGAAATCAAGAAGTTAAAAAAGACATGAAATGCGAACACCAGGTTGTTACTTCTTAAATCTTGTAAGGAGACCATATTAAAGGGTTTTTCTCAATATTGCTCACTTTTAATAAATATTTAAACAACACACCTTTGGACCTGACACATTACAGTCCTCCCTCATATAACAAAGGCTTTCCCAAGATTTCTGAGTTACAACCAAATGTAATTTGCACCCAGAAACCTGCTTAGTGGTGTATGAACTCTCAAGAGAAGCATCTTATGAGAACAGATGTTTCAATTCAAAATGCAAACCTGGGTCGCGCGGAGCATCATGGAAAGTTAGCAGAGTTCCCCTCTATTTGGCTTCTCCTGCACATGTCTGTCAGATCCCCCTGTCAGCATCTCTCAGAAATGTCACAACTCCATCATCTGTAAAAATAAGTTCTTCTGGGGTAGATTCTGGATCTCCAGGACCCTGATTTGGATAAAGATAGTGAGTGAATGTTACCATATTTGCTCGATTCTAAGACCTCATAAATTTAAAAAAAAAAAAAAAATCGCAGCAAATCAAGAAGCTTAATAACAAATGTTCTAGTTTGGTATAACATAAAACTTACATTTTCAAAAGAACTAACATTTAAGAAGGGTGATGCACAAAAACGATCAAAACATTTCTTGACTCATCAGTTAAGCTTTTTCATCGATTTCCTTTCACTATCAGCCTGATTCTTCTTCGGAATTAGACTATATATACACTGCTGGTTTTTTATTCAGATCGATTACGATTAAGTCACATTCTGCAAGAGAAAACTCGTCTGTATTGCGCATTCCTCACGTCGTGTCGGACAAAGGCAGCTAAATAAAGAACAGTAAATAAAGGCCGTGCTGAACGCGTGAACTTATCGAGTTACTGTCAAAAACCACTTATCCTAATGTTGCGGTGCAGAGTCCATCCCAGAGGCTCAGGATGCGAGGCATGGGGCACAGGGCTAGGGCGTTCACACGCACAAATTAAAGGCCATTTAAACTCCCCAGTTGACGTGAAACACATATGTTTGGACTGTGGGGAGGGGGGACCAGAGCACCTGGGGGAAGGCCACGGGGAGAACAGGCAAACGACACACAGACTGAGCCAAATGCACCAAAATACACCGGAGGTTTGGAAAGCCCCCGAATCTGGTCATGAGATCAGTCTGACCAACACAAGTTCCAAAACGTCCCAGAAGCAAACTGGCAAGGATTTTGCATATTAACAAAAGTCCAGAAAAGCAGCAAATGTTTGGACGGAGTAAAGACCATGAACAAAATTCTCACAGCACATCTCAGGATCCCTCGACAGAGGCCGAGGCCGCTCTGCTGGGAATAACAGAGGACCAGCAACCCCGAAATCCATGAAATCCTGTTACGAAGGGCTGCTTGCCTACACACAACTGTGGTGTTTCAGGTTTGCTGGCAGAACAGATTTGCAATTTGACAGCCAGAGGCGCGGCGGCGCAGCCAGTACCGCTGTGAGCATCACAGTGTCTAGATGGGGCGAGAGGACGTGGGTTTGATCCACACTTGGCCTGTGTGGAGTTTGCATGTTCTCCCTGGGTTCGTGTGGGTTTCCTCCCACAGTCCAAAGACGTGTGTGCCGAGCGCATTCGTGATTCTTAATTTCCCTGGATGTGTGAGTGAGCGAGTGGGGCTACACCTTCTCATCCTTGCAGACGCATTTACTTGTGTACAGGCCTGACTTGAACTGACCGACTCGCAAATGTTGCAGGATGAGGAAAAAACTTGTCTAAAACACAACATTTTTAAGCCGTGTCACATCTTAAATACATGACATTGTTAATAGTTTAATATTTTACGAGGGCTCTGCGGGGGAGGAACAGTAGATTCTGCCGCGCATTTAACACCAAACTGCAAAAATCCGCGAGTGCCGATTAATAAAGGTTTATTTTTATTTTTATAAATACCATGGCGGGTTAAAATCCACACTCACTTCCACAGCCGACGTAAATTCCACTTTCTCGTACGCTTTGCACGTCTTCTGAAATACAAGGGTGGCATCGAATCGAAGGCCAAAAGCGCAAAGGCAGAACCCAGACAACAATGCACCTGTTTTAAATAGTAAGATAGAGATGTGGTATGTGATGCCGGCCTGTCAACGGTCAGCACAAGACGTGTAAAATTCCCCAGTGACGCCGCCGCCGCTATTTATCTATATTTTATTCCGTCGAAGAACCCGATCAAACCAAGGAATGAAATCCGACCCAAGATATGTACGAGAAAACTGGGATTAAATCAGACCTTAGTAGCATTTTTTCCCCCACTGATCACTTGTAAAACAATAAAATTAAGAAGAGGTTGACATTTATGACCTGTCATATCCTGGGTTAAGCTCATTCGTACCGTCAGCCTGTCAGAACGACACGGATTCTAACACTACAGCGTCCAGCTGCCTGCAGTGATTTACCCATCTATACAGCTGGGTAACTTTTACTGTGTCGATTCAGGGTACCTTGATCAAGGGTAGTACCGCAGGAGGTGGGAACTGAAGCTGGGTCCTTCGAGGCCTGAAATAGTGTCTCTAACCGTTACGCCACCTGCTGTCTCAAACACACGTGGACAATCGAACAGGGGTTCTGGAAATGGAAATGCGTCAAACACACGTGTCCTAACCAAAGACAGGCGGGTATTTTTCCAGTTGCTTACTCTGTGACCAGGACCGAGGGCCCGACTGGCTCTGACGGAGTGTCCTCTGCAGATACTTTTTGGGGTAAGGGCTTCCTGGCTACTGGTTCAAGGAACAGCAAGCCCAGACCGCAAAAAGACCCAAAAAGGACTGGAGGGTCCCTCCCCACCCTTCTCCCACCCTCACTTATCTGTGTGTCTGAAACATCCCGAACGGAGATGCGAGGGAGGTCGCTCTACACGGACGGAGGCATCACAAACATCAGGGGTGTCTTCCCGCCACACACTGTGCCTACGCACCGCTCATACCGTCTGCAAAGATAAAAACACACATGATTTCATCACACAGTTGTAATGATTTCTAGCCAACTGAGAAATCACCGCCGGGCAGCAGGACGAAGGAAGCAGGTGAAATGCGGCGAAAAACAGTGAAGAAATGTGAGTCAGTAAACAATGAGTACCTGATGTTACAGGTTTCTTCTGCACAAAATCTGCAAAAAATAGTTTATTGTTTTCAAATAATTCACTGCATTATAGTGCGCGTTGCACCTTTGCATTCACTCTGGCCGGAAAATACATTTTACCACAGTTTGTTCACAACACGCCTGCATCTGGACTCCAAGCTGCGTGATTTCATACAGATGACTGTGCTGAATAAAGTCCCATTCGTCAAAACAAAAAACAAAAACACAAAATAAAACCTTTACATTATTTTACTCCTCCGATATTGCTTGCAGCCGCTGTTTCAGGAACATTCAGCCCGTCTTCCGCTATATTTTAAGGCTTTCTTTCAGCGGGACTACAATGACATTTAGTGCACGAGTGAAAATGATTTATATGGTAAGTATTTTTAACCAAGGCTCGCCAGAAACAAAAATGACGTATTCGGCATCGGCCAACGCAGGACAGAGTACTTGCTTCTGAATGAGAAACACATGATGCCAGTAGCTTCACAAACAGAAACGATATTTTTCACTTTGAAAAGTGGTCCTTTCTGCGCCTGTTTGAGGTTCACCATTTCTGGGAGAAATGAACTTAAGCTTAGAATCCAATTATAATGTTATTTGTCTAATTGAGGATGAGATGAGGCTGAAGAAAGAAACTTATTTGTGTTAAATATCATTTCATTTGCAAGTTTGGCTGTTTTTATTCCTTACGCACCCGAATCCATAAGCCGAACATATTGCAGACCTAACGTGGCACCGCCGGATATATAAGAAATATATCCTCCATTAGGACTATTTGCATGACGTGTGCTGTTAGATGTACACTTAAAACATGCTGACTGACGTTACGACCGTTATTTGTTAGCCTGCACGCAAATTTAAATATTTTATTATTATAAATGAACCAAATGTCATCACAGAAAGCAGATCAAGTGTCACCGAAAGCTTTTGTGAAGAGACAGTATGTGATGGATGTCTGTAAATGATATTCAGTTCTCAATATATTCATTTCCATGCTGAATCCATTAATCTGGTGAGACAGAACATGACGCCTAAATAATTGCAAACTGTATTTATTTTAAATGTTTAAAGGCACCGCATCACTTCTTAATCTTGCTTTGTTTTTAACATCTCTGTCCGTGACAGACGAACTTAGTGGGTCATATTAATGAAACCCTGAGGAACGGATGATAACCGGAGGCCCCATTAAGCGACACGACAAAAGCAAAACAGTCGTGTATCAGTCACAACGGCACTTTTCCCCTGTTTGTGATGGTATTTCTTGAGCACGGTGCTGTGGGAACTGTGCTAGATCTCGAGTGACACACGGGGGGCCGGGACTGGGGACCACCAAGCGTGTCAGGTCTACGAGACGAAGGCCCAGCGCTGGACCGTAAGGCTCACCACTGAGCTCCGGCAGCTCAACACAGCTTATACTTTATAACGTATACTGCAGGATGGCAACACACACATTCACACACGCTAGAGGCAGTTTACAGAGACCACTTAACCCCAAACGCTGTGGAGAGGAAACCAGAGTGCACACACACACACACACACACACACACACACACACACACACACACACACACACACAACTTGACATCTTGACATGTAAGTACAGTTCACCTTATTCAGCTCTTCCATTCTTTTACCTGCAATAAGCCTGTAATATTGTGAAACCTGCAGCTGTAAATGACACCGTTTGACCAGAAGTAAGAACTGTAATTGGCATTATTTATACAGAAAAACAGTCATATTTTTAAGCTTTTTAAAATGCAACTATGTACAATTTTATCATTAGGGGGATAAAGGTGGGGGGCGTGGTGGTGCACCAAGTGGCGCTGCCCTCTCACGGCGCCCAGGCTGCTCGGCTATGGGTTCAAATCCAGCTCGGTCTTTCCTGAGTTTGTGGATGGGTTTCTGCCGGGTGCTCTGGTTTCCTCCCATGGTCCAAAGATATGTGCTTTGGGTTATTTGGTCACTCTAAATTGTCCGCAGTGTGTGAATGGTGTGTGGTCACTCCATGATGGACTGGCGTCCTCTTCGGGGTGCAGTTTTATAGCCCAGCGGGGCGTTGCTCCGGGACAGGTTCCTGACCACTGCAACGCCGACCAGGACCACACAGTTAAGGATGATGGGTGTTTTTGAAGCTTTTCCTGGAAATATCATCTGTTAGGTATTTATTCCAGCTGTTTAGGATCCCCTCTTTGGTTAACACCGTTAATTCAAGAAACACTCTTTAAAGAAGCTAAGAAAGAGTCTGTGCTTAAAGGTTGTCCTGGAAATGCTGTGTTTATATATTTGACACGGTTAAGATTTGCCAACTGGATTAAGAGTTAAGGCCTTTGAAGTATTTGGTCTTTAACTTCTTTACCGAGACTCTTAAAGACCCTCAAAGCGTGTGTGTTTCCTGCGACAGACGACGGCGACCGGGATCCCGACAGTCACCTCACCAGATGCGTCATCTGAGAACTTGTGACCCTTCGGGGTTCGCTCCACAGGCCCATGCCCCGTTTAGCACTTTCACACAAATCATTTCTAAAAACATCTGCTCTTCTTCTGAGCAGTAAGACCTCAAACAAACGTAGGAAAGAAAAACAAACCCTTTGGATTGTTTTGCTGTCAAAGACACTTTATTAGCTCACACCTCCACCGGTCGGTTCGGTTATGTGTCCTTAGCATTTATTTACTATCTTGCAGCATGGCGTGGACCCCTTACTGCCTGTTCTACGTTAGTCTGTGGAACCTTCGCTCGGGGGAATTGTCCTTGGTGCTGAAACCAAACTCGCCCGCGGTCGTAAACGCCCTGAGAGGCCGGGATAATAAATAAAATAAAAATAACAGAATAAAATAACAAGACCACTGTCCACA
This sequence comes from Arapaima gigas, assembly GCA_900497675.1. Lineage (NCBI taxonomy): Eukaryota > Metazoa > Chordata > Actinopteri > Osteoglossiformes > Osteoglossidae > Arapaima > Arapaima gigas. Next base: position 622,659 of record UFQX01000304.1, read on the forward strand.
CCTGCACATCTGCTATGGCCACGACAGATTTGTCTGAGTGCGCTGGTGCGTGGTTGCGTGCGGGTCCCCGTCACGCACATTTGCGGGGGTTTAGTAATAATATCCTCGCGCTCCTTTACCAAAGTGGCTGCAGTTTTGCTCACTAGTAGTCAGTAGAAACCTCGTGTTTTCGCACTGATGTCAGTTTAATACAGTAACACCCCACCCGCTGCCCAACTGTCCTCTTGAAATATATATATATATATATATATATATATATATATATATATATATATATATATATAGGGGAAAAGTAAAACCTGGCGCAAATGCACCCAAATTCAAATGAACTTGCCCAGTTTAACCCAAACGGTGCAGAGTGTCTCGCCAATATGCACTTTTCCCCGCAACATAGGCTAACTGTTGCGTAAACTGTTCACGCCGCGACGTAAGTCGGGGGACCGAGGAGCCATTACTGGGCACAGCAGAAAAGGGGGGAAAATCACCAAACCCGCACCGCGCGCGCGGGAGAAAAACTCTCGTCTTCTGTTATTCCTGGGACCACACAGCTGGAAACTATACAACTCCACGTACTTCCAAAGGAAAACGTTAAAGTGACACCCGTTATACCTCCGTGAACTCATAGCGCTCATATTCGGATCCCACTCCCCTGTCAACCCAATAATAATAATAATAATAATAATGATAATAATAATAACAAAAGGCGAGGTTACCTGCTTTTCAGAGGCGCCCACTATGGGACGGTCCACGCGTGAAAAGGCGGGATTCCGGCTCGCGCCCGGGTCCTGTCAGCATCCGCGGCCGGGAGACATGAGAGATGCTGTCGCCGCACATCGCTGCTCCTTGTGGCTTTCACATTGCAACGGATGGCCATCTCTTCCTTCCTTCCTTCCTTCCTTCCTTACTTTCTTTCCTTGTTTAATAACGTTGTCACCCCCCTCCCCCGTGCATATAAAACACATCCATTTTATCCTTCGCTCGTTTGCGGAAACACTGCAAAGTCTAATGGAAGCGCTCAATTCCTCCAGTCGGCTATTGACCTGCATTGACGTCATTGCGTCATTAGGTTTCCCCGGAAACGCGGCGCCGCCAGAAATAGTAACACATTAATTCGAGGCCGACGAGGCCGGTGCCGCTCGCGGTTCGAATCGATCCATAATCCCTGCGCTTGTTTCTGCAGCGTTCAGCTCTCAAGGGCGGCTATCTCGATCACGACTCGCACCGGCTATTTTAAGATGCAAGATGATTTGGGAGAAAAAGACGACGAGAGGGAGCAGTGGATGAGTGAAAGAGGAGAGGAGAGAGTCGCAAAAATTAGACCTAGTGTTATTGTTTTTATTACTTTTGCACTTCAAGTGTGCTAAATGTGTCCTACTAAATTTCAAATTGAACTTGACTTGGCAGACAGGCAAACAGCAGGTGGGGGGGGGGGGGGGGGANGGGGGGGGGGGGGGGGGGGGGGGGGGCAAACGGCGTTCTCAACGAAAATTAGAGGGAAAAAATTTCCATTCAACTATAGTTCACTCATAGAACTTTCTAGGGTAGCAGAGTGTGGGGGTCCACTCACGAATCATCCGTCCATTCATTTCTGCAATTTAGAGCAAACAGTCAACCTGAAACACACATCTTTGGACTCTGGGACAAAACCCAAGCAGACAAGACATGCAAACTCCACACCCACTTCTGGGACTTGGCTTCCTCCCTGAAATCTGTTACAAAGGGCTCAAAACTCATAATCCCCAAACCGAAAAGTGGACACCAGCCGGACCCTGATAACTAGCAGTAACCTGGGGAAGATGTTCTGTAGCACTTCTTACTGAGCACAATGTCTTGTACCAAGTCAGACACAGTTCCTTCCAAAATTATACAATAATTAATCATATTTTTCCCTTACAGGTCCGAACCAACAAATATATAAACCAGAACGAGCACACAGTTTACCCCAGATTTTGAACATTTCCACACAACATTACATCCAATCTGGTTTGCAGGATTGTTTTACTTGCAGCATATAAATGATAAAATGACATATAAATGCTTCAACCAAGAGTGTGGTCTGAAACAGGCCTGTTCTACTGCAACATCCGCTACTCGAGGCAGTAGGACTGAGTCCTGCACTTGAACGCAGACAGCTGTGTGTTTCTGGAGTGTAAGTGTTGTGCGAGTGTGTGATGCTGCAGGGGTGAGTATCTGTCCCTGCAGCTTTGGGGGTGTCGGTCCTGGGCTGTAAAAATGCTGCGCTATGGTGACCGTCCCGGTGTCATTGCTACGAGATAAAATTTGCAATTTTACCAGGACACTACGCCGTACCTGGTCATATTCTCTTTAATTCTGATGTTAAAAAATATACTTTTCGCAGATGGTCTCATTCTGCTGTCCTTAATAGAAGAGGTTGAACCTAGGACCTGACTGTTAACTCCAGGAAAATAAAAATACTTATATGTCAGTACAGACCCAGATGTCAGGAATGAAATAAAGTTTCACTTCAGGAAAAGAAAAATCAATACCTTATATACCATTAACACATCAATTCTGTGTGAAATACCTCCTAGAATCTGGCTGATAATATTCACTTATAGAACCTTCTAGGGTAGCAGAGTGTGGAGGTCCACTCACGAATCATCCGTCCATTCATTTCTGCAATTTAGAGCAAACAGTCAACCTGAAACACACACCTTTGGACTCTGGGACAAAACCCAAGCAGACAAGGGGAGAACATGCAAACTCCATACCCACTGAGCTGGATTTGAACCCACAACCAACCAGCCCAGCAGCTATAAGCTAACAGCGCTGAGCCCCTAAGCTCAGGTCACCCTACTTACAAACCAAGAATTTGAAAATAGTAAAAATGAATTCTTTCTTGCAGTGTTTTGTAAAACTGTCTCTAAGGTGCAGAGAAAAGTATCTAAACAATGTAGATAGATAGATAGATCATCAAAAAACCATCTTTGTTACTGGCTGCTGGAGTAATTTGCATGACAGACACACAGAGACAGACATCAGGTCTCCAGCAGCAGTTTTATTTCTTCCTGGGGACACGAGAGATGGTGCCACCAGGATAATGACAAAAAGCCCAAAACAGCAAGTCCTCAGGAGTGGGTTCTGCAGGGGTGGCGGAGCAGAGAGCCATGCGCCGTGGAACCCCTCACCAGCGACAGTCGCTGTCTTCCTCGCCAGGTTGAGCGTATGTATCTAAGAAAAATGTGCCAAGGAGATGGTGAGTAACAAAGCAGTAGCACCTCTCTGTTATCACATATCTTGCATCATAACAATAATAATAATTATCATCACAACTTAATATTCCTACAGACTCTTTCTACCTTAGATCGTGGTGGGTGTGGGGAAGGGCAGGAACCTGCTGGAACTCGTTTCCCCTAAGGAGCCCTTACCAGGTGTGGCCAATTGAGAAGATGAGGATGATTTTCACTGGAGAGGACAGAGAGACACAGATCAGCTTGTGAGACCCTTAATCTGATGATATGGAGCAGGTGCTTTAGGGATCTGAAGAACATGAGACACCTGCTTTCAACATGTAGTTGAGCATGCAGGTGAGGAGAGCAGCATGTGGTCTTTATAACTTCTTTAAGCCCATGATAACAGCGTGAGAGGTAAGATTTCCAGGCCTAAGATGCTCTTCTCCTCTGCTTATGTAGTGCTGTATGAAAGAAGTGCTTGATGAAGTTTAAAGTGATGAAGTTTTTGATAAAGTTAAATGCTAGTTTACTGTGTTCTTTATGCATTACTGTTCAGCAGACCATTTGTTCAGTTTCTTGGTGTAGTTGCGCTGTAGAGAGTGTAGTGTATGAGAGATATTCCTAGTTCATATGTTTGAAAATGTGTACTTGAAATGCTTCTTCTGTTTCTTAATCTGTGTTTTCTTAAATCTATCTTCTAAAACCTCTGTCATCTGGAGGTGAACTGACTTGTTGGCACAGCCAGCTGTTGAGTACTGCTAGAGTGCAGGTCAGCTGTATATGAGTGTGGGACTTGCTTAATTCAACTTTCTTCCACAATGTTTACTGTCAGGTTTTGTCAGTGTGGTATGAAGGTGATAAATGTTGCGTGTCTGTGGGATGAAGCACTGGGGGTCTGTATAGTGAAACACTTTTGAACTATTAGTTTAATACTGAAATGAACAGTCCATAAAAGTTTTTAAAGTGGCCAGAGACTGACCAGCAATACCTGTCCTCTTCATGATAAAGCAGCTAGTAGTCAGAGCTGAATGGGAGGTTGATCACACTTTATGTAAATCTTAATTTGTATTAACTGTCTAGTCCTGTAAAGCATTTTTAAGTTGTAGCTTAATTTGGTGGCTTTTTACAGAATGTAGCCTGTGAATTAAAATCATGTATGATTTCTCTTCTGGCTGTGACTTATGGTTGAGTTTTGAACAGACTTTTGATCCCCAGCTGAGTTTGAAAGGTAAAAGGCCTGTTTCTGCTGCTGTAAGTGTTGGTGGTTAAGGGTGTTTGGAGGAAAACTGTAGTTGCATAGCTGTAGGTGCTAATAGCTGAACTTCGCTGTTGGCTGCAACTGGAGGCTAACTAGATAAACCAGTATCGGCCCAGTAGGGTAGTGGTTAATACAGGTTCCTGAACTCCTGTGTTTGGTGTCTCGGCATAACTGAATCCACACGTCCGGTTGCTGGCCCTAGTCTCACTTGTGCTTCTAGTGAGAATTGTGGCTTATCTTATGCCTTGTCCAACTTTCTAACCTACAGTGTTTGGTCTTATAACTCAGCAATGTCTAATTTTCCTGTTCAGCCTTAAGTCCGCCAGTATGTTACAGAAAATGGCTTGACTATTCCTGAATGTCAGCACAAGTGAGAACCTATTCCAGATCTCTCTGCAGCTCTAAGTGCTGGTCCAGAGTCTCTGGATTACTAGGTTGCTTGCTTGATGGAAGTTCACGCTGAAAAGTGATGCGACTCAAGTCCTCCAGTACGTCTTTGATCCAAAGCTGCTTTAGTGATGTTCCTGTGGGAATTCGGCAAGGGTTGGGCACCTGTCTGGATGTGGTGTCCTGTCTTGTCGGCTCGGAAGGATGTGATGCTAGCGGCGTGCCCCCAAAGTGGAGATGAACCTACTTATGAAAGTGTTAAAAAGGTGTCACTTGACCTGTGACTCAAATTGTCTTTTAATTCATCCAGGGATGATGCACTGACTGAAGCAGCAGAAAAGGTGCAGAAGTTCCTTGACCCTCTAACTACCCACCAGTGGCAAGCTTGTATACCAAACGCGGTAAACGTGAAAGCTGCTTAAACTCGTGTGAATTTGTTAGGCGATTTCAAAGCATTTGGGTCTTTCAGTTGGACAAGATAGTTTAGCTGTCTAAAAATCTCATTTCCAGCATCAAAGGAGGCGACGCCCCTGCTGCACGTCTGCAGCGGGAGGACAATTGCGACAAGATGAGCAGTTAATTGACCGTGTTCTCATAATGAATTGAAATCCCCAGCGGACAGCTGAACAGAACCTCTTTGCCTCATTTGAATCGATATTTAATCTTTTCTGTGCTCTTTGAAATCAAAGGCGCGTTTCTCTCCTTCCTGGACGATACTGCTTTGGCTCCATCTAATGGGAGACGTGTGGAAGGACAGCTGGTGGGGGACAGTCGCCCCCCTGGCCACTCGCCCACTTGCCTCTCTGCACCCGGTCCTTCTCACACTGTCAGCACAAGCTGCTTGAACTCAGCATCTGTTTCTGGAATATGAAACAGAGATGGAGAAATGTCTGAAATATGTATAATACATGGGAGCAAATGGCACATCCAATGTATGTGTGCTGAATATTTATATATAAAGTAAAAACAAAGGCCTTTGCACTGTGTACATAAAAGGGGAATAATGCACTCACTGACTTTTGTATCAAAATACATTTATTTTAAACCCATTACGGCAGGATTGTCCTCAATGTAAACAAATAGGTTTGCAGTCAACTGGCTCTAATTCAGAGCCGTTCTGTTCCCAACAAGAATGGTAAACACCAGAGGGCGGAAAAATCCTTAAACACCTCAACCTCATAAAAGATTTTTGTGTAATTTTTTTAAAAGCCAGCACTGCTCCAGTCTACTGTGAAACTGTTGTTGGAACCTGGTGTCTGGGGGCTGAGGCTTCCAATAAGTGTGTATGTGACAGCCAGCAGACACCACAGAAATGCAGTGTGCCGTCTCCAGGCACCCGGTAGAATTGCAGCTTAATTTCCTTTCGTTTGAATGACACCTCTTGTCCATCTGTCTACGTCACAAGAGGACTTTGCAACGCAGATGAAACACCTTTGCGTGCTGAATTACTGTAAACTGAGACCCTTAACGTTGCTGCTCATTTGCACCGTGAAGCGTGTATCTGAAATGGGCGCGTCGCCGGAATGTTTCACCACCTCTGCGGCGTCTGTACGAGACTCTAAATAAGCTGTGGTTACTATCGCTTTCTGTCGCCGATTAAATCGAACAAGTCCGAGTGAATAAATCGGTTTGTCAGTGTTCCAAAGCTTAATGTGAAAACCAGCCGCCAAACTTCCCATCGGTTTCTTCACTCACGCGAAACGGCATCTACCGCTCTCGATCGTACAGTCCTGCCCGCCGCGTTCACCAACACCGATCAACACGGCGGGGCACCGGTACCACCCGCTGCACGGAGTGCGTTTCCGCTTTCCGAGCCATAACCTTAGCAGCTGCCTTACCAGAGGCCCCCCCCACCGGCTCCCCCTGGCCTTGTTAATGTTTCTTATGGCGAAGTTCATGTGTATTTTTTTCCCTCTCTTCAGATGCTACAGCCTCAGTTTTTGGTGTCATGCTGTGATTTCCTGCCTACCCTTGATGGCCCTGAAAGGTGCCCTCAGAAAATGAGGTGCAATAGATAAAGCGCTGATCTTGTTGTTGAACCCGGCTGTGCGGCTGAGCTATCGGGGTCTCTCCGGAGCGTTCGCTTTACTGTCGGCAGCTTTGATTCATGGTGTCGGTCTCCCCCGCTAACAGCGGTCGGCAGCCGTGCTGCCATTAGTGCCGGGCCGCTGCGGAGCGGGAGCACGCCCCCTTTGTCTAAGTGTTGCTCCGCGCACCCCCTCCCCTTTAAATCTGGTTCCCCTGCTGACTCAGGGATGAGAGACTCTCCTCTGTTGGCATTTTGTATTTTCCATGACTGTGTGTGTGTGTGTGTTGCTATGCACTGCCCTCCTTGCTGGCAGGTGAAGGAGCAGCAGCCCTGAGGGTATCAGGGTGGTCCAGCAGGTGCTGCCTGTGTCTCCCTGTGCGATTGGATATGAGGACGATCCCTATCAGTCTGCGAGGATGTAGCACGTTCTCCCCACATCTGGACTGTGTGAGGAAACTTACCCAGTGATGTGTTTCAGGTGGACCGGTGACTCGGCTTTGCCCCCGTTTCGTGGAGAAATACTTCTGATTGCGTGGACTGTGTCAGAAACGGGTAACGTTTAGAGGAATTCTGCTGGAACTGTCACCGGCTGGTTGGAAGAGCAAACGACAGGAGGCTCTTGGTAAATGCCCATGTCACAGGTTACTCTCTCCGGGTGACGCCCGATGGCTCCCATATTTCGCTTTTTCTCACAGGTCCCAAATCTTCTAAAAGGAAAGAGAGAAATCTCTTTTTTCCAGCTGCATCATAGCTCTGTTTCAAAAGTTTGGCCCAGTGAGTTGCACCCCCCCCCGATGATCTGCGTGGCCAATGGGAAATAAATACCTGTTTGCAGAATAAAGTGACAACGTTATTTGAAAGATGACATCTACTCTGTCGCTCGCCGACAGCCCATCTGTTGGTCGCAGTGATGATGTGTTTTGCCGAAATACCGGGAGAATGTGAATTAAGTGTTCCTGCTGTGTTTCAGCACTAGTGGCCCGGCCGCGGAGGCTCTGCCGGGGAGCTTCTGTCAAGACGTGTTTAATTGCGGCTAACATCACAAAAGCAGTTAGTTCTGCAACTTACAATTGAGAGGAATCCCTTTGAACGAAGCCACAGCTCCCCGTTCGAGACACTTTTAGGTAATGTGTCAAACCGCGCTGGGCGAAATGAATAAAAGATAAAGGAAATCCTTTTGATCATCTCTGCCTGCTCTTGGGTGTAGTAATACGTAGTAGGTGGGAGTGGGGATTAACACCAAGGTCAGTCTGTTGTGCAAAGATGGGGTGCGGAGCCCTCGCAGAGAAAGTGACTGTCAAAAGCCAATGGAAGTTGGCGGAGTGGCTGAAGGTGAACGGCATCAGTCTTCTCCAGGGCTTTTTTTTTTTTAACAGTGCTTTTCTGTTGTATTTTATTGGCACCCCTTGGCCGATTTATTCTTTGTAGCCGTGCAAATGTCGGCATGTTTCAACCCAGCCTCTAACCTTGCGAGTAATCTCACTTTTAAGTGGTCATCCGGTGCTTTATTTGCCTGCGGTAATGGACTCTGTCTGTCTGACTGTGCTTTACAGCAGCTCTACGTGCTGGCGATTTGGCCGGCGTGGACAGCCATGCCCACCCGTTCACAGCCACCGACTGTCCATTCAAACGGTTTATTATCGTGTCCTGGCTGTTTTCCAGGCGGCGACTATTAATCACACACCTTGTATTGTACATCCGCGCAGGGGGCCGGTTTGTCACCGCAAACGCCCAGCGTGGAAGTGGCCTGTCTACACCCCTTCGCGGCACCGGGCCCTCCCAGCGGAGGCCTCCGCTTCCAGTCGGGATTAGAGCGACTTAATTGACAACTGTCACAGATGTGGCTGTGAAATGAAGAGGAAGGCGAACGTTCTCGCTTTCCAATTCGTCTGGCTCCCAGAATTCCACGCAATCTGGCGCTTGGCAATGCCCTCGCGGGCACGGCCGTGTGCTGATCTGCGGCGCAGAGAAGCAGGAGCTGAATGTGGGCAATCTGAGTCCAAGGAGCCTCTCAAAACAATGACATGAGGGAGCTTTGACTAGAGCCCAACCTCTAATGCTACAGCATGTCGAGGTGCAGACTGCACACCACGCCTGAAGCTTGATAAAGTCGTTCATATTCGCACTAAGGCAAACAAATCTCTGCTAATCGCAACGACTTTGGTTAAACGTGGCCGTACACGGAGGCCGCGCGAATACTGTAATTTATACAGGCCGCCCGGAGAAAATCCACAAAGGGTGGGGGGGGGGAAAAAAAAAAACAACTTGAAGACATTTTTCTTGCATGTATCACTGGTCAGCAAATTTTGCATTTGATCAAAGTACCCTTTTAAGTTTGAAAAGTGGTGGTCCGTAATACTTAAATACCACAGAGATGGAAAATTGAAGGTAATCTGCTCCAGTGACTCATGCCCTTATTCAGAAGTGACTCGCATATCGTCCATAATGCGCAATATCTCTGGGCGATGGAAACGGTAGCTTCCTATAAATATTCTTCTCGTATTATCGAAAAATATCGTGACTCCAAACTGCAGATTACAATCCAGAGACGCGGCACCCTCGACAAACAAATGCAGCGCGGCCCTTAAACAAACTAAACTAGTTGGCGTGCAAAACCCGGGGAGGCCTGTGACAGACCAACGGCCAGCGCAGCCTTCTGAAGGAGCGAGGCAACATCTCCCCGAGAAAGAGGCTGCAGATGCACTTTATTTGTGTTGCCCGCTAACCACAAATAATTCCTTTTTGCTACGTGCCGCTTGGCTGCCCACCGCGAGCCGTACTTTCGGACGTACTTTGGCGCGTAAGAGACGTGAAATTTCCAGAAACGCTCCCTGACGTGCTGATAGTTTCGCCTATAAACAACGTCCTGCTTTCAAGTCACGCTGGTTTGCAAAAGTATTCAAACCCCTTTAAAGTTATCAGCATTCCCGGGATTACAAATTATACTTAGACACGTCTTTCAGTCGGTATTTTCATTGTGAAGCCATGTGCTCCAGCGCTATATTTTCAAAGCTGAAGTTATTTGCGGATGTTTTAAGGGAAATGGAAAACTGATACGCCACCTGCATAAGAATTCAAACACCAAACAATTTGTGGTAGAGTCACCTTTTGCTGCATTAACAGCTTCAAGTCTTTGGGGGTAAATATGTACCGACTTTATGCATCTTTCTTTTTGTTTTTCCTCATTCATGTTGGCACGTGTGCAGCAGGCTGTTGGGGTTGGTTGGATGACTCTTGTGGGCCGCAGATTCTCAATGGGATTTAGGTGTAGACTTTGACTGGGCTGCAGTGGGACCTTCAGCATTTTCTTTCTCAGCCGCTCCAAGTTGCTTTGGCCTTGTTCTGGGGACCACTGTCCTGCTGGAAGGTGGACTTTCTCCCAGGCTTCAGTTTGTCTGCCCGCTGAAGCAGGTTCTCTTGCTGTATCTCCCTGTATGTTGCTCCATCCATTCTTCCTTCCATTTCGTCAAGACGCCCCATCCCTGCCGATGAAAAGCAAGGAAGACGTGTCACGGGAAAAGTGTAAAAAGCCTATTGTGAACGGTCATTCACAAGAAGCAGAAGGTCAGCTTAAAAAAAAAGTTACAGCTTTCCTGAAAAACATCAATATCCAATCTTAATTTTAACGTTGAGTTTTGAGTTTTGCTGGTGTGGCGTTAACTTTTTACATTTTACAGTGAGAGTTGGTCTAAAAACCCCCCCAGTGACCAGTTTGGATAACGTCAGCGATCACGTAGGGCATTATTTTCTACACCAAGTGATTGATATATCGGTGTCTTTTCCCCCTCTATATCAGGCACCATTCATATGCGGCTAGATAATTTTGATCCAGTTTAATATGAAAAAGCTGGAAAATACGGTAGAAGAGAAAAGGGGTAAATGCCTTTTCACAGGGCTGTATTTCATCCGCCAGCAACGCCGTAAGAAAGGTGAAGAAAGGCTCTGGGTTGCCATCTATAGTAATGGCTGGTCTCCGGTGCCCATAAACCTGCCTATGCTGCTCCTTTCATGTAGTGCGATATTAAAACTGGAGTCGTGGTGCAAACTGGAGACTATTGCTGGAAGGGAAGGAGATTTGTGTCACGTCAGGTGTTAATGACGGTTTCATTAACTGTCAGTTTAGGGCTGTGTGTGTGTGTGTGTGTGTGTGTGTGTGTGTGTGTGCGTGCGCATGGCACTGTCAGGGCGTTTTTTTTTTAAATCCGCAGTGCTAACATAGCGATTTTCTTCAAATATTCTTGCTCCCCCAAAGCGAATGTCCTCATTATGAATCTCATATAAAGTTTAATCATTTTTTTTTTTAAAACACACCTGCTGCTGAAAAACCATTCACAAGACAATATGAAAGCTGATGTTTTGCAGCGCCTGCCACGTGTCAGCTGTGTTCGGAGTGACACGAGATGTCAGAGCATTAATTGCCTAAAAGTGTATGATGGGTAAAGGGGTCTCTTACCCCGCGGGCCGCCACAGCGCACATCAAAGTGGGGTTTCCTTTCTGTGAGCTCATTTTCAGGATCAAATTGTGAATCAAAACAATCAGGTCTCAATTTCCCGTAGTTCGTATTTATAATACAGAAGTATAAAAAAGCTTCCGGGGAAGGGGGGTGGTTCTGTTCATACACAGAAAGGGACGTGTTTGCTGCTCCTCAGCACATACATTACAATATAGTGATAAGTAAACTGGACCTATCTGAACCTCATTTACATGCCAGGAACACCCCCCCCCCCCAGGTGTCATTAATAAAAAATGATAAAAGCACCATTTATTTTCTATTAAAGTATCTAACACTTACCAACAAAAGCACTGGCACAGCCCCACTATTAGCTTAATACATTTATTTGGACTTGGACTGCCCAGCCTCTTATTCAGTAATGAAACGCTGTTATGATTTAGTTGCAGTGATTTTACATAATTTGATGGCGGTTCAGAAGCTAAACCAAGTTATGCAACACGCTTTCAATAATTTTCGACACCTTATTCAGTCAGCTGCTATGTGCTCAAGTATACAACAAGCAAAAATGGCCTTTTCTTCAATGTCACATTAACATCAGCTTCATCTGCTGCTTCCAGCCCGGTTATGAAGGATGGTCATGCTTTCCTACAGATAAAACCCCTCCGTTTATGATCTGAGTAGAACGGCCGCTCCGATACTGCGTTGCAAAAGGATTCTCCCCCCACCCTGCCGCTAATATTCCTCGTTCATAGTTGCACTCTTTTATCCGCTTCTTTAATGTGCAAATGTAAAAGTACCGAGGAGGGGAAAAAAAAAGCATACTTCATTTTCAATTAGCTCCTTCTGTCCATTAAATGAAGGTATAAAAGGAAGCGGTAATATCGTTCCGGAAATTAACAGTCCACGTGTATAAAAATGCTGCGTGGGCAGAAATGGGCCGGCCAGGAACACAGGTTCTCCAGTGAAGGATTAAAGTGGAAGCAGGGGCGGACCTTTTGTAAAGTGTGAAATCCGACTCCTATTTGCTGCGGATGGCGTGAACGGAAAAGTGTATAAAAATTCAAAAACGATCAGGAGACTGTGATCAATAAGCATTAGGGTTCTCGATGCGAAGAGGGCCCTTCCGGCAAGTCACCCATTAAGTGACTGATGGTGTTACAGGATTTCTATCATATTCTTCATGCATACTCATACATCCCCCTCTTATTTTTGCTATTACCGCAATGTGCAACGTGGTTTTTGGTTAATTGAGGCCACTGGGACAACTAGAGGAACAAATCCTTAGAGAATAGGTGCAGAATTGAAGTATCAGTCCATGAAGCACGTTTGTCATGATCGACGTACAATCGCACACTTGTCAGTCTGCGTGTGAAAAGTCGACTCGCTGTCACTATGGCAACAGCCGGCATCAAAATATTTGATTCGTGTTCTGTAAATACGTTTCTATCGCTGCCCGAGCAAATGGCGCGCGGTGTCATTTTCATAGAACAATAAATATATATAATTTTTTTTTTTTCTTCCTGTGGCAACATATTAAAGATTCATGAAGTATTTTTGGGAAGCTGTAGCTAACAATGACGCGAGCCTGTCAGAGGCATCATTTCGATGCTAATTTCCTCCGTTGCCTGGGAAAAGCAGCACGTGTGACAAACATGTCACAAGCTCCGGTGGCGTCTTTGCGGGCACATTTGAATGTGACCTGCGTAAATAAAGGCCCTCGACGAACAGTGTGGGCTGGCCAAGTACGCCTTGCACATTTGAATTTTATTTCCAGAAAGCGGCATGTCTTCAGCATCGGGCCTCATTATATCCTGCACACGGGTTTCGGCACAGCGGGCGCGGTTCGCGAAAGACGTGCTCTGTCCTCGGTGACGCGTTGTGCGCGGCTCCTTTAAAAATCTCAGACTGCTTTGGAGAATTTAAATAAAACAATAAAAGCTATCGATTACCTAAAACTTTTTAAAAACCTTGTTTGCCGTGGTTTTGTAACGTCTAATGTGGGCCTCAACTGCCCCTGCCACGTTGCGCTCCCTGTTGGCTGCTTGGTATTCTGTTGTTATTAATATATTTACGATATCTGGCCCCCAGGAGATGCCCATCTGCTGGTTTGTGGAAGGTGAGGACCAGGTGCGGCAAAGAAAGCTACTTAAGACGCCTACGTAAGTAGACCAAGGGAGCCGAGTAGAGACTGGACCGTGGACCCGCGAGGGGCCGCGTGTCGTCGCTCCTGTAGATGAAAGTTCCGGTTTTGGCCCTTTATAAAGTCGCCGCTGCTGCGCTGTTTGTCCTGCGCCGCCTCACGCCGGGTGACTGGAGACGGATCAGTGTCTCCTGACGTTTTGTAGCTTCCGTTATATTTTTGATCTGGCGCCGCTTTTTAATTCCCTTGAAAAATGTGAAAATCGAATTCGCTCCATTCACAATACGGCTACGCAGCCGTAACAACGGATATGGGATAAGTTGGATCGGAGAAGCGAAGACACGATCGTGCCCCTTAACGGTCTCCTTAAGGGACGCAGGAGAAACCGCCCGCTCAGTGTTCTTAGGAAAACATTATACTGTATGGCTCCGTCAGAGCAGAACATTATGTTTTGGCAATTTAATTTAGCCGGCTGCGCTGTTTATTAGCGGTGCTGACATTAGCCGTAACCATCGCTGCTCCCGCTGATGTGGCGGATCACTCCGTAGACCACTTGCCCTTTCCGGATACAGAGAGAGGATGGGAAGGATGCCTCTGAGAACTTGAAGGGCGAGAAGAGCAGCAGAGTTGTCGGTAATGATCACCTCGGCCCTCCGCCCACGCAGCCAGTGCTACGCGCACCTGGGGAAACTATGTGCTTGAGGACGCGGACCTGCTCGTCTTGGCAAAGTGGCTGCTGAAGACGTCTGCGTGCCGGTGGTTGAGGGGCGGCGTGGAGCCGGGTTGTAGCATGGCGCTGTCCAAGGGGACCTCTCACATCCCTGGGGGGCGTTAAGCCAAATCGCTACCTGGTCTAGTCATGTTCCCCGCAGGCTAGGCCCTGCCCACTCGCTCGGTGTTCCTCTGGTTACCTCCCCCCCCCCCGCTGAAGTTCACGACGACTCTGCACCCTGCGTCAGCAAGTGTGAGGATTCACTTAGGGGAACACGAAATATTTAGCTTAACGTTCTCATTCTTAGTGTCATTATGCTCCATTAAGTGGTGGATCTTGCACGGGGCATTGCCTGTGGTACCACATCAAGCCGTTCGTATGGATACGGGCTCCAAATAGTTTATTTCTCGGACCTGGTTGTTCCCCCTTTCCCACCCGTTCATCCCAAACGATCCAGTTTGATGTTGCGGAGAGTTGCGAGGGTCCAGAGTTTTGGCCAGTTATTTTTCGTGCACGTGACATAAACGAAAAGGGGGGGCGGAACAAAATTAAGTACAAAAATTGAATAAGAAAAAAGCTATTTCAGGGAAGGAGCTTTTCCCGTTTCACTGCTATCAACAGAAACATAATGGCAGACATGAGACGGGTATCGATTCCTCATTTTGGGATGCGGGGTTTAGTACCAGGACATGGCTGCAATTTTCATAAAGGTTATTTCCAGCCGGTGACACGGTGCGCTGTGGTGTGGAATTAAGGAGCTGTCAGTTACTGCTGGAAAATACGGTCCCCCTGGGGGTGCTGTTTTGATGCTGTGCTTGTCACAGGGCTTCTGCTTTGCTGGAAAACAGCGAATGTTGGATTGGGGGGGCAGGCGAAAGCACGGGTCTGCCCGGCGCTGCGGCGGCGGCTCGGCCCGGGCTGATGAAGAGATGGCCGGAGCGCCAGCACGACTGGGTTTCAGCACAGGAGGGTCAGTGGTGCAGAGTCAATATTTTTTTTACTGCAAACTCTCAGTAGGGTGATATGAAGCACGCGGGTCAAGCCGGCAAGAGCGACTGCCTGACTGTGTCAGGAATCGGAGAGCCCCCTAAATCACTTGCCATTTCACGCATCCATAAAATAGATCTTGGCACATTAGTGCGTATTATCCGGGCCGCAAAGCGTCGCTGCGGTTGCTGTGACAACGGGGGGCTCATTTTGGAAGTACGGAGGGGAGGGGGGAGGGAGGCAGGTCAGCCTGAGACAGTGGGCTGTGTATGAAGGCAGAGCAGAGAAGAAAGAGAAGAAAACACAGACATGCAGAAGCAGTGAACCCAAAAAGCTGCTCCTTGGCGGTCAGCTTTGGCACACGTTGGCTTTCTTTGGCGTTGGGAAGGTGTTTTTCTTATTTGCTGTCGTCTTCATGCCGTCACCCTCTTGCTAAGGTATCCGACACTTGTTTTTCTTTACTTTTTTGGACAACATGAGAAATGAGAATGGGTGTATAAAGGGGATTTTATTGTGTGCAGACACTCTCGCACTTTAAAAACATCCCGAATGTGACCGGTTCCTTCCTGTGCAGATTGTTTGGCACATTTTCTGGCTGTTTCAGTGTTGAGTATAAAGACAGTGAAAACTACATCGCTGGTTTCCAATGTGTCGCTAGTGTCTGCCAATCTGAGGAGACGGTGCTGCTTAGTGCTTTAAACCCACAACTGTTACAGATTTGGCGAATAACTCAACAGACCGGTGCCGTTCTGCCTGTGAACTAAAAACTTTTGAATATTCGACGTCGAGGGTCAGCCGGCATCGTGAAAACAACAGGTTTGGCGCCAGCTGACCTATCCTTCACTTCAGCGGAGATGATGGTAACCAGCACCTGGCAAGTGGATGAGGACACGGCACATGTGCGGAAGCGCGCACTGAAGTTACCACGGTGCCACCTTCCGTTCAAAGGTCCTGGGTGCAAATTCCGCCATCTGCTGTAGAACCCTTGAGCAAGGCTCTCACCTCTTGCTGGAGCATTTCAGGGTATCTAGCTGCATAAATGGACAAATCAGTGCAGATGGCTATGGATAAATGTGTTGGCGGTATAAATAAGTGCAAGTGTTAGAGCGAACAGTGCTTGTGTTCTGGGAACGCAAGTATGCCGTTNATGCAAGTGCAAGTGTTAGAGCGAACAGTGCTTGTGTTCTGGGAACGCAAGTATGCCGTTTATTTACAATTATTTATTGGGCACCTTTTCTCAGAAGCGACATATAACTCAATGTAAACAAAGCGCACATAACCAACGAATGCAAACGTACAGGTGCGATTTTTTTTTTTTTTGTTGATGTAGAGTCACTCAGTCCAGTGCCACTGTTTGTTGGCACCATTGTTAACATAACACCAGTAACTGATGTACTCACTTCTGAGAGGACATACAGTAGTGTGCAAAAGTGTTAGGCATGCAACTTCAATGTGTGTTGAGAAGTACAGGTAGATTCTGATCTACCATCAGGGAGGTTTCTGGTTGCTCCCAAATTCATTCTGCAGCCTGAGAATGACCTCAAACACCCAATCTCAGTCATACACAACTATGTTGAGCAAAAAGAAGGAATCCTGCAACGGATGGTATGGTCCCCACAGAACCCCGATCTCAGCATGATCGAGTCAGTCTGGGAGGACATGCAGAGACAGTCAAAGTCTGCAGAACAACTGTGGCCAGTTCCTCAAAATGTTTGGAAGAACCTACCAACCTCCACCTTAAACTGCATGCAAGTTTGCATAAGAGAATTGATGCTGTTTTAAAAGCAAAGGTTGGTCCCACCAAATATTGATCTGTTTGAGGTTTTTTTGTCTCCTGCACTTTTTAGAAGGTTTATTGATTAATCCTTATTAATACTAATTAAATTATGGCATTATTTTGGAACCGTCCTCGCTTTATAGCATTTTTCCCACCGGTGCCTAAGACTTTTGCACAGTACTGTATATTTTAAAAAAACCAAATTATGTCGTGAAACCGGCACAGGAAAGAAGTAGCTGAGATGTGTTTTGAGGGAAATTAGGAGGGATTCAGTGGTTCTGAGGGAAAAGGGAGCTCATTCTCTCATACTGGAGCCAAAACTGAGAACTGTCAGGCTTTTGATTTTGTACTCCCTGAGTGTGGAAGCACCAAGGGACCAGAGGTGGAGGAACATAGCTGTCTGGGGTGCAGCGAGTGATCAGCTCCTGCTAGTTTTGGGGATGCAGATTCACTAATGGTCTTGCAGGACATTATGAGGAGCTAAGCTACAGGGAGCCAGCGGAGAGAGACAAGGACGGGGAATACCGGAAATCCTTTGGCAGGACTACAACAACAACAACTCGTGCCCATTCTGGATCAAATGGAGATCCAGGGTTGGAGGTGGAAGCTGGAAGCCCAGACAGCAGGCAGTTGCAAAAGTCCAGATTAGGTGTTACCGTGGTCCGGACCAAAAGTTGCACAGATTTTGTGGTGAGATGAAAACAGATCCAGTAGATTTTATGTTGGACTTGTCTGCAGGACCCTGTCACGGCTTTGTGTTGGGAGAAGCAGAGAGTTCCGCTGATCATTGCTGTCGCTTTGTAACCCAACAAAGTTGATATTTTACCACGCAAATATTTTTCTAACTTGTTTTTGCTTTTACCAAATTCTTGGATGAGCTAGAGAGGGACGGTCATTATAGTGGTGAAATTAATTCGGGCACCGGTGGTTGGACATGTATATCAGTGCTATTACTGTCTCGTTCAAAAAGAAGAGTGCAGTCATTTGCCTGGGGAAACTGTAAATGCCCAGAGCGGTTAATGCTCCCTCGACACAGCGTTTTATGGGCTGTGTGTAAATCTCATTTACTGCAGAAATGTCAAGATCTAGATTACAGCCGCCACCGCTGCCCAAAGTAGACGGATGGCAGCGTGATGGGTCAAGGCAGTGAGAGAACCAGGGATGGCCAGTGAGCACATATGATCATGGCTGTTTGACTTGCGCATCATCTCCACCATAGCAGCAACGGCTGCACGTGGTCTCAGTTCACCCCCTCATACGCACGCGGTGTTATTCCACCGATGACCCAAGAAACGGAGGATTCTTTTGGTCAAAGTTTTGTTAACTTGTGACAGATACTGACTCAGAACCTCATTCAACCGTACCATCCTGGCGGGTTTATTGCGCGCGGCCAATCTGAGCGCAGCGGCGCCGACCAAGAAGAGGTGCAGAAGTGCCGAGTGACCTTTCTGCGTTTCATCGGCCGTTTCCATTGTGTGATGGCTCTTGTTGAGGGATTTCAATTTGGTCTTCTCCAGAGAACAGGGAGGAGAGGCCCCCCTCCATCTCCATGCTCCTCCAGCTGTGCTGGAATCAATGGGATCTGCTTTAGAAAGGGAGAAGGTCAGTCAAGGTCAACAGGTTGAATCCTGTCACCATTCCGTGCAGAGCAGATGCTACCAGCATTACTTTCTCTACCACCTGAAGCGTATCTGCTTCTCTTAGCTAAAATAGAGGTCTTTGCCACACTTTTCCTGTTCGGTCACCCTTTCAGTTCTTTCATTTGGAGAAACACCACAAAACACCATTTAATTGCCGCAAATCCAAGCTATTGCTGAGAAAGTTCACACCTTCATGGATGTGTTTGCTTATGTGTGTTCAAAGAGCTACTGTTTGGTTAGACTCTACAGTAGCTTTGCATTGGTTTGATGAATTAAAACATCAACAGAATGGATGAGTTAGGAGGCTACTGATATTTCCTAAGTCCCCCCCAACAATTCTTATGCAGTCCTCATAGACGTGTCCTTCTGAATTGTCTGCTAACTGTCTTACTACTAGATGCAAAACCTCTTGTTAAAGCATCAGTTTTCATTAAAGGTGCAACTGCAGAACTCATTATCTTATTTGCAAAGCCAAACGTCAACTTATTTGTAATCTTTCTTGGTCAAGAAGCTTCCTCTCTGCACACTCACAGCAACACGGATCAAGACCAAAGACATTTGCTTGCATTTCTGCGAGTCAGTAAATCCTCGGTTTAGTCAACCTTGATTTAATGGAATTTTGAATTGACAGAAAAAATGATACGGTTCATATGTCAGTGCTTTTCCTGTTGCTTTTTTGATTAATATGTCAGTACCTTGGTGCTTCTTCATGATAGTCTGGTTGAAGTTTTCTTCAAATACGTCGCTTGTTGTTTTCGCGGCCTTCTGGTGTCACATAGACGCTATTTTACAGACATTTAGCAGATATTCAGCAATACTGGACATCCTGTCCCATACAGTTGGTCTGTTAAATTGGGGACACACAGATGCGTTCACTAGTGACACTGAAATTTGATAAACATGTTCTCCTCCTTCCTCTGAATAGGAAAAGCAGGAAAGTACGATTTGACCTCCCCCCCCACTGTTATTGGATTGGCTTTTTAGCCCCCTGGGTCTGTAAAAAAAAAAAAAATAAAAAAAATAAATCACATTATTGTCCTTTGCCTGAGCGGAACTTTTTGATTTGCTCCTGTCACACTGTCCCCCTCAGCAGAACAGCGAACAAAGAAGCAGCAGAGATTAAGTAATGCACGAGTGCTTTGGAACTATAGTTAACAGCCTGACATGTCAGAGATGTCGGGTTAATTTCAAAGCGACGATCAGAGTGTGCAGAATCTGCAGAGAAAACATTACAGATGTTAACGCTCAAGGACTTCATCACACCTCCTAACTGAACTAAATACCGAATAATAATAACTATATGTACACACGCTGTATGTAGCACCAGCTGAAAGGTTGAGTGCGCTTGCTGGAAACTAGTTTCCCCCCCCCCGCTCTGAGTCGCCGGGTTTCGGTAAACCGGCCGACGTGTTTCCAAACCTCTAAGAAGCGACGCAGAAGCGACGAGGGGTGTTTGTCGGCCGCTTCGTTTTCGGCCTTCTTTCCGAGGGACCCCTGTGTCCTCAAACTTTTGCCTGCCGCCGAGTAAAATGTTTATATGTAAACTTAACTGCAGTGTTAAAATACTGCTGTTCGACTAGGGTATATATAGCAGTATGTATAAGTTAATACACCCTCCTCTGTAACATACTTCAGGTAATAATAGTCTTTTTGCTTAGTGGGGGGTGGAGGGGGGCCTATGGAAGTTTTCTGTGTAAAATGACGAAAGTTGAACCCTTGTTCATTAGAAACAATTACAGTGATGGAGGAAAAGATGGAAAATTAAATCGAGAACTGATTTCAATTCCTGCTTTATTGCAGCCATTTGCAATTTACAGGCGCCTATGATTTAAACATTACTTACATTGCTGGTCGCCGCCGGTTTCGATCAGGACTTTATTAAGCCGCCGGTAATGAAAAAGCCGCGACACCTTGACAAATGCAGGGAAACGCCGTTCTCCATTTCTGAGGACGGTTAATGGACCTGTACCGAATCCCCGCTCGTTCCTCGGCGGAGAATAGGTAACCCGAGGTAGGATTTGGCGCACAGCTCAGGAAACAGTCGGTGGGCTAAATGTTTAATATTCCCCCTTTTCCCGCGGTACGCTGGCCTGGGGTGCGGGGCGCCCGAATTTCAACACGGTCCTGCATTTCTGCCTCATTTGCTGACGTCTCCCGAATTTGATTTGTCCAGTACTTTGTTTCGCACGTTATTTTCGTGACAAAACCGAGACCACGGTACGTGCGCGCTCCGTTTTACTCGTGTACGAACACTGATCTTTCTTTCTGTGGTGCAGAAAATGTAGTCAGTCAAGTCGCTCAACAAAGCCCTGTCAGCTGCCAACATTTTAGCTAGCTAGCCAACAGTAGCTAACAGCAGTGCTAGCTAGCGAACAGTAGCATTTTAACTAGCTAGCTAACAGTAGCTAACAACATTTTAGCTAGCTAGCCAACAACAGCATTTTAGCTAGCTAGCCAACAACAGCATTTTAACTAGCTAGCTAACAACAGCATTTTAGCTAGCTAGCTAACAGTAGCTAACAACATTTTAGCTAGCTAGCCAACAACAGCATTTTAGCTAGCTAGCCAACAACAGCATTTTAGCTAGCTAGCTAACAACAGCATTTTAGCTAGCTAGCTAACAGTAGCTAACAACATTTTAGCTAGCTAGCCAACAACAGCATTTTAGCTAGCTAGCTAACAACAGCATTTTAGCTAGCTAGCTAACAGTAGCTAACAACATTTTAGCTAGCTAACAACAGCATTTTAACTAGCTAGCTAACAATAGCATTTTAACTAGCTAGCTAACAACAACATTTTAACTAGCTAGCTAACAACAGCATTTTAACTCACTAGCTAACAGTAGCTAACAACAACATTTTAACTAGCTAGCTAACAACAACATTTTAACTAGCTAGCTAACAACAGCATTTTAACTCACTAGCTAACAGTAGCTAACAACAACATTTTAACTAGCTAGCTAACAACAGCATTTTAACTCGCTAGCTAAGAGTAGCTAACAGCAGTGCTAGCTAGCTAACAGTAGCTAACAACAACATTTTAACTAGCTAGCTAACAACAGCATTTTAACTCGCTAGCTAACAGTAGCTAACAGCAGTGCTAGCTAGCTAACAGTAGCTAACAACATTTTAACTAGCTAGCTAACAATAGCATTTTAACTAGCTAGCTAAGAGTAGCTAACAGCAGTGCTAGCTAGCTAACAGTAGCTAACAACAACATTTTAACTAGCTAGCCAACAACAGCATTTTAACTAGCTAGCTAACAGTAGCTAACAACAACATTTTAACTAGCTAGCTAACAACAGCATTTTAACTCACTAGCTAACAGTAGCTAACAGCAGTGCTAGCTAGCTAACAGTAGCTAACAACATTTTAACTAGCTAGCTAACAATAGCATTTTAACTAGCTAGCTAACAACAGCATTTTAACTAGCTAGCTAACAACAACATTTTAGTTGGCGCATAAAGTAGTCGCTGCTGTATCCAGAAAGCGGCCATTTTCAAAATCTGCGTTGCGGCAACAGCAGCAAGATTATCTGCGAAACTTATGGAGCAAATTTATTTTTACTGCGTACAGACGACACACCGACACGGCTCGGCGTAGCTGCAGCGGAAATCCCACGGACGCCGGGAACAGTAAGTGCGCCGCGGCGACTTGTAAAACGCTCCTGTTAATGGGCAAAATCCTGAGTTTGTTAGTTGATGCAAGTGAGAAACTTTTTTTTTTTTTTGCGTATCATTCGGCAGTCCGTGGATGTTTCATGGCCGACCCGATGAGCAAAGTGATAAATTTGCACCAGCATCGACGCTCCTGCGCTCGGCACACCCTGCTCTCGACTTCATCTGTTTAACCCGTCTGCCCGCCGGCTTGTGCGTTGCAGACGCAGCCGACAAGCTGAAGCCCTGTTTGCTTACAGAGAACCTAACAATAGAAATAAAAGCCCCCTTTGAGTTAAATCAAACAAAATTAATTTCGAAGCAACCAACCAGTCCTGGTTAATGGGAACCTTTTTTTGCAGTTTAGACACTAGTGGGGGAAAAATGGCCAGGGTTAGTGGGGGGCTGAATGTTCAAAAATGAAAATGTACAGCGGGGGGGTGGTTTTCCACCACAGTTCTAGTAGATCGGTGACACCCCCCCCCCAGTCACTACACACTGAAACTGCTTGTTTAATCCGTTTAATAAGTACTATTTCTTAACTCCCGGTTGCAAACTGACTTCCCATTTATACATTTTTTGCAGGAAGGTCCAAAACAAGCATTTTTCAAAAAACACAAAGCAGTTAGAACCATTTGTGCAAAAGCAGGACACGAGGCTCAGCCTGATGAATTCAGCCTGAATTGCAGCTCCTGGCGACGTCGCATCTGGCAGAAAATATGTGCTGCGTGCGGAAAAACAAACATCTTTGAGCAAGTCGAGCTGGACCAGGGATGACGCGTACGGTTGAACGTGCGCAGTAAAGGAATTTGTGCCAGTTTGAATTAAAACACACGAACGTGTAAGATGGCTCAGACGCATCCCGTAGAAACGCAGAACTGTCGGAAATAATATGGTTTAATGCATCTTCCAAATCCCATTCCATAACTGAATGGCTTTTCTTCTATATAGAAATAAGGAATTTGCATAAGCTTAGGAGACTCTTATGTCTTAGAAATCTAAAATCTAAAGCAAAAAAAATCCCCATTAACATAATGCTCATTCAAAAGGGTGCTGGCAGAGAGTCACAGTAAACCCTTCTGAAATATTGATGTGTCACAGCTGGGACTTGTGTTACTATGCAAGATCAATACTTGTATGCAGTCATCCCGGGAAGAGGGATCCGAAATGAGGGAAGCAGGGAAGTCGCAGCTTCCCGGTGTTTGTCGCTGCCTTACGAGGGGCAGCAACAGTTGGTCGGATGAAAAAAGATGAGTGACCATTTGGACTGTTTTTTTTTTTTTTTTTTTTTTTGGTCAGTGTTTCAGTTTTACGCTGCAGTTTCACTACTGTAGCTGCCAGTTTCAAAATGTGTGATTTTAGATTTTGGAAAATCAAATGGTGGGATAGGGGGTGTTTTTCCATTCTGTCTGTCAGTGGGCAGTTCAGTGTCATGGTGAGTAAACGTGGAGCTTCACAACACTTGGGCTGAGGGTTTGGACATAAATCGCAATCCTGTGAACTGATAATGTAAAATTAAGTCTATTAACCTGACAGACACAACTGAAAACTGTAAGGTGAAAAGGTCTTATAAGTTTAGACTCTAAGCATCAGTAAACTAGTGTACATTTTTCAATTTTTCATTTTTTTTTTTTTTTGTGAATAAGGAGTTTCCAGGGCGAAGGTACAACTGATGTGTTTGGGTGTCGGTTTGCACATTCACATGTTTGTGTGGGTTTCCTCCCACAGTCCATAGATGTATGTTTCAGGTTAATTAATGACTCTAAATTGTCCTTAGCTTGTACACGTAAAAGGTGTTGCATTGCTCCTCTCTATAAATGGCCGAATGACTTTAGAGAGTTTACTATAGTATATCTCTGAAAATCACCTTGGATAAAGGTGTCACCAAAATACTATATAGTGTTGTATTTTGCTTTGGAGAAAAACATGATAAATAAATGAACACAAATGTGTTAGTTCATGCTGCGGACGGCAGCCTCTTTGAGCATCTGTGCTCGCAGCGAGCAGAAGAGGAGGAGGAGGAAGGGTACTGGTGCCTTGAATGAGTGGCTTTGGCGTCTTCTGAACTTAGGAACAAACCACCTCCTGTGCACCAGGGACTGGGATATTTCAGGTTCAAGGCCTTTAGTCACACAGCTCACCCACTCTGGCCCCTCTCTTTCCATGTGCCTGCGCTTGAAAGCCAATGAGGGGTGAAGGTCTTTACGTTTGGATGAACTTCTATTGCAAACGATATATGTTTTAGCTTGCTCTCAGCTGGCCGGCCACAATACCACATACCAGGTCTTATCCTGAGATAAACACTCCTATTTCCTCAAAAGGACATCCATATCTTGCTCTAAGCTCCCAGCGTCACCGGATGAATAGGTAACGTCCCCCCGGTGTGGCCGACATCCCGAGAGGCGGTCACCTGGGAGGCGGCGTTAGGCACCGCCGCTGTGCCTGGTCGCAGCTATGGAGGCTGACATTTCCACTTGAAAAAAGCTCCCACCTGGTGGGCTGTGATTAGACCACATGGTGCCACCGGTTTCCCCTTGTCTGACGGATCCCTGGTATCCGCTGGCACATCTTGTCCAACAGGCTGCTCCTGCTCCCTGAGCAAGATAAGAACCAGAGGAAACTTTCTCCAGTACGGGTCTTAAAAAAAAAACCCTGATAAATGATGAAAACATGGCCGTAAGGCAGCTCTGCAAAGAAAAGTTGTTCAAAGAAACTGGCTGTTTTGGAATGCTTTGTCATTTAAATCATTACTGTTTTCTTGACCAACGGACACAGGAGAATCGCTACACTGTTTTCTTGAAGACATAATTGTGATTTGTTTCGGTAGCAAAAATTCTCATGTGATCCCGGACCTCAAAATTGACACCGTTTATGCAAAGATATCACAAAATCCTATTAAAGCAGACACAGTTACTTTAGTTGTTAACAGTGACACAACAACATAGTTCTGCTTCAATAGATGCTCTGATTTACTCTGTTTGTTTGTCTGTACACATTCGACTCCGTAGCCAAAAACTAGCTTTTTTTCCCCCACAGGCTGTACATTCGAACACTTGCAAACAGAACACAAATGCCTTTGATGCTGGGTGTATTTATTAGAAACACAACAGTAAAGACAAAAAGAAGTCAGTAAAAACGATACAAATGGGCTCATGTTCACTTTGACTGGACGGTTCATATGGAACCATGGTTACCAAGATCATAACAGGTGAAACTAGCAAACAAGGGGTAATGGAGGTTGAGGATTTAACACAGCTAAACTGTTACTGGCGATAAGACTTCATAGGGGTCTGGTCTCACAGCCCTCAGCTGTCAGGAGGCACAAAACTAAAAGTTAAAGTATTAAGTAAAGCTCTTTTTAAAGTTAAGTTCTTTTTACCCAAACGGGTGCATCTCAGGGAATGACTGTATCAACTTTGTGTAACTGGATAATGGGAAAACATAAGATTTTATATATTTTTTTTCCCCTCCTAGTAAAAGTCTCGTGGAACAAAGACCACTCTATCATATTTAGGAAGCTGGTCCTCAGGTCTCACAGTGGACTTTGTCCCACGTTGTGGGAGAGACCAGCACGGCAGAGCGTCGCTTTGCAGGTTTCTGCCGCAAATGTTCTAAATTGCAAAAGATTCTTCTTCTTACCTCTAAGGAACTGGAAATTATTCTCTCAGCTGAAACGACTGATGGAACCGGTCGATGTGTTTCACACCGGAGGGTTTAAGGCATGTGACAGGTCTCGGTTTAGGTCAGCAGGTAGATGGCGTGAACGAAAGGAAATCCAGATGGAGGCACAAGCAAGTGAAACATCCTTGCTGTGTGCGCAAGGCTAATGGTGCAGAGAAAGCGCTTAGTCAGCACAATGTGTCCCAATGTGGCTACCTCATGAGCTTGAGCACAACGCTCCTTTAATCTTTTCATCTAGTTATGAATTAGACCAACAAGCAATGCAGGTTTAATACACATAAAGAATCATAAGCTGCTTTTGTACTCTCTCTCAAAGTGGAACGGTAGGTAGTTAAGGAATCTGGGATTTGAGGGTTACCACAGTAAATCCCTGGATGTATGTCTGTGGCCCACTGAAGTGCGCCGAGTTTGTAGAGTGACCAGGGCGGTGGACTGATTTTTTTGTCGTATTTAATGTCATAATAAACATTTTTTTAAAAAAACGTAAAGCAAACAGTACAGTTGCCGACACAAAAAAGAGGGTTTTCTCTGCAATCGCATCAACATCGTTCCAGGTTCATGTACGTGTTTGGCCGCACCTCACCATCGTTCCCTTTCAGGCCCGCAAGGGCCTCCGAGCTCCTAAATAGCAGTAGAATTAATGTTATCATTATTTGCGTTCACTATTTTGACGGAGGTTTATAGTTTTACCCTCTTTTAGGGTGGGCTGTTTTACCACGGCAGTTCACCTTAAGCGTCTCGCTCAGAGGCACCAGCACGGGCCTGCAGATTTTCTACTAAACTGCGCTCCTAGAGACTGTGAACCCCATCGACCAAACCCGTCCTCTACCGTGCGGTTACCACCCAAATGGCATTTGCCGTGTGGAGTAGAAATGACATTGTTTATTCGGAAGTCCTGGTAATTATCCCCAGATAAACAGAACAGCGTATGTGCGGGTCACGCTTTCGGTGCATTACTAAACCGCCTAATATTTACATATGGCATATAATTTACAAATACCGCCATTATGCAGATGAAGAAAAATGACATATCGGGACATGAACCGAAATGAGAGTGGCAACTATACGCTAACTGTGTCAGCGGTAAATATCAGTTACCAGGTGCTGAGGCTTGGCATTAGCAAGAACAAATTGTGTTCAGGCTCCCTTGTGGTGTTTTGGGAGGACCCGAAGAATAAGAAAAATTAAATAAAAACAAAATAACGCTCCGCATTATCCGCTTGGGCTTCATTGCTTTTCCGCAGCGCTGTGCAGCGTGAGCAGCGTGTACCTCTGATTATGTAACCGTTACTGCAAGATGCTCAATAAGTTTGTCAGCAGGATAAAAAGAAGGTAAAAAATGAAAAAGCTCGGGTTGGGCGGCGTGTGCCGCCGGAGCGATACTGCACTGGAATCGGCAAACGCGGATGTGCTGTGTTTACAAGGGCGTCTTTTTATTAATAATTTACATTCTGATTTGTTTCGCCGCAGACGCTGAGACAGCTGGAGGGATGTGCTAATGATACTTTGTTCGCCAGCGCTTCTAGGTTCCCCAAATTATTTGTTCCGCTTGCCAGGTTCCTCTGGGGGCACTCTGCCTAACCGCAAGGTGCGGGGGCTTGCGGCACGTCACGTTAGCGGGCTCCTCGGCAAAACCGGGCAGCTTCCCCCGTGCCTCCCGGCGCCGCAGACAGCAGAACGGGGCCTGTTCTCCAGTCTCGTCCTTCAGTGAGTTTCACATCTCCGGAATAATCCCGGCAGGTATCGGCTTCGGGGCCACCGCGGTCCGCCGTGTCCGACCCCCTTTTTCATCTCTGGCAGCTGGGGTCACGGTGCGGTGAATGTGGCCTCCTTGGACGAGCTTTTGAAAGTGCTGCTCGGGCAGCCTGATTTCTCACGTAGCTAAAGCTCCTGTGGAATCGACGAGGGGGTTGCAGAAGAAGTGATGGGAGACGAACACAGAAGAGGAGGAACGTGCAAAACGGAGCTTTCCTCCCTTCTGCCTGTAGTTGCGCCTTTAAACCTGTGAGGGGCATCAAAGATACAGCTGTTTGTGGCCACCATCTTTGCCTTCGATGATCACCGTCGTCTCCTCAGCACGTGGGTTGCCGGGAGCGTTGGAGCTGACTTAAACAAAGGGGATCTAGCAACAGGGTATTTCTTTTCTTGAGTTTTATTTCCAGCACTGAACTCGAAGCATCGAATCAATCTAGAAATCAAGGGTGAATCTGAGAGTCAGGGCAGGAGGCGGGCAACTCGGAGATCAGCCAGCTTTTGAACATCAAAACAAGCAAGGTCTGGCAGGCCGGCAAGCATACAGTACATCTCACCCACGCGGCACACGAGTGTGCTTGTAATTGGTGTTGGCTTGTACTCGGGTTCTCCGTCTCTGAGGAGTGTGACCCCGCGGCGAAGGTACAGCACCATTACAGTTTGACACCTGCTCTAAAGTGTGCTGGTTTCTAATGTCAGGGTCTGATTTGTGTGCAATAATTATCAAAAATGAGTACAGAAGGGCTCTGAAATGCATATCTTTCTAAAAAAGAAGTAAAGGGGAGCCAAAATGAGAGCTCTGTTCGGCAAGGGGGGATTTGTTTGTGAAGCACCAGTGCTTTGTCCATGAGGGGGAGTGCTCTGGTACTTGTGTGCCGAATGAGCTCAAGTGTATGAAGAGCCACAGAACTGAGGCCGCGATCCACTTGTAAGCAATAACACATCAAGGCCGGATTATACATGAGGATGTTTAAGGATTTTGTGACATTATTGTGATTGTGTTGAGCAGTCAGTCAGTCTGTCTGTCTGGGGGCTTTGCTGCATGCACAGTGGTGGGAGGCCCTCCTACCTGTCATTCAAAAATGAATAAATGGGTAAATAATTGTTTATTCCTAGCTTGTGTGGAGTTAAAGGCTTTTGACTAGGAACTGGTTCAAACTTGAGTTGAATGTTCTGACTGCTGTGTCATCAGTAAAAAAAAAAAAAAAAAAAAACGAAAGAGAGGTAACCGTTTTAAGCCGGATTCGGTGTGAAGATGCCGCCCAAGGCGCTCGAGTCCGTTTCTGATCACGGTCAACCTTCTCTAGCTGTAGAAGGGAAGCAAGTGAGTCGGTCGCATTTAGAAGGTGAGCGCTGGCATTGGTCACGATACGTTTGTTCTTTGTGCCTTGTCCTTTCAGCCTCTGACAATGTGTTAAATAGAAATGTTCCCAGCAGTGACAAGTAACAGTAATTTAAATAATGATGCCATTATGTAGAAACCCTGTAGTGCCCAGATCTACTCGTTCTATAATCTTGTTTTGTAATTAAGTGGAAAATGAGACAAATGTTTACACTTCTTGCATATCTTATGCTCCGAAAGATACATAATTTATGGCGAAGGGTCATTTATATGTCCGCCGATCCACTTTGAAAACCCCTCATTGTTGTGAAGGTTTTGGAGGCAACAGGCCGAGCAGGACGGGCCGCGTCTTGCGTCCGAATAAAAATCAAAAACGGCGGTCCTTACACGCGGTCTACGTTTTGTTTCCACGGACACACGAACACAACGACGCAAGACAACCCACTCGTACATATTCTAGCGCTTTTCTTTTTTTTTTGAGTTTTTCAACTGAATTTCATCGGTGCATTCTTGCATCTCCCCTGTGACCAGGCACTGGAGCGCTGGCTGCTGCAGGTTGAGGCCATCGAGTACATGATGTCTGATGCTGCTTGTTGGCTTGAGCCAGATCCAATTAATTCCTCTCTCAGCACGCGTGCGCTGTCCCGCGGACTCGCAAACACAGAGGAACACACACATCAAGCTGGCATTTCTGAAAGGTCCGCGTAGGTTGACGACTTGGAACGGAATACTGGCTTGGGTACCTTGGACTTAACCGTGCATCAGAAAGAAAAACGCCAGCTCTCTCCGTCCGTCCTCTTAGGCCACGGCACAGGGGTTGTACGCGACTTAGGGCACCGGGGTCTTCGAGCGATTATTAGTGATGTCATCACTTATATTTATTAACGAACGACTTACGACGCAGTTACGACACATTTCATCCCTTAGTTAGCGAAAGCTGAATCTTGGCAGTCTGCTCGGCCTCCCATTTACGAGCCAATTCACCCATAGCTGCAGGTGGCCTTCGCCTGCGAAACCATTTACTGGGAGCATTTTGCAGGGAGCGAGACAATGCCAAATAGTGAAAAATTGGAGGAAATAAAAGCTGACATGAAATAAGGCACACTTTCACGAGGTAACAGATGCACATTCTAATTGACACGCGGCTTTTGATTTACCTGCGCATTACCGCGTCGATTAATTTATGCAGCAAATTAAATGCATTTGTTTATCACTTATGGTCTCACTTTAGATTAAGTGGCTCTAATTCCTGTGTTGTTATAACGCGTTTGTGTGCTTAGCTTGAGTTGAACTGTCGTGATTCAAGGTGACATACGACTTAGCGTCGAAGTAACTCGCGTAGCGATGTATGACAAGGGATTTGGGCTTTCTGCAGATTTTAAACAAGGATTTATGGTTTCCGTGGCGATCCGCGCTCAGTTTTCAACGGCTTCTCCTATCCACGGCAGTTTGTCTTTCAGTTCCACTAAAGACGTGACGTTCGGGATGCAATATCTTTCTCTCTCAGCTTGTGATCGTGTTAATCTCGCGCTTTCTCGCACGGGGAATGTTTTTAGATGTTGCGTAACTTTGGTGTTTTTGCTTTGACGCATGGGAGAAAATCAAGTATGGGCATTCTGGAATCCCCAAGAACAGCCATAGGTTTGGAGCTCCGAATGTAAAAAGCGCCGCTTAGCAGAGTAACGAAACTCCCACGCGTCGTCCTTGATAAGCAATTAATGCACGGAGGAGGCAGGGGGATACGGAGGTTCAATCTGGCTCTCTCTGCAGAAATGAGCCATGACTAATTCCTTATGGAAACCCCGCTTCCACAAGATCTACTGAATCAGCAGGCCCCGCTTTGCTCCTGCTGGGCTTCCTAATGGACCCGCAAAGACACGTATGGAAGTGTGTTCGTTTCATTGCTTAGCTGACGTTTTTGTCCGTTTCCCCTTGATCCTTTGACGGTCTCTTTCTTTCAGTCTGGATTCCTCTAAGACCACAGCTCACATCATTGCCATCTTGAGCAGTCCTCCTCCATTCTGTTTGGAAAGCTTTGATTAGGAGGTCTTCACGGCTTCCTTCCTGGGCTTCTTTTGATACTCCTCAGGTGCCAGATAAGGACCCTGGTTGCCCATTTGTTGTCCTTTGCTCTTTCTATGGGACCTGCCAATCTCTCTCTTTTTTTTTTTTACTGTCATATAGCAGTTTCCACAACATCTCTGACTCCTGCTGTTCTCCTTATTCCTGAGTGTGTAATGCGACCTGTCACAAAATCTGCTCTCTCTGCTGCTTGCTGGGCAGTTACGCTACCTCAATCCAGGCAAGAACTGAGTACCTTCAGGTAACATACAGACACCTTTTGGTTCTCCTTTACATTTCACTCCAAAGCGAGATCCAGCGGTCAGAGATTTGTGCCTGAAAGTATTAATGAAAGCGTTATTGAGACCTTTGAACAGTTCAGCACCTCCTTTTTCAAGTAGGCTTCCCACCTTAGTGCTGCCTCTTTTCACCGCTTCAGAGACAAGGGGGCCTTTGATTGCTTCCGTAATACCTGCTGGATGGATGTGGAGTCAAGGGCTCCCAGCTGGCACGTTAATTGAGGCAGAAGCACCGCCCTTGCCAGATGGAACCGAGGCGTCGTGGCCCGACTCCCTGCATTTGTCTTCATTAATCCGTTGCTTCTGAAGCCCCACAACTGGGTCTGCTTGGGGCTTTGCGATGTTGGGACGAGGGGGAGAGTGAAAGGGAGGCACTGTGAGGACAAAACTGAAGTGTGACGGGCCCAGCTGTACGGCTCGGCCTCCCCCACGTGCTGGCCTGCTGTTGTTTCCTCCGCCACGGTGTGGAGCCCGCTGGTACAGAGCCCACGGTCTGATTGCCTTCTGAACCTGCTTCCTTCAGGTCAGAGGCACCCTGCGGAGCTCTGGTGGATGGGAAGCGTTTAATGAAAAAAGTGTGTCAGTAACGGATAGGGGATTTGAAATGACGGACCTCGTGAACAGGAACAGCACGTTATGCGCTACTTACATTCGCATTTATTCATGTAACTTTACAACGATTTACCCTTTTACACAGCAGGCTATCAATTGCTGTATCAATTCAGGGTCAAGTACCTTGCTCTAGGGTACTATAACAGGAGGTGGGATATGGGTCCAGCAGATGTTCTGCACAGTTACATTGATGGGATAAGTTACAAAAGTTCACTTAATTTTTGGAGTCTTTAAATATCTCACGCCTGTCATGGCACATAGTGGTGATGTTGACCAGTATGAACTTATTGCGATACATTAGTGCACCAGCTTATGGAGATGACAGAGATCAAATCTTCAGGCTGTCCACCTCCCCACCGTAGACATTACATAACGTGTAGCACAGCTTACTGGGCAGCAGGGTAAAACATGGAACGTGTAATCAGGGTTGAAGACATGGACATGTAAAGAGTTGAAGATCTAGACATGTTATTTACGCATTGTATTTATGCATCACTAAACGAGAACAAGTGCAGAAAACAATTTAATAGGTGTCTTTTGAAGCAAATGAATCAGATCTTTCTGGTTGAAGGTCTTTTCCCTTTCAAGATCATGCCACGATGCAACAGTGGAGCCACAGCCAGTCAGTCACAGTAAGGCTGCTACCGACGGGCCCGTAAAACTGCTTCCCGTACCACTCGGCAGCACTTTCTGCCTATTCGCCGCAGCCCTTATTAGGTGGTCACAATGGGTGTTTTTCGTGAGAAGCACAGTTGTCCTCAGCTAATATGTGCGGGAGATCAGGAGGAGATCAATGCTTGTTTTTTCCCTAAATATTTCTTTACCAGGCGTGAAATTGCACCCTGCTTACCTGCTAGCTAGCAGCAGGTAAGAGACCATTTACCACACTCCTGCCTGAATGCTTCCCCAGCACTTTGCTTGTTTATTTCAAAGATGATTTGAAAGTGGTGTCTGAAGGCTCTCATAAACAGCAGCTCCTTTGCATTTCAAATCCATTCTGCACCAGGTGAGTCCTGACTTTAAACCACATTCTTGGACTGTGTTTACTTAGCAAAGCAGCTCGGAGTCACCTGCCGTAGTGACAGGTGGTCTAACACTCTTGATTTGCATTTGTTTTTCATGGGCCAGATTTTAGACTTGAAGTTGTCCAGTTAGAAATGGAATTATGGGAAAGGCGATCTGAATTGTGTGACAGAGGCAAGGACAACTAAATGAGCTTTAAAACGTGCAAATAGGGCCAAGTTTGTATTGTATAGCTGAATACTGAAGCTTGTTTGTAGGCCGTGGTTTGCACGCATCCGGACGCACATCACGTTGTCCTTAAATTCATGACTGAATTTGCGTGGCACTTGTTTTTAATATTGATTTCAAAGTTTCTTTAAAAGCTTTATTTGTCACGCTTTAAAAGAATGCGTATTGAACCAACCATTCTAGTAAAAGCAAAACCCCCAGATGTCACATGGACTGTAGCAAAAAGATCAAACTTACTTTTATGATGTATTTCTCAAAAGTGACTTACAGTGTTAAGCTACTCGCAGTTATTTTCGGGCCCTGGAGGTTACACTTGTGCATCTCCGAAGCAGGGGGACGCTCCTACGGAAAGACCACCGCTGACCGTCTATGGTCATTTGGCCCACGAGGATTGTTTGCTTGGTTACATCAAAAGGTGACAGAAAACACAAGTCCTAATTCAGTGCCGTGTCGAATTTGATTCCACAATCTATCCATAGGTTTTCCTGTAAACCTGCCATAATATGAGACATGTACACCCATGGAAGATGCAAATAACCTCAAACTGACACGCTCTGTCTGCTTACAACAAGCTGTCAAATTTCATATTTCTTCCTCCTATTCTATCTGCTCAGCTCAATTTGTTTTAAAATGTCTTACTTGTCAGTATCTTTAGCTCTGGTTCAAAATAAACAGTAATTACAACATGATATCAGGTTGAACAAAGTCACCAGAATAGCAAACTGCCTAAAAACAAGTGTCTAAAACAGGCTTCCACAGAAGTTCTAAATGCTCGTGTCATTTAACTGTCTCAGTTGCACTTGGTGTAGGCAGATAAGTCAAAACCTGCTGCCGGAGATCTTGTGTTGTCACATCACCCGCTGGATTTGATCCCACATCGAAACCTAAATTCTAACATCTGTGCACGTCAATAGTTTTGTCTTTGAACCATCATGAATAGACTTTTTTCCCCTATTTAAGGTGCCCTGATGGTGAGTAATAAATTGTCCCAAATGGCTTTCGTGCCAGTGGATGTACAGTACTGTGAAAAAAGCACCTGTGGGGAAAAATGCTATAAAGCGAGGATGGTTCCAAAAATAATGCTATGATATTAATCATGGTATTAATATTAATAAATAATGCCATTTATTGATCAGTTAACCTTCTAAAAGGTGGAGAAAGTGTGAGGTGTACTTGTTATAGTATGGAAACCTTGCCAGGGTCCTGGCCTATCAGCAGTACTCATCTACAGTACTGTGCAAAAGTCTTAGGCACCTGTGGGGAAAATGCTATAAAGCGAGGACGGTTCCAAAAATAATGCCATGAATACTTATTAATCAATGAACCTTCTAAAAAGTGCAGTAGACAAAAAAAACCTCAATCAGATCAATATTTGGTGGGACCACCCTTTGCTTTTAAAACACCACCAATTCTCTTATGCAAACTTGCATGCAGTTAAAGGTGGAGGTTGGTAGGTTCTTCCAAACATTTTGAGGAACTGGCCACAGTTCTTCTGCAGACTTTGACCGTCTCTGCATGTCCTCCCAGACTGACTTGATCATGTTGAGATGAGGGCTCTGTGGGGACCATACCATCTGTTGCAGGATTCCTTCTTTTTGCTGGAGATAGCTGTGTATGACTGAGATTGGGTGTTTGAGGTCATTCTCCTGCTGCACAATGAATCAGAAACCTCCCTGATGGTAGATAAGAATCTACCTGTATTTCTCAACAGACATTGAAGTTGCATGTCTAAGGTTTTTGCACAGTACTGTATATGGATTTGGAAAGCTTGTCTTGCAGTGCTATATACACGTGTCACAGGATTGCCAAAATTTGTCTTTATTAATAATGAACTCCGTGCTGCTCCTTTAACTACAGCCATATTTGCATCAACTGTTCCTAGCGTGTAGCTGCACTTCAGTCCTCTGTGAAACAGTGCAAGTTGGCACGAGCTGCTGTATTTTTATTGTCACCTTCCTGCAGGTTGCTGTAGAAGTTTGGGAGATGCCTTAGTGTCTAAATCCCCCAGTTGTCATGACACTGGTACGCTGTCACTTTCCATATGGCTCCCCTTGCTGTGTGGCCTCTTGCTAGTGAACCTGAGGAATGAACTAAGTGCTCTGATGCACGGCCAACCCCGCACACTTCACACGGCCTTGTGGGCAGCGGCGGGACTGGAATATTAAAGCCGGTACTTCCCTTTACTGGCATATTGGCTTGCGTATCGGTCAATATCGACAAGCTAGTATGCTGAACTCTTGCAGCGGATAAAAGAAACTGGAGATATTGTTGATCGCTACATTTTTCTTTATCAAAGGGGACATCACTTCTGGACAAACTGGAGGAAAGCAGCGTGAGCCGACTTACGGCGTAACTTTGTGCACCGTGGGTGATGAAATGTCTGTGAGAGCTGTTGTGAATAATTTCCATGTGCCATGTGAGTTTTCTCCTTGGAGGGCAGCTCAGCCAGAGAATCTGGTGAACAGTGGTGGGAAAGTGTACTTGGAGGAGTAAAGGTGCTCCAAAGAGCAAAACGTGGTAGTGTTGATAACGCAAACATTTACTTTTAGAATATGGAACATTTGTATGCCCGGTTGTCACCTAGCTAACATGAATGCTTGCTGATACTTACACATTTGAAATGCCTGTAGTTTCCCGTCATCGCCGAAGGTGTGTTGTTACCTAGCGGTGCCGACTGTGTACGTTTCCGAGACGTACTCTTGTCTGAGAGTTTAAAAAGGAGATTGCAAGTGCGGCGTGTGGAACTCGTACGTTGAAGCACGAGGACCGATGATTTTGCGGTCACCTAATAGAGTAGTTCTGAACCAAGCCTCCATTGGCCTCACCCTCATCTCCACCGAACCAAGATTCAATCCGACGATTATGTACTCCGACAGGCCTCGAGTTTGCGTGCTTTTCAAAAACAAACTTGCTGACATTCCCTCTGTTGAAGGCAGGCCTTCTCATTGTCTGGTAGCAATTGCAAGAGGCGCGGTTTTATTTCGGTGTCCTTTCAAAGGCTGAAAATCGTCACGGAGATAACTGCTACACGTAAAGCTCCTTCTTTTGGCCGTATCAGCGTTGGCACCCCCCGGTGACAAAACGTCCAGCTCCGATTATCACCTCATGAGTTAATTAAAAGACGGTTTACCGGCCGGCGGCGGCTGTGCAGCACCAGAATAATCTCCACCAGATGCATCCTAATGACCTGCACCGCGCAGCGTATGGTTGGAAGCAGGACGTCGGCCACGTGTCCTTCGCTCACTTCAAAGTCACGTCTCGAGTCGCCGGGTTCTCGTCGGATGACCCAGCCTCGTCTGTTAACAAAGTGCTCCCCGCCAGTAGCGTCGTGGGGGAATCACTTCACAGTGAGGAGCTCCGGAATATAGATTTAACAAAACTCTGATAATGAGGGTGCGATAAAACAGGGAAGAAAAAAGCGCCGCCGTCGTTCATCCTCAGTGCCCGTAGCCATCAGTGGCAGTTCTTTGGAAGGAAGCTTTAGCTGCTTGTGTGGTCAGATCCTTTACTCTGCATCACTGCTGCTTCCTGTCACAAAGACACAGCCACGGTTTGCTCTCATTGTCAACTATACTTACGTTTTACAGGAACAAATGAGCTGCTTTCATCTTGTCTTCTAGCTGAATGTAGTGCTTGTATAGTGGCCGTGTAAGGAAAAAAACACGCCATGGCTCTCGTGCCTTCAGAGTTCACTCAAAAGCAAGGTCCTGTTAACTGTCAAGAAGTGGCATCGGGCCCAATTGCATAGAGTAACTCCTGCAAACTGATCTTTGAACATTTTCTCCAGAAATCATCACTTGTAGCTATACACCGAGTAACGTAGATGAACTGGCAAGTAACTGTCATGTTTTCCTGGTCTGCACTACCATTTCCGTGAGGATGGAGC
Source organism: Arapaima gigas (assembly GCA_900497675.1). Classification (NCBI taxonomy): domain Eukaryota; kingdom Metazoa; phylum Chordata; class Actinopteri; order Osteoglossiformes; family Osteoglossidae; genus Arapaima; species Arapaima gigas. The sequence goes on from UFQX01000304.1 coordinate 659,776, forward strand.
AAGGAGGCAGCTGCCCGTCGGTTGTCCAATGTCAGTTTTTCTGCTACAAATATCTACGAATTATGGTAGTTTAAAAACATCCGGGTTTACCACAAAGTGTAGTTTTAAATTTTACCAGGACCTTTGCCCTCACTTGACGCATTGATGTATTTTATTTTCATGGGTGGCAAGAGGGGTAGTGTTAGTGCGTCACAGTTCCTTGGCTCTGTGGGTGGATATATGTTTGATCCCTGCTCAGTGTGTGTGGCGTTTGCATGTTCTCCTAGTTCTTATGTCACTGGTTGCTCTGATTTGCCCATTGTGTGTGTGTGTGTGTGTGTGTGTGTGTGTGTGTTATATTGCTCTGGTGTATAAATGTGTGATTTACTACAAGAATTAAGTGTACTTAACACTGCAACTCACCACCGATGAAGGTGGTAGTAAATACCACATAGAAATCACTGCATGTTTATTTGCAGCAAAGTTTAAATAAATGTCAGTTGTTTTGGACAAAAGAGTCAATTCGATAACTTGGTAGTTTAAAATAAGAGCCCCGCATGGTGATCGTGAGGGAGGGAAAAGGGAAAAACTGGAGAAGCTATTCTGGGAAATGCAAGAGGGATGTGTGGAACGGGGCTGTTACGGGGGCTGCGAGGTGACCGTGTCTGCGGTGACGCGCCGAGCGGGACGCCGACGCCGCCACTTTTCGCCAAACGCTTGGTCTCGCTTGGGGCAAATAGCTGGGCGGACCTGTGAGGAGAGGGTGCCGTTTCTCTCCTCGGGGTGTGGAGGGAATAAAGGCCTTGAGTTGTCGCCTGCAAACGTCTGTCACTGTGCCGCTGCTCTCGGTTACGTTGCAAACCGGGCCGTTGAGCCTGCCCTTTCCAGACCAACGCCTGCGTTCGGGGCAGACGCTTCCAGTTGCGGATTCTGTCTGTGGGAGCCTTTCTTGCTGGCGTACGAGTGGGTGTACACAGGGCCGCTCTCATTATTCCCGCTTCTTTGGAGATTTAAAAAAGCTTTAAGCTGTCGTGTTTTCTCTTTTTTTTCCCTACATATTACTGATCAGACAGCTGCCCTGTTCTCTTTTCCACACACAACCACATCGAGGAGTAGACAGTAAAAACGAACATTTCATTACAAACTGAGATCCTCATAAGCGACTAGAAACAATAAGCTAGTCACAGCCTGAAGAGTAAAACAAAGTGGAACTGGAACTTATGAAATCTACCATCCATACGTATGACAAACTATAGCCAACGCGGGAAGAAATGAAAGAAAAATGATGAAAAAAACTCGATTTACAAAACGGAATGATTGGATAATGGAAATTAAAGATGAAAAGCAAAGGAAAATAAGATGACTAAACGTTGCGTGATGGTGGACGACAGGAACAGGAGACGATAATAACGCCGTGCTGGAGAGCTCTGCTGATAACCTTTACGTCGGTGAGATGCAAGTTAGAATGAACTATGTTAAACTAATCATACATTTGTTTAAAAAATCTTGCTGTTAGGGCACTTGACAGGCTGGTCGGCTAAAGCGCGCCTATTATACACAATTGCACAACTGCTCGGCACTCCGGGGGGCCGTGACCTCGGTGCAGATTACAATGGCCAGAGATGGTTTTTTTGTGAATTATTGAATAAACAAGCAAAGAAAGCTGTAATTTAGTTTTTCCTTCCACCTCGCAGTTGTTTATGTGTCTGTTGCTGCGTACGAGAAAAGCTGTTGTTAAAGAGGCTCGGATTCAATTTCGAAACTTGACCTTCAGCGTTGCCGGACCGCAGCCGCGCGGCCCAGTGAATACGCTGTGATTGTATTGTGAGTGATGTGCGTCCCGCTTTGTACAATAGCGAATTTTTCCATTTAGTCCGCAAGCAGTGAAGGACACAGTATAAAATCCCTAAAAGTGTTGCCTTCGAAAACCACGCGAAGTGGGTTTGTTTCACAGGCACCCGATCCAAAGGAATAACTGGTGGAGATGCCTTTCCCGCTCAGCAACGCAAGGCTTCTTCTGGGTTCTATCTGTCTGCCACGTTAATACGATGAGATGTATCCTCTCGAACTCCCACAGCACAGCGGAACATTTTACACAAGGTAAACACCGCGGAGTGGCCGGAGTCGCTCTGGACTGCTGCTTCAGGCCAGATTCCCAAGAGTGCGGATGTGAACTTTAGCTGCTGGCTTTGCTAACTGCACTTAATCACAAGTATGTAAGAAAGGCAAACAATTTCGTGGTAAAACAAGGACCCTCGGCGCCGGGCAACGTTTCTATGCGGCAGTGTTTTCGCTGGTTTCACTAGCACGTGCTGGAGCGTGTCTTATGGCCCACACTCCCGTGCCTTTGTGATGGGTGAGATCTGGCCCCGGTGCTCCAAAAAAAAAAAAAACATTGCTGTGTCGCCCGTGTTTATATCTTCTCATTACTGGTAATTAATGCGAAGATATTTTTGCGAGCGCTTGCTTAGTACCCACTCATGTCTACACAGCTCCGAACAGCCGGGCTTTTTTCACAGTGGGAATATTGACACCAAAGCTTTGTGTGTGAATTTAATTAGTTTGCGCTTCGGCACATTCAAAGTGGCCCGACTCAATGTGTTTACACTGTGTTGTTTAAAATATTGTGCAAATCGCCGCGATCAACAAGTTTTCCTTAGAAAATGCTGCATTTTGTTACACGCCGTGTGCCGACTTTATTTCCTTCATTATTTTATACCCCACAGCCAAGCTGTATAAAAATCAGCGCAGGTATGTTTCCTTGCAGTGGCTCCCAGAGCTGTATGTATGTTCGAACCTTACGCTGCGTGAGGCTGTACCTCCATCATCAGAGTGTTGTGTGACAGTGTTACTGTAGCACGGTGACAGTAGCTCTGCACTACAGAGCCATGGCTGTCAACACCAAACAACTTTTACTCGGTGCGGAAAGAACACATAACACCAGCAAAGCGCGTGTGAGGGAAAGACAGTGATTTGCGCTTCACGGCCTTTTTTTAAACGAATTTATGGCTTTGTGAGGCTTAATTCTGTGCGGTAGTTATTTTACACACATTATGCCTCTGCGCTCGGCGGTTTGTCTATAGGGGTTCCTTCCATAAGTGTTCCACCATCTTTGCACGTGCACCTCGAGCGTCTGTGACTTAATCATCATCAATTTCCACCGGACGGCTGAATAAAAAAATATTATTTGAGATTGATGAGACTCCCAGGTTCGCGGTGCGACTCTATCCTCTGATAAAGTGACCCCGCGTTGTCAAATTGTCCATCAGAGCCACCGTTTGATCTGCCACCTCCTTTCTCCTGCTCAAGATTGACTCCACAACAAGGGGAATCCATCAAGAGCCAGGGCCACAGGGCACCTCCCAGCTTTCTGGGTTGGCAGCTCTCATTATGGCCGCTAACATTCATCTCGTGTCTCTGGGAACATTCACAACAAAACCTCTCGCCGGATGAGAAAGCGCAAAGGCGTTGCCATGGCAAGACATCCCTAATATGGCGCACCGTTTAAGACCATCGGCAGCTTTGTGCGGAAATTAAACAATGTCAGAAGGAATGTGAATCGCTCGCCTTGTCAAGGAGATCCTTCTCTAAGACCGAAACGTCGCGCCGGTGCCAAATGCCTCCACCCTCGACACGGAGAGCAAACGAACACGGCCTCCATCCGCCTGCCGTCGGCGCCGGGCAGAAACGTGAGCTGCATCTCTCCCTGTCAAACGCTCGACCGTGAGGGGAGCTTTCAGCATAGCAGTTAAAGACAAAGAACCGGACGGCCGTCAGTTTCAGTCCCAGGAGGTGAGGAGCCGCTGATGAGCGATGCCAGTCCTGCCAGCGTTCTCGCAGGCGGACTCTATAAAATTCTTGCCACAGGGCAACAAAGATGAATCTTTTATCTTTGGCAGGCTTAATGCAAATGGTGTGTGTTGTAATTTTTGGAATGAACAAAATGGCTCAAATACTAGCGCTCAGCATGATGGCTCATGCTAGCACCTGTTCAGAATTGAATATTATGAAAAAGATTTCATCATAATTTGCCGTATTGACCGGATAAAATAATTAGAACATTTTTTGCGACGGGGGGGCAGCACGGTGGGTCAGCGAGCAGCTCTGGTGCCTCACAGGCTGCGTCCGGTTAGGCTTAGTGCGTGTGGAGCTTGCACGTTCCCACGTGCTTCCGTGCGGTTTTCCTCTGGGTGCTCTGGGTTCCTCCCATGGTCCAAAGACATTTGTTTCAGGTAAATTGATTTCCCTAAGTTCTCCATAGTGTGTGCACGACCACCCTGCAGTGGGCCGACGGCCCATCTGGGCATAGTTTCATAGCCTAGTGCCCAATGATTCCAGGATTCCAGGATAGGCTCTGGACCACCGTAACCCTGCTCAGGGTTCAGCGGTTAATGATTACAGGTGGATGGATATTCCTGCAATATGAAGGATTTAAAAACGTGGGCTTTGAAAAAAAATGGGCATTGCTTATTTCAGGGTCCCAGGTGTAATGGCAGATTAATTTGGGAAGGGAGGGAATCTGTCCACAAAAGCATTTTTTCATCAAGCACCTGAAAGACCATGAAATGGGCCCCTTGAGGCCGACAGGTCAGCGCAAAGGTGCAAAAACGGTAAGAGCGGGTCAGACTAAGGTCACAGCTTAAAAGAAAGTATCAGACATACGAGTATGAATTTAAAGAGGCTTGAGGACAGCAGGTAGTAGACACACCACCTCTGCGCTGACCCTTTATTCTCCGACCGGTTTTTGTGTTGAATGACCATTGATCTGGAAAGAGGTGATGAGTATGAAGGGTGAAAATGACTCTCCAGCCCAGGACTGGCAACACTGGTTCTAGCTTGCGTGTGTGTGTGTGTGTGTGTGTGTGAGATTTTCATTCTTTTTTTTTTTTTTTTTAACCAACAGGTGTCTTAGAAAAAAAACTTTAATTCGTAGTCCGCACTCCCAGCATGGCCCTTGTCAGTATATTTACTGTATTTACTGTAGTCATAAATACTAATTATCTCAATGTTATTTTTAAAGTGCTGTTTTTGTGCTTGTTTTTATACATTTGCAGTTTGTACATTTAAAATTTTCTGTGGCTGGTTTAACACCGAAGCAAACAGCCTTCACCTTGCGCACTAATATTTTGCCCCTGTCTCCTCCTCCTCCTCCTCCTCCTCTTCCTCTCCTCTCAATGAAAAACAGGTCAGTCGCCTTGAAATGTGAAAGGAAACGTGAACAATGTCCCATAAGCCCTGCATTCACATTAAACGTTTGTGGCAGAAGAATGCATTTCAGTGACCTTGTTAGCACCAGGACCAGGGTTCAGGAGTCCGATCGCCATCCCACCCCCCCCCGGTCCACCAACGCATCATCAAACCTCTGCCCTTCCTTGCCCTTCTCAGGTGAAACATCTTCCCTGTTCACGCATGAATATTTATCGCACACGAGGCGGGTTAATCGAATAAGATTAACAAATGCAACTCTTGCTCATCTTCGGATGGTTCAGGTCAGGTAATGGAAGTTTTATGAACTCCCGCCCTGCCCCACCGCTTCCCAACTCCCTCCTCGCTGCGACACGATGAAATGTCACAGTTGAGGCGACATGTGAGATAAGTCCAAAACACGATCAAATCTGGAAGGAAATTCTGTGCGGTCGGAGCGGCTCGTAGTTATAAATGGGATCAGTTGCGTCTGTTTGCAGCAGGTCTGCGCGCCGTCGTCAAACACACACGCAAGAGGAGATTATTCTTGCATCACAAAGTGTAAACACGCGTGATCCTGACACCTGGGACGCCAGTCAGCTCAGTTCGTCTTTCATCGCGGCTGGAGCCGAGGAGGAGTCTCGCCGGAGTGGCGAGATGCTGTATTTACCAGCTTCTGCTTTTCTCAAGGATGAGAGATGGCACAACTGAGCTTTCGGGTGGAATTGTGGCACCGTTCCAAAAGGTTAAATGCAAACATGTTTCTTTGCGCCAAGCTCACTATAAATTGCAAGCTTCAGGAAGCAATATGTAGAAATGGCTCTGAAAAATTGACATGATGGAAATTTGTCATTGAATTAGTCTGTGGTATTTTTGCTTATTTGTTTTAGAAAATGTTCCTCCAAAGCAACGTAAGATGATTATTAATGACTATTCAACTATTAACTTACTCACAAGGCCAGATGCACTACACTCCCTACAGATGAATTCGTTTTTACACACACACACACACACACACACACACACACACACACGTGCAGAATGGAGCAGCAGGTAGCTCGATGGTTAGACCTGCTGCCTTTGGGTTTGAGTCCCACCATGAGCTGTGCGCTTGCCCTCAGGTGCTCCGGTAAAATGACTCAGCTGCGTAAAAGGGTGACTAATGGTAAGATGCTCTGGACAAAAGTGTGCAAGCGTGTGCTGAGGAAGTAAAGAACATGCATGAATAGCATGAACTTGCATTCCTCGGTTCACCTGAAACTGAGAGGGAACCCGGGGAACATGTCAAGAACATGCAAACGCTGGTCCACGTTCAAACCCACATCCAAACGCATAGCCCAGGCAGGGTAAGGCAGCTGTACTACCTGCTGTGTCCCCAGCGAACCTTATTGGAAGTTTAAGCAAATTTCTGTGCAGAGTAATTTTGTTGTTTTTATGTCAGCAGAAAGAAAATAAGAGAACCAGATCTGTGATTTCCAAGGAGGTCTGGTGCAGCAGTTGACTCTTCAATACATTGACAGTTTAATTAGACTGATGGTTTCAACTTTGTGAAGACATTTGACTTGTCAAGTCTTATCTTTCTGTACTTTTATTTCCATTTCCTTTCCAGTCAGTTTAGATTAACTAGAGGAGAAAAAGTGTATCTCAGCGTCAGGTTACAGACCTGCCCCGTCTGGCCTTCCGTGTTTGACGTGTGGACTGAATAGTTTATGACATTTTACTGAGAGCACAGCTGACCTCACCGGGGTGCCGGTATCACGTCCCGCGTGAGGTGAACTGCAGCGCCGTTTTCGCCGGATCCGTTTCGCGGGGGGGGGGGGCGTACACGGTGGCTGCAGTCTGCTTCAGAAGGCACAAAATAACTCGGAATTTAGCTCGGTCTTTCCCAGGACTGTGTCAGATGATGTATCCGATTAAATAAGAACAAATGATGTTTTGTAATTTGAGCAAAGTTGTGCTCTAGCGCACCGAAGCGACGTTTGGCAGTCATATTTTATTATTAATTTTGTACGGCTCGTTCGTTCGGACAGAAAGACACGTTTATGAGGTAAACGGGAAAGGGAAAGAAGGCCTCACTGAGAGTAAAGCAGCAGGACAGATTTTTTTCCATGTAACGTGCAGATGTGACCACTAGCCTAAGGACGGTGTTCGGAAGTTTCAATGGCACTTTCTGTTTTTTTTTTTTTTGGTTAAAAAAACGAAAAGACAAATAGAAAAAGTTGCAAAGGTTTTCACACAAAAAGCAAAATGATTTTAATAAAGAAAATAGCAAAATGAAGAAAAAATTGATGTAAAAATGTGTTATTTGAAAGTGATTCTTAACATGTTGGTCTTAAGCCTGGATTTAAAGGGATCCAGACTAGGTGGTCTAGGAGGAGAAAGCCTGATGCTGAGACAGTGTTGGTGACCTGAGGGATGTGTAAAGTGACAGACAGATGAAGATTGATAGAAGGTCAGAGAGGTACAAAGGTGCCAAAAGATGCAGGATTTCACGAGGAAGCCTGAGAATTTTGAAGCTGACTCAAATCCGTACCAGAAACCAGCGCTGAGGTTCTAAACCCTGTTTTGATGCGGTCACTTTTGCAAGACTTGGCCGAGATTCTGGCTGCCGAATTATGTAGGTGTTTGAGGGGGAGCTTTAAGGTCCAGCAAGGACAGCATCGCAGTAGTCAAACCTAAAGATGGATGTGTTGATCAGCTTTACAGCAGCAGAACAAAGTACCATGGGATGTAGTCTTGCAATTTCTCTCAGGAAAAAAAAAGACCTAAACAATGTTCTGAATACGTGGATCGCAAGTGAGAAAATGGTAAAATACTCGACTTTAAAACGTTGATAGAAGTGCAGTGCCATCGATGCATATGGATGCAGCAGCATTTACTTAGCCTAAGAGGTGCCAGGAAGCATGACTTCAGCCTTGTCACTGTTTAGATGCCAGACGTTTCGAAGTGTGGAATGAAGTATTGCCCCAGCTGGAAGTCTGCCCTGACGCGCCATGTAAATCAGTGGAATTATTGTAAATGACAGGTATTCACAAAGCTCCCAACAAAGAGCGTACCTGCGGTGGCGACGTGGTTGACAGATGTTGGCAAAGCTGTGCTTGGTTCCAGAGGAGAGGTGTCTTCTAGATGGCTGCAGCGTACTCTTAGGATGGATTGAAAACCACGGAGGGGGCCTGTCCAGTGTGCGAGAGGCGGTGGAAAGCTTTTTCAAGTGCCACTTCCTTTTACCGCGCCGCTGAATACAAATGGCAAAGTGGCTCACTTCTGCAAACGTGCTGGCGGCCCAGGGAGCGATATGTGTTGGTTTTATTGCCGCCGCCTAGAGAAGTGAGATGTGGGTTTTACACCCTTGCAGAAAGAGGGGCAGCAGGTGGCGTAACGGTTAAAGGACACACATTTGAACCCGACCTCTAGCCTTGATCAGTGTACTTGCCCAGAACCGATAAAATAAAAAATTACCCTTCTGCGCAAATCTGTAAAACGTTATTAGTAGCTTAACGTTGTCAAGTTGCTTTGAAGAAAGAGGAAGCGGTATAAATTTAAGCTCGAACACCACACTCCTTGAAAGGAACTATTTTTGAATCTGATGAAGGCACCTTAATGCTTTGTGCACCTTCTCTGTGTAAAATGACGGTACACCTGCCCATGTATGTTCCTACAGGACGTTCCGCTTGGTTTGGCTTCCTTACGATGTCACGCATGGGACTATTTTTAAAATTACAGAACATTAAAAGTTTTCCATCTTGAGAGGAACCACTGATACAGATGTGGGCGAGTGGAGGAAAAAAATGGCACGGTTAACCTAATACTCTGCAGCACAGCGTTTGGAGACAATAACTGCAGTGCAGGTCTTTCTGGGGCTATCAGTGGGATTTCAACATATCTCCATTCCTAGTTTGATCCACTCTTCTTGCGCAAACTGCTCCAGTTCTCTCAGGTTTGGTGGCTGCTTCTCCGAAATGTGCGTTTCAGCTCTTTCCACAGATGTTCTATGGGATTCAAATCATAGCAGGCCACTTCAGAGCCGTCCAGTGATTTCTTCTCATCCAAATGGGTGCTTTTTGAGACCTATCTCTGTCATTATCCTGCTGGAGGACCCGGGACCTGTGACTGACACACATCTTTCTGACACTGAGCTGTACGTTTTGGTGTACGTTCTGTTCTTTGAAGGCTTTGTTTTGTTTTCACAATGGAGTTGGTGTGTTTTAACGAAAAGCTTTAATTTGTTTTGTCTGTCCAAAGGACCTTCTCCTAGAAGCTGCAACTTGTCAACATGCATTTTGGCAAACTCCAGTTGAACTTTTCCCCTTTGTGTTTCGTGGTCTTCCTGGGTCTTCTATCATGGAGCCCATTTTCATTCAGACAGCGACAGATGGTGTTTCAAACTGCTGGACCTTGAGATTGAAGGTCAGCTTGAAGCTATTTTGATGTTTCCTTGGGTGTTTCTCCACCATTTGAAGATTCTTTGTCTTCAATCTTGGGTCAGTTTTTCCTCTTGCAGCCACGTCCAGAGATGTTGGCTACAGCCCCACAGGCTGTAAACCTCTTGATGATATTGGCAACAGTGGTCACAGGAACATTAAACTGTTTGGAGACGGTCTTGTTGACTTTACTTTGACCAGGCTTGGCTGGTAGCTTCTTTCTGACCTCCTCAGACAACTGTCTGCTTTACCTTCTCTTCTCCATATTTAGTGAGATACACAGCAACGTGAAACAGCAGTGAGGTGTTTTCTTCATTTAAACTGCTTGAATGAGTGTTTGCAAGATTGAAGGAGCCTGTGGTACTAAATAAAGGAGAACAGTCTGCTTGAAGCATCAGTACAATACAGCTATTTCTCATAAAGCCTACAGGGTACCAGTAATATTGTTCGGGCCGATTTAGAACGTCCTTGTAGAATTCAATTCTTTTCACAGCTTTTTTTGTCTTGTTCCGGCGCAAACCTACGAAATACACGCATGGATGTCAAAAGATCTTTTGATTTCAGCACTTTTCGGGAAGAACGGTGCGTTATTTGAATGAAATACAGGGGTACCAATATTTTTGGCTGCATCTGCCTTGGGACAAAACGTGCTTTACAAATGCCAGGATCAGGAGCTGCTGCGAGGTCTCTTTGAGAAACCTCGATACAGGCGTGGTTACAGGACCCTGCAGAAACACAGCCGCACGTCACAGACAAGCGCCCTGTCTAACTGCACCTCTCCCAGCCTCGGTGTGGATGCCGCCTCGCGACTTGGGCGGTTCCACAGCAGAGCAAAACACAGAGTCCATGTTCAAGGCTGTGTGATGGAAACTTTTTTTTTAAAATCCACCGTCTCCGGGGCTCAATTGTTCGGGGGGCAGCTCCACACAAGGCTTAATGGAATTGCTGATGCACCTCTTATGATGGGGATGCTAAAAAACAATCCACTTGGCTCTGCTCCCCTAACTGAATTACAGGGAGCAGGAGGGAGCTCCTACAGCAATGAGATGCCTGGCATTGCCTGTTACTGCCCACTGGCTTCTCGTGTTGTGCACATTCAACTTAGAAACTCTCAAAGATACAAACATTTTCCCGGTGATTTATTTAATAGCATTTTGTCCATTTTCTAAAATGTCCAACTCCTGTGGAGTGGAAATGGCCCTGCTTCCTCCTGTTTCTTGCCAAAACACACCGGATGAGCAGAGGAGTGCACAACTCCCGTCATTCAACTCCCACCCAGGGTGTTTACAGCTTGTCTGCTGTTTGCGAGAGCCGCGTGTTTATGAATGGATCTGTGTTAAATGTAATTTTGGCGGACATGCATTCTTATTAATTTTACTTTAGCTTTAGTATCGTTCAAATTTTAGAAAGTCAACTATTTATAAACCGTAGCTTCAACCGAGGCTTTATTTTTAAGCAGTTACGAACAGACTTCCAGTCCCAGTTGTGTTCATAAGTTGGGGGACTAATATAGAGTCACATGTATTCTTATATAGCGCAGGGTGAAGGTATGCAGTTCTGAGGAGGTGCTTAGTAAAGAGGAGTCCTTGATTTTAGAAAAGTATTTATATCTGTACATCTTACATTAAATGCAGTTTAAAGGAGTTAAAGCCCTAACACTCAGTGAAGTGTCATTTTATTGCTGGAGCAGCGCAGTGGTTACGGCAGACGTCATCTATGTATCTATCTATCTATCTATCTGTGTGTGTGTGTGTGTGTGTGTGTGTGTGTGTAGAGAGAGAGGTTCTCCTTTCCTCAGACAGCTGATAAAGTTAACTATTTGGATAAGCCAGCTGGAAGCTGTGGAGAGGGAACTGAAAAGCTGCAATGAATGTGAGAAATATAAACCTCTGGAGGACCCAGAACAGGTGGCCGCCCATCCCTCCTGGGCATTCTGCTGTGATGTATAAAATTCATAGTAAGAAGAATAGGAATAAGAAAATAGTCGGAATAAGAGAATCCCGGCCAGTGGTGACGTTTGTCACGAGAGCTTCTGGCTGATACGAGCTGAACGTGGAGGAAAACGTGATGGTGGCTGAGAAGGCGCATCCTGTGATCTGGAACCAGACAAAGCGAATCCTAAGGAAAAACCGTCGAATAGAATCGAGCACCAAAAATATCCGCTTTATAAAAAGACACCCCGGACTACGTTGCAAACCGAGACCCAGAACAATCCAGAGGAGACGTTGTTAATGAGTCTGAGGCCAGAATTTGGGGCAGAAAATATGCGATCTGTGATTTAAAGCGGTCGTCTCCGTCCAAAGCTGGAAACTGATTTACTGGCCCGTAGCACATTAAACTGCGTTTTATTCATCTGCGACCGGTGACACCGTGGCTTTACCCCGGGGCAACTGCTAATGGACGCTTTCAACAGATTTTCGTACGTCTATAGCAGACGCGCTGCTTTCTTCCGCGCAACTTTCTCAGAATCTCGTTTTTTCATAAAGCCTTCCCAGCCGCTTCAAGTGTTGTTGAAGGGTTGCGGAAGAAAATTCAGTGACTCGGGAAATTAGCGCAAACTGGAAATTATTACTTAGGTAAAAGCAAGCCGTGAGTTAGCTAGGCAATTTATCACAGTAAAACTTGTATCGGGCCTTTTCACCACCGATATATCAGGTGGCCTTTTACCTTTTTTCGTAGCTGAATGTGTAATGGACCACGTCCTCACGCCCTTTGATGATGAATACGCAGAGTTTTACGGCGAAACAAATGAGGCATTTTAGACAACTGTTGACAATTTAATATACTGCTGATTCAGGCCTCTTGGCTGCCTTCAAACAATATTCATCACAAAACATGCTGTGGACAATCTAATAAAAGTATGTCTTTGGCGTATGTTGTCGTGACGCACTGGAATAAATCAAATTGTGAGAGTGAAAGGCGGACGTAGCAGATTTACATCACGGGTGTGTTTTTCCAGTCACGACGCTCTTAATAGTGAGCTTTGATTTTTTTATTTATTTTTTGTCATTTCAGGAACTCTGAGCTGTACTTCTTGGGACCGATTCCCCCTCTCAGATGACGGACAGGGTTGGAGTCTCGCTTAGCGGTGATGTCCTGCAAGCTGTGCGCGGCTATGAAATACGTTTGATCACCTTCAGCGAAGCGATACCACAGAGGACAGGCGAACCCTGGAAGCAAATAAAAACAAACTGGTAGGCATTTTCAGTACCTTACAAAAGGAGAAAAACATCATGTTGAGATGATTAATCCTTCAGTCTGCTGCCCTAGATGTCGACATCCTGGTCTTCTGTCCAAATTGACGTCCTCAGCACTGACAGCCTTGTTTCCCCATCTGATCCTTGTTCAGTTTTCCTTATTTATTTGTCCATAAGGTGTCAACAGAACAAACAAACATCTCCTCCTTAATCAATCAGTACGTTTTGTTGCCGTAGATTAAAAGAAAACTTTCTAAAGTCCCACGTTTTATACACATATTTATTCATCATCTTAAAATCGGCGTCTCGTGTTCATCCAAACCGTTGTACCTACAGTTACACCACGAAATGCTTGAATGCTTGTTGTGGTGTAGTGATATGTTAAAGAAGTCTACAGAAGAAAAAGCACAGATATGGAGAAAAGGGGGTTTTCTGTCACAGCAATCGTCCTCATATACGTCCAGCAATGGCAGAAGTGGAGGAAAGTCGAGGATTTGTTTGAGACCAAAGATGCCTGTGATGGGTGAGGCTTTGGAATATGACAGGGAAGACCTTACTTTAAAAGCACGGTGACCTGGACCTCCCTCCCACGCGTTTTGTTCTCACGCGTCCTCTCGTTCTTTGGGCTTGTAACCAATTTGCGGCCGAGCGTCTGCATCAGAGAGAACATCACCCCTCCTTTGAGGTTTCCACAAATACCCTGTAGTCCTCACAGTATTACTGTAGTTGACATTAATTATTTGTCTTGTTTCACAGACAGAAACGCTCTTGAGGGGGAGGATATGATATGATACGATCATGTTTCAGCTGACATTTCAGGTTCAGGCAGTGATATTGAAAATATCAGAAGGCCACCTGTGTCAGCATCTAGTCTTTTTGACGGAGGTTTGGACCAAATAACTAAATCGGCAAGATTGCCAAGCGGGAAACTGTAAGCTTGGTTTAATAACACTAAGCACTTTGCCTTTCTGAATCATCCAAAAAGATTACTATGTGTAGTAAGTGCTGCCGGTACTAAGTTTTATAAGGTTTGTTTACGTGACACCTTGCACAGGATTCCTCCATTCATGTTAGCAGAAGGACTTTGAGCGCCTGAGGAACCAGGCATCTGGGTGGTCTAATACCTGCAGTTAAAAAAAAAAAAAACTGCGGTACATTTATTCATTCAGCACATGCTTTTCTCCAAAGTGATGCACAATGCTGAAAACGTTTAGCTGACTCCTTTAACCAAGGCGACGTACAGCGCTGGATGCACTTCACTAAACACCTAACTGCACTGTGGGATGAACGTGCAGAACATTCCGGCCACACAGCTCATTCAGTGTATTGGAACCCATGTCCAGGAGCTGTGAGGCCCTGCTGCTTCTCGCTGTTCTAATGTGCCGCTACCTTGCTGTCGCACGTGTGGTATATACGGCTTTGTGCAGAGACTCACCACATGCGTGTGTTCTGCCTGGAAGCGTGTGCTGAATGAAAGCTTTGCGTGGTGCAACCGACCCGCGGGACGGGATGCGGTGCCACGCGCCACTCCAAACAGGCAGTTCCAGCTCCGTGTTTCTGTGTGCTAAGCGGAACACGTTATAGGGCCTGGGAGGAACGGAGCGAGTCAGCTGCACGACGCCACCGCGCCGTGGCTCGGCTTCGCGTCCCTCCCTCACGAGCCGTGCGATTCTGCTGCGGCCCCAGCTGCGTGGAGTTGGCGTGTGCTCCCGACGTTCGCGTCGGGCTGCCTCCTGTTGTTGGAGACACTGTGTGTGGCTGCGCCAATATGTCAGCACTTTCCATGTCAGGGTGTGGCCTTCAGGGCCTGTCTGAGATGTTGCATACATCACTAATCGTACCTGGGCAAGCGTTGAGATAAATCTGACACGAAAGCCTGGTTAGAAAAATGCTCAGAGGGCTTCCTACAGAGTCGCAGGGTGGCCGGTTGGCGTCCGCTCGCTTTTGGCCAGACCGACGGTCGACTTGACGCATGGCACACGGAGTGGGAACTGCTGAGGCGAGGTGGCGTCAGTGTGACGGGAAGCAGGTCTCTCGACGTTCGCATCCGGGAGGCGTTTGACAGGTGTGTGGGAGGCGATAAGGAACGGCAAACTCTACGCTTCATTCCCGATGATATACCGAATTAAAACGTCTAGAAAGCGGCGTGGAATATGTGCTGTTGTGTGAATTCTGCCCCGATCCGGGCGGGCCTTTCGTCACCTAAACATTTTCGACGGAATCGCTCACCCAACGATACGACCTGCTCTGCTCAAAAATGACACAGAAAGGTACAATAAGGTGAAAATGGATTCCCGCTCCTTTTGGCATCATCGCTTTTGTTACATTATTAAGAGAAACGCCAAAGAGAAACGTTCCGTGTACAAATATCTTGACATTCACGTAAGAATAATGTAAACTGGCATCAAGTGGCGAAGCTGTTAGAAAAGGTTCAGAAGGTGAAACAATTGAAAGCGCTGCGGATCCTTCCGTATATATCCCTGCGAGTCATGCGGCTCCTTTAAGACAGGCTTCAAAGTGTTATCACCTGTTGCCCCCCCCGAAGATGATCGGTGAGGTTTTATGTAAACGCAGTTCACATCTCCACCATCCACACGCAATGTTAGTTATCTGTACATCAGCAATATGTCTCAGCTGGACCCAAAACCTTAGTTTTGTTCTTGCAAGCTCCTCCAAACAGTCAAAGTTGTAATTGAAATAGTTTAATTTATCTCAATTATTATTCAAGGCTGCTGGCAGAAATGTGTAGTGTGCAGCTTGTCCCTCCTATGCGAGCTGCATGTTAATCACTCATTACATAAGCGGAAATTATTCGCGACTGCAGAGTTCTGGCCATTTGTTGCCGTCCTCAGTCAAATGGAGGTTTAAGTGTGGTCGCTGCTTTGGGCTGTTTGACAGAATTTTCCTTTGTAATACCCGCTTCCTCACGGCGGACTCCGGCTCTCGGTTGTGACGGCAGAGGAGCGAGTACAGAAACGGAAATCCGGTTTATCTGCATCCTGGGACGGAGGCGACGGGAGGCCAAACCTCCATCCAAGCGAGCGCGACCGCGACTCACTTTGCCGGAGAAGTAGTTCAGCGACGTCTGACTTGAGAAAATGGTGTCGGAGAGAGGTGAACCGACACCAAAGCGCATTTATTTCTACCTACAGGACAAAGGCTATTAACAAGTTTGAAGGAAGTTTTTAAGTGTTAGGTTCAGCGGCCGCGGCGGCTCGACGAACAGGTTACCTGTAAATGTGCGGAGACTTGAGGCAGCGGACAAATGACCACCATCTGCGTAAAAAAAAAAAAAGAGAAAAGTAAAAACGCTGACCGTGTCCAACAGACAAAAGAATGGTGCATGCGTGCGGGCAACGTGCAGATGAAGGTCAAGAACATCCACTGTGGATCTCACTCATATGAACAGCATGTCTACACAGAGTTGTGATGTACATACAGCTACAGAAGCTGAAATTATGCACCAGGTTTTGTGTGGACTAACATAGTAAATGAAAAATATAGATACATTTATAGGCAAATACCTCCTTGGAAAAGATGGTTTAAAATATTGTCATTAAATCATAGAATTAGTGAAAGAAAGGCGACGCAGCAAAGCTGCCATATTTCTGCTGTGAGGCAATGTTTTGGAGCCCGGCGGAATATGACTGCTTCCCGAAAAGACGGTTCACTTCTTGTTTGCAGAACACGCTCAATCTCAGGCTTCAGCACGGATGCAATTTTGTAGGGTGACAAGAAAACTTTCCATTTGTTGTCTTTAACTGTGTTCCGTGTATCAGCAAAAGAAAAGGAACCCAGAAAAAGTCTTGCTGGTAGCGGCATATATAGGTTTCTTTCGATTGCTTCCCGTGGAACAAGAAGGGATGAAATTCACCTGGGTTTCTCATCAAGCTTCTATACGTGGATTAATAATGAAAAGAGCCATTGAAGTTAAAACGGGGTCACGTGAGAACGTAGCCATCCAGCCATCGATTTGTACGTCAGTTCCCAAGAAGTCTGAGGTGTGAAAACACGTAAATTGAGACAATTTACCTTCTTGTTGGAAAAATAACTGTGTTCCGAGCCAATCTGAAAACCCCCACTTACCTTGCGCAGATATCCGTAAAACACCCTGTAGCACAGCACAGCACAAAGGGGTCGTGCCGCTCATCTACTCTCGTTCGTAACAACGGAAACCGAGTTCGTTGCGGCCCGTCGGGTCCTTGAACACCGGTAAGTGGCGAGTTTTACAGGTTGTTTCTCGTTCTCGCGAAAGAACGTGACTGTGTGTGACCTGCACTTGGCCCGATGAAGCAGAATCGTCCTCATTCGGCCCGACTATGAACCGCTTGCGTGTTGATGAAAACGGGCTACGTAGCTTCTCAGCTGAACGTTGCGGCGGAAAACCCCATACGCGTGCAATTGTCAGCCGTCACGTGCAAACCAGTGCGGCCGACAGTGACTCCACGAATGGCGTTCATATGGTGCTGCTGTAATGCGTGATGGTAAACTACTTGCCAGGTGAACCTTGGCTTTCCCTTACGAAAGGGCCTTTTTCACAGTTTACATCAACGGAGGACGTGCTGTGAAGCAGAGGTGGCAAAGACATCGACGTCCCCCTGATGTCGCCCATGTGACAAACCAAGGCTTTACGACGGCGGAGAGAGCTTAGTGTGGGCCAGTCCACCGTGTCCATCACCCAAACGCCCCACAGGGAAAACAGGTGTGTAATCGCACAATACTCTGACTAACTGTGCTGTGTAGGACTGAGCGAGTACCTCATACTGATGGCAGTTTTCGCACCACAACCGGTAGAAGAAAGCAATTGAAACCAATTCAGAAACTTGGAGCAGCTACAATGACTTCCAGAACATCAACTCTGTACAATAGATTATTCTGAAGAGGCATTTTCTGACTGTATATATAGTTGTTGCAAGTGAAACCCCTCACATTCGTATGTTTGTGGATGAGGCTGGTTTCTATCTGGCCCATTGCAGCAGACGTGACCAGAAACCTCACAGGCCACCGAGCCTGTGTGGGGAGACAATAATGATGCGTGTTGCCATTGTCACTGATGTTCCTTCATTGGGCCTCAGAACACTCAATATCGTCTCATCTGCTGAAGCAGGACATTGTCAGAAATGACTTGCCAAGTTACCTGATTGTTTGTTGGGTTACTGTCAACTTTCAGACAAATGCCTTCCAGGAAGAGTGACGTGTCCACTAGGATACAGATGGAGTGGCTCCTTCCCTAGTCTTAAAAAAAAAAAAAAAACCTACTGAGGGTTCTTCTCAGCATGGAGATGACCAACTGCCCTTGTCAGGTGCACCCGATGGCTGCCCCACGCAAGAAGATGTTTGATGTGGATGAAAATCTGTGCCCAGACAGAGACGAGCGACTGGATGTGTAGTGAGATGGAACCTTCACACATTACAGCGCTGGCTTTACTTTTGCCCCACACTTTTCCATTCCTGTAGTAACAGTACTGTGCAAAAGTGTTAGGCATGCAACTTCAATGTGTGTTGAAAAGTACAGATAGATTCTTATCTACCAT
Source organism: Arapaima gigas (assembly GCA_900497675.1). NCBI lineage: Eukaryota > Metazoa > Chordata > Actinopteri > Osteoglossiformes > Osteoglossidae > Arapaima > Arapaima gigas. The sequence goes on from UFQX01000304.1 coordinate 678,091, forward strand.
CAGGGAGGTTTCTAGTTGGTCCCAAATTCATTCTGTAGCCTGAGAATGACCTCAAACACCCAATCTTGAGCAAAAAGAAGGAATCCTGCAACAGATGGTATGGTCCCCACAGAGCCTTGATCTCAACAGGATCAAGTCAGTCTGGGAGGACAGGCAGAGACAGTCAAAGTCTGCAGAAGAACTGTGGCCAGTTCCTCAAAATGTTTGGAAGAACCTACCAACCTCTACCTCCAAACTGCGTGCAAGTTTGCATAAGAGAATTGGTGGCGTTTTAAAGGCAAAGGGTGGTCCCACCAAATATTGATCTGATTGAGGGTTTTTTTGTCTCCTGCACTTTTTAGAAGGCTTATTGATTAATAAGTATTCATGGCATTATTTTTGGAACCGTCTTCGCTTTATAGCATTTTTCCCACAGGTGCCTAAGACTTTTGCACAGTACTGTATACTGATGCATTTTCATTGCACGGTGTTGTCTTGTTTCTTGTGCGTACCTGTGCGAGATCATTGGACAGCAACGTGGAACCTGGTGTCTGTGAGCAGTTTTCAGTCAGTGAGACAATAGGGACAGAGTAATCTGGAACATAAGCGTTCTTAAACTTACCTCTTATATTTTGACTTTTTCGGTTTAGGCAGTAAGTACTTCACATTTTAGTGGCACTGACTTAGTCATTGATGGAATTATTTTGCTTGTGAGACACGAGTTAACTCACCTCAATGTTATATCCTTTTGCATCCTAATCAGTGTCGCGGTGCGGCAGATAAACTGTTTTGAGAAACTCACTCCCTCGCCGTAGTGAGAATATTTATTTCAGGAAATGTGCTAAGTCAATTGAGGAAACTGTAGAGGTCCAGTCAGCCGGCAGTGGATGGATGCAGAAAATAGGCTTTTTAACAGAAGACTCCGTTGTCTGGCCTTTCGGAGGAGCGCTGAAGGACAAAGGATGCCCACTACTGAGCCCCACACCCCTCCGCGGCAGGGAGGAGAGTAAAGCATCATTTAACTTGCGGTTAAATTAGGTACCTAACACTGAACAATGACTATCGTGACTGCGGTCAAACCTGCCAGATAGGTTTTCCAGGCCTTCTCCTTGATGGAGTTGACATTTCACCCACGACTGCGGTGTGTTTCCCGCTGGACCCTCCTGTCTGTGTCCTTAATGACAACAACGTCGGTGAGAGAAAGGTTCGTAGCCCAGCTGTAAAACGGGTTGTGAGTGAAACTGTTGTGATCGTGTTCTGCAATACCCGACCTCATTTCCAGATTTCATTTCAATACGGCAAAACTTTGAGCGCGAGTTGACCCAGCCTGGGGGCGCCATTATCTCTAGGCCCATGGCAGAAAACGGGAAGACGAGATGTCGAACGAGAGCCTCAGGTTCTCAAAGAGCCTGCTGGCGTTGCTGTACCTCTTGATACGAGACGACGGGAGCCATCCTGCTTAAACCAAGATGATCCCTGTTGCTAGGAGAGGAGAAGATGGTGACTGATGGGCGGAAGCACCGGCAATTGGCTTAGCTGTGCGGTTCCTGTGCGGATCCGTGTCCCCGGGCTCGGGAATAAAAGCTTGCTTCCCTCATCCTCTCGCGTGGTCGCTAGATCTCGCCACGACACCTTCTCCCAGAAAGCACGTACAGGTGGACAGTGAGCACCGAGGAACTTCCATATGAACCAAAGGGTGATTATGGTCACTCGAGGCTCCAGAGTCCACCTCCCGTCCCCTCTGCGCCACAGTTTTATCCCACTCCTTTGGACTGGGATCAACACCTACACATAAACCACAATCTTGTCATTCGAAAAACCAAAACAGGCTTTATTTATGCTGATAAAATATTAACTGGTGCTATAATGCATCTGCAGGAATTCATAATGCAGGATGATAAGTCTTTCTAAGAAGAAACAGAATAAATATTGACAGGAAAAGTTGTTAATACGGTGCAATAAAAACTACATTAAAACATCCCACAGACTTTTCAGCTGGTTACAATCTGTTAATAATTAGATGTTGAATATATTATGCTTTTGCCTAATAGGATTTCTAGCTATCATCTGGATTCCAGGGGATTTTATTGTATTTTAATCACGCAACATATTTGATCATTTGCTTTTATGAGTTACAAGTCAGTCGTCCGAGCCGCCGGATGCTTTCCCGTCCTCCCTGCCGCCGAGGGGAGCGTGAGCAAGGGGCTGCGTTCGGGCCCCGGATTAGCGAGACGTTCCCAGCGCCCCTGTTCCTAAATAAAATTTTTTATTATATTATCGCACCCTTAGCCGCAACTTGACCAGGTGTACGACGGCTTGGCCACGCGTGCAGAATGAAAAAGGCAGGCGACGGCTCCTGCTGCACCTGCCCACGGACGGACATTTATGAAGTGAGCACGAAAGCGTGCGTTTCGAGCGGGGAGTCGCCGCCCCCCCCATTACATAAACTCCTCCGGAGTGACACGAGCGAAGGAGAAATCCATAGGACTCGAGTCCACTTTGCATTCTAGTCTATTATAGGCTTATAGATTCTTTTCGGACTCGTATGTGATTTAGGAGCCCATTCAATCCCATCTAATTTCTCTCATGTTAATGAGGTGTTCGAGAGGACAGGAGGAAATATACAGTCGATATGTTTTAGCAGCATTCGTGAGATCACGTCTGAGGTGCCCATCTGCGCTTCAGAGCGGGACTCCACTGCTACATTTACCAGGATTCATCTTCTGCTATTCCTACACTAAGTCCACTGCCGTGGAGATGTTGGAAACCGGGACCCGGATGAGATGCGAGGTGCGCACTGGGTCGCGGGTTAGCGTAAAACCCCGGCGTGAAAAGCGAGCCCTACCTTACGCCGTCGCTCCGGCCCGCGACTCATAAACATGGCGAGGGAGTCGTCACCCAGGCGCCCGCATTTCCCTTTCAGATGTGTTTGCACACGTCCGACAACTGCGGGCGCTTCACCGTCCCTTCTGTTCGGAGCGCCGTGCCTGCATTTAAAAAATGATGGTAGGAGTCTGTGAAAATGCAAGGCTGTTCAATCACTTGAGCTTAAGAAACCCGTGATATAACACTCCCAATGAATACTCGCTGCATAATACATCTTAAACGTATCAATAAAATGCTATGTTTCATATATAATTCATGAACTCAACTCATGCATAATACATTATAACACATATTGCACATTATAAGCACCCATTCATAACATGTATTACAGAATCTATAATGGATTATAACAAAACATGAATGATGGCAAGTCACGCAGTATGGAAAATGGATGCTTGCGGTGAATCGACGAACCGCCAGGACCAAAGTGTTGGCGACACGTTGGTGGATATACACCTGGACGGCGGCTCTTTTTCTTACGGACGTACAATGAAAAATACGGTAGAAAGAGAACACACCGGAAATCCAGAGAGTTTCGTGCTGGTGATCTCACGCGATCTGTGGCTGTTCTCCCTGGAAGCTGTATTTGCCAGGAACTACTGGCAATTTTTTTTGCACAGCGCAACAAAAGGATAAATAGGCGGTATTAGAGGCAGATGGAGACCCAATTGTTAATATATAAATAATAAATGTCCCTTGCTATTTGGTCGCTGTTGCTGTTAAAAGCGAAATAGTCGGCTAAATCGTGCATGTCAACGCACGGATTATGCACAGAATGCTGGGCCGTAATGGCTACGCCAAGTACCTTCTGAGCGTTGTTTCTCATCTAACTAAGCCGAACTCAATTTGTGCACAAAAGCGGGATTTTTCCCCGTTTTTGCCGCGACGCCTTGTTTCGTGTTTGCTGACGCGGCGGTTGGGCAGCGCGGATGCGCAGCGCCTGCTGAGACCAGGGACCTCGCGGGGAAGACGCTGCTCCCTTTTCTAACCCGTGCCGTGAACTACGTGGCTTAACCTTGAAGGAAAAAACATCTAATGTGCTGCAGGACTCATTGTGTCCCTTGATACCGGCAGACGAGTCCTGCCAGAGTCTGAATGTGTTTTGGAACCAAAGTGTTTTGAACTCTAAAGTGATGCGCTGCATGTTGCTATGAGACATTTGAAAAGAAATTGTAAATCGGCCACGTCTACTGGGGGGGGGGGGGGG
>UFQX01000304.1:682199-723309 GCA_900497675.1 Arapaima gigas
GGGGGGGGGGGGGGGGGGGGGATATTTTTCGCGTGAATTAAAATAAATGTTTCTATTTGCATTGACTGAACGGGCAGTTTTGGAGAAAACAGTCGACGCTGTGGGTCGAGCAGTTGCCCCCGCACCTCCGGGTCGTCTGCAAGCTGGGTGCAAGTAAAACTCCATTTAAAAACGGTGTGTGAAGACGGGTGAGAGACGGCGTTTCCGCGTTACTGCCGCGCTCACCCAGGACGGTGCTGGAATTGTGTCAAAAACAAGTTCAAAAACAAGTCGGATGGAGAGTTTAGAAACGTGCTGGAGAACCGCCTTCAGCGGAGGGGGCGACTGAGCGACGGAGCTTTTATGTCGCTGCGAAGTAAGCCTCTCAGTGCGACAAAGTGAGCAAAAACGCAGAAAAAAGGAAACTACAAAAATGAAAAAAAGTCAACTATAAATTTTATCTTCTGAAGACAATACGTGCGTCTTTAATTCAAAAACGGGGAAACGGGACACTCGCCTCTTCACAGTGAGAACCGCACAGTTTCAAAGGCAAGATGTCAAGGAACAGGTTGAAGCAACAACTTTCCAACACTCTGTAAGACATAAGAAGCTTTTAGAACGGACTTTAAAGAGACACGTTTCCTCTGCTGATAGTACAGGTTTCCGCCGCAGGAAAAAAAATGTTTCTTCAACCAGCATTAAACCGTGTGGAAAATATCAAAAATCTGTTAGTCAAATATGCTTTGGACAAGAAGGCAGTGACTGGAAGAAAACACAACATTAGAAGGCAAGGTAGAAATATTACATTTTTAAAAATATTATTAAACATTAGGTTAGTTTTCCCTACTTCCTGAAACGTGTTGCCGTGAGTCTGACCTCCAACATAAGTATGTGAGGACATGACATGAACTAATAAGTTAAGTGAGCTATACAGAAGGAAGCCCACCGGTACGCTCTTGCCTGTTTTTTGCAGCCACGGGACACATTAATTTGCCAGGTAAAAAAATATACTCTAGACTGTGGAGCAGCCAGAGGTCACAGGCCCCTCCCTTAGGCCCACCACCTCATGGAACCCGGTTGTGCTCATCACGCTGCGCTTCTTGGCACGTCTCAGGCCCGTCCGTCATCCGGGTTGCTTTCGGTGAGAGATGCCGGGCCGGGGGGGCTGACATTGCGGTGGAACGTGCGGGTGGACCTTTGTTGGCCGGGGGGTAGGATCCGTGCGGGGCTTGGCCTTGGCCTCAGATGACAGGTGTAGCCCGGGAAGCTGGAGGTCCAGGTTTTTTTTTTGTCGCAGCCTGTTGGGAGCTTGTCCTTCATTGTTTATTGTGGAGGTCTTTCCACCATTCTGGCCGTTTTAAACAGGACCTATAACCATCTGTCTGTACACATATAATCCACGGACAGTAGGCGCCTAGTAAAACCTGACCTACATCGGGGCACCTCAGTCTCTAAACCAGGTCCTGACACGTTGACCGTCGAAGGTGCTGCTATGCCCCATCTGTTTGATGACACGGTCAACAGTTATTTTTCCTTTGCTTGTTTGTTACCACACACATCTGACAGCAAGCCGTAATGGCCGGAGTAAAAAAACACCAACGGTTTTGTCTGTATGTGTCTCCACCGTGACACAGAAAGCAGACAATCTAAAAATTACCTTGAGCTACAAGTTCTGCCCAATCATAAAAACTAGCCCAGCGATATAAAAGATTTCTCAAATTAATACAAAACAACGCACCGTGCAAAAGTATTCAAACCCCTTAAAAGTTATCACCATTGCTTGGATTAGAAATATTTTTCCAAATGGAAAAAAACTGAAATGCGCTCCTTGTATTTGAGCTCCACACATTGATTTGTAGAGACGCCTGTTGCCGCCATAAGTCTTTTGGGGAAAGTTAGTTCATACCAGCTTTGCACACAGTTAGTTAGTTAGTTAGTTAGTTAGTTAATGATTTCCCCCCCATTCGCCTTGGCAACTCTGCGGCCGGTTGTTCGGCTCGGTTGGATGACGCTGTTGACTACGGTGTTCGAAAGGTCTCGCAGACTCCCGGTGGGACTGAGATCAGCAAAATTTGCCAAGTTTTCACTTTCTTTAAAATATCTGCAAACAGATGACTTATTCTGCCTGCCAGTGAACTACCGGAGCATCTGAGTTCACGATAAAAACAGCGAGGGGAAAATACGCGCAGTTACAATTTGTAACCCAGGCAATGTCGATAACTTAAGGTTTTAGACCAAGACACCACCTGTGCTGGAAACCATGAGCGGTCTCCATTAACACGTCCAGTTTCTAATAAGTCTAATAGTTCCTTTGCGGGATTTAATGATACCTGGAATGACCTTCATATCGAGGTCAATTCTATCGAACGCATTTAGGCCGCCTCCGGACACCGGATTGGTCCACACTAGCAATTTATAGCAATAATGCGGTACGTTTGTTTCCAAACATCGCAGAGCTTTTTAAGCAGGTTAATGTGAGGGACGTTCCGTGTAGGTCCGGCACTAGTGATTATTTTACTTTGCCGTGGCGCTGGAGCCCACACACACTCAACATTAAGTGGTTTGTGTGCCTATTAATTTTGCAAAGTCGTATGAAAAGTGGTCCGCGCTCGAACGGATCGAGGGGTGTAATTTGGTTCTGTAAAGGTCCGCCGCGGGGAAAATAATGGCCTTGGCTTTGCGGCGCTCTTCACGGCCGCTAGCCGGTTAGCGGGGGTCTGGCGTGTTTCTCAACTCCTGTCGGCCCCTGCCGTTTTTCCCAGCCACTTTTCTGGAGAGAGGAAATGCGGAGAAGCTGAAAGGAAGCCGCCCGCTGCACGGGGGGCCAGGTGTCAGGGACCCTGCTCCTGGCACTGGGACACCCCTCGGTGCCTCATTACAAAGCAGCGGCGCCGACGCGGCACCCTCCTTCCGGCCCAGCGACCCGATGGTTTCGAGGACTGAGGGAAGAGCCACGGATGGCCACACTTTACAGGCGCCAAAAGGTAAGTCGTGCTTCTATTTCTGCTCCCTCCAGAATATTTTTTATCGCAAGTGGTGCAACGCGGCAATTCGACCGCAACGTTTTTTTACAGGTCCTTTTTTTATTCATTCTAGTGTTAACAACTCCGCTTTGCTGCTTTTCCGTGCACGGTGTCCGGCCTTTGCGTTTGTTTTCTGACGGACTTATTAGATGTTTCAAGGCTGACCTTAGCGGGCTTCATACCTCCTTTGTCCTTTGTGACTCGCTTTCCCTCTGCAGAGGCTCCGGAGCAGAACTTTTCAATCGACACAGCCAAAAATGTTTTCCGGAAGTTTACGCAAACATCCGCTTTCTGCTCAAACGACAGCATTCAGGGGAAGCTGCGGTTCGGCACAAACGCCGCCCTTCGGAGGAGCGCCGTCTCACAATGTCATCTGTCACCATTTGCTGTAAGCATATGCCAACTGAGGTTATCTCAGCACGGTTCCCGCTTATAAATAACTTTGTAAATCCCGCATTGCTTTTGACACACGTTTTACAAAAGACCCTTTTCCTTCATTTACGCTTGCGTCTAAATCTCGGTTTTAGGGTCAAAATCCAATTGTTCTTGATAGAGCTGCCAGCTGCGCTGCGCAACACGGCAGAACAGGGGACCGAAACGTACCAGAGGACGGCATTTTTACGCCTTCAGCTTTTTATATTCTGCTGCAACCCAGTAAGTGTTGATCAACGTTCATACAGTCATTTGTTATTGTTTCATACCGTGTTTACCACTACGACTAAATATTATTAATCACAGAACTGAGCAAATGAATTTCCATTTTGACAACCTTTGTTTGGCAAATTGCTCTTCACTGAGTTAGTAAATTGGAAATGACAAAAACGCCAATTCAATTCACTACTGCGCCATTGCTAGCGTGTCCTAGGGGGTTATTGAAGATGTCAGACTCTCGGTTTGGCTTCGAATTTATTTCAAAACAGCCATTGTCCAATAATGGCACGGAAAATGGCGGATCGGAATTTAATTTGCCGCCATTATGCCGGCGAGGTCAATAAATAAATCCGCACCTTAGTCAAGCTTTAACAAGTCGTTTCTTATTTGGACACATTATACTTAGAATAACAGAAACACTTATAAACGGAAACAATATTTTTTATATTCATTTCTTAGCAAACAAGCCGGCATATCATGCGTGTTATTTGTTGCTGTTATTAATTCACACTTAATCGCGTCGCTGTTCTACAAAAAGCTCGTGCAGCCTTGGCTCCTGTTTCCACGTGTTCGCTGCCCTCGACCTCAGGGGTTCCGTGCACGTTCGTATCACACGGGAAACAGCATCTTACACCCTGCGTCAGGACCCCCGAAAACCCCGGTTGAATGTCCGCGTCTTCAAGAGGCCACCCGGGCGTCTACCGGCGGCAGAAACGCGCCGACGCGGTAGGTGTGCGGGCGGGCGATCCGTTTCCTCACACGCCGCTGCACGTGACGCCGTGATTTAAAAAAAAACAAAAGACTCTCTGAAAACACGTTGCATCAAGACCTATAACAACTGAGAAATAAAAACGATTTGAACGAGCGCTGTCTGAAAAGCGTCTCTCCTGTGACGTCAAACAATTCATGTCGCCGCCCCCCTCCCACCTCCCTTAGCTGTTTAACTGAAACCAACACATGTCCTCTTGTAGAAACAAGCAATATTGTTAACAGAGTCTGAAAAGTCCAGAGAAAATATCGACCCTGGAAGCGACAATGATCTGCAGATGATTATTATAATGAAAGCAGGCAAATCAGGGAGCTGCTTAAGATCACAGGCACGACTCCCCGAAGCTGAGGAGCTTCTTACGCTCTTCTGGACGCAGCCAGATGGAAGCTCTTGGATCAAGAATGCAGCAGATCTTCATTATAGGCACGTCCGAAAAACACCACGCGCGGTAAAATCGGAAGGAATCATTTATAATCGGCTCCTCGAGAGCTCGCCGCTTCCCTGCGGGTCCAAACGTGTCTCCTTCGGAGTTGATTCATCTATTTTAAATTAGATTTATGTCTTATGATTTTCCCGTGCGGGGGGAACGGGACAGACTCTAGGTGAGCGCCGTGCTGGATTTTGGTTGGAACGAAGGCCGCCGTCCGCTTGCTAGCCGTTCCAAAAGCATGGAGATGCGAGAGGACCCTGTGGGCAGAGTCCCTCTCCTCGTCCTTCTGCTGCGGACGGAAACTGAAGATCACGGGAATGAAGGGTCCAGCTCTGAGTTGCACGAAGCAATTCTACTAAATAAACTGGCGCTGAATTAAATAAACTGAATTAAATTAAATTAAAGGAGGATTAAATAAATGAAATAAACCGAATGAATGTTACATATGCGCTCGGTCCCTCGCAGGGGCTGAATTTTCTACGGCAACAGAGCCAGGCGGACATGAGGGTGGGAGATGGTGGGAGAAGAGCGAGTGAAAGAAGGGGGACGCCGATGGGGTGAAGCAGAATGAATCTATTGTCCTTAACCGCTCATCCTGGGCAGTCCGACACCCGTTTCAGAATCACTGGGCGATCGGTTAGATGGGATGCCTGTCCGTCACAGTGTAGACACACACACACACACACACACACACACACGTTATAAGCAGTTTCGCATGAAAACTAACCTGAGACATTTTTTTGGACTGTGGGACACCTGGAGGAAACCCATACGGACATGGGGAGAACACGTGCACCACAAAGGGTTGAAGAGGTATACTCATTTTTTTTTTATTAGCTACTTATTTGGCGAGTTGTTTCTATTTGCTTTTAACTTTTAAGCACAGGTTAAGCGTTTGAAAAGAACCGCAAAACACTGTGCAGGATTAAAAAAGAATAAATCATTTAAATACATATAAATATCATTTAAATATATAATTGCAGAACTAAGTTGTAGAAAGGAAATATTTGTTAGCGTTAATTGTTATGTTCATTAATATGCTAATGTTGCCGGGCCTCGCAAATGAGCGCAAAGGTCAGCGGCTGCAGTACGGAGAAATTAACTACTCCATTTTGTTGAATTATCCATATCCATTTAACTAAAAAATGACGACCAGTCACCTACGAAAGCTAAAACAGATGTTTGAGTACTCATTTTTTGAACTTATTTGCAGTTTATTGCAATTCATTGTCGAATGTAACTGGAATAGTTACACAACCAAAAGTATGTGGACACACCTTCTGGTTAAAGGGTTTGGTTATTTCTGCCACACCCATTACTAACAGGTGTAAAAAATCAAGCGCACAGCCATGTAATCTCCTTAGACAAACATTTGCAGTAGAATCAGTCATACTAAAGCGGTCGGTGACTTTCGACCCGACACTGTCATAGGGTCCAGCTTGCCATCACATCAATTCATCAGATTCCTGCCCTGGTCAACCCTTCGTTCCGTTATCGTGACGTGGAAACGTCCAGGATCAGCAATAGCTCATCCGCAAAGCGGGAGGCCTCACAAGCTCACAGAACTGGACCGGCGAGGGCTGGATGACCGTGTCACCGTGCGGCAGTCAGACGGACGAATCTGGGCTTGGTGGACGCCAGGAGAACCTACCTGCCTGCATGCATCGTGCCGACTGTAAAGTTTGGTGGTGGAGGAATAATGGTCTGGGGCTTTTTCTCATGGTTTGGGCCTCTTTATTCCAGTGAAGGGAAATCTTTGTGTTACAACATACAATGATATTCTAGAGAACTGTATGTGTACAAATTTTTTTGGGGGGAGGAGGGGTCCTTCTCTGTTTCAGCCTCATAGTCTCCCTGTGCACAAAGCGAGGTCCGTAAAGGAATGGTTTACTGAGTCTGCTGTAGAAAAACTTGACTGTCCTGCAAAGATCCCAGACGTGAACCCCGTCCAACACCTTTGGGATGAACTGAAATGCCGACCGCATCGCCCAACTTCAGTGTCTGACCTCACAGATGCTGTAGTGCTTGAATGGGAGCAAATCTCTGCAGCCATGTTCCAAAATGTGGTGGAAAGCCAGAGAAGTGGAGGCTGTTGTAGCAGCAGAGGGGGGACCACCTCCATATTAATGCCAACGGTACTGAAATTAAACGTTCAACAAGCCACATATGGGTGTGCCGTCTCCACAGACTTTTGGCCACATAGCATACATGACGTATAAATCAAAGTAACCAAAACGTTATATTGATCATGCATCCATCCACGTGTCACGTGTGTCATTCTTGTCTACCCATAGTTGTGAGTGTCAGTGGACATAAACTCCACGTTCAGTCACCCCTTCCCACTGCTTGCTGGTGGTGAACACTGGGTGAGGCCCTCACACACAGCCAAACTAATATAGAAAACTAACTAGAAGAACAAACTCTAATTAGTCCAAAGGGCTGCTTTTTTCCTTTCAACGCTCCAAAACACTTAACACCTCCGTCTCACACACACCAGTGCGTCCTCACCACTGGGGCCGTGTGTACCGGCAGGCTCAGGTATACAGTCCATGCTTACCTTCCCTGGGAAGCGAACGAAGAACCTCGTGGTCAGGAGTCAAGGTCTTTACCCAACACAGCGCCCAAGAAATGAGTTTTGAAACACCTCAGGAACACCTTTAAAATTCCATGGGTGACATTGAGAAATAGTATAATTTGATTTAAAGTCGCCAGCAGGGCTTGAACCACCAGCACTTATTTGCCTGTCAGAAATAAACCTACGCTCAGGAGCATGAGCCACATCACTGAAAGACTAACTCCTCCCCATCTGGGTCTACCCGTCCTTGTCACCGTTCTCTGCCCATCGGCATAACCGCGACACCACCGACACACACAGCACTGCGGCGCCACGACACGCATCGCACTGCTGTATAAAATGGCACTTGCTAACTTACTAAGGAGGACTTCCCTTAGAAGTGCTTTGAAGTAGAAACCTGCTGAGTTCCAGCCTTGTTCTCGAACCACAAGACCACCAGGCAGCTGTACAGGGGATTTTCGTGGCTTACCTGTTATTCTCATGAAGAAACTGTGTGCGTTTCAAGTAATTCCTGCTCTAGGATAACAAAGAAAGCCCCGAACCAGGCAAGATGATGTTGACATCTGCGCAACGTGGAAGATATTTATTGTTAAACAGATACTTGATGCACCAGTACTAAACCTCCCAAAAGTAACTGTCTATCCATTCCTACTCCATGCTGCCTCAGGGAGATTCTCCCCCTGTTTGGGGGGGCAGTTCACTGTACATCAGAGAACCTGGCAAAATATCCTCTTTCTTTTGTACAGACCTGTTCAGCAAGTCTACATGCAGGTCTTGATGCAAACGGTGCCTCAGACCCCCCAGAGGCGTGATGCTGCTGCAGGGGCCTGTGGAACAGCCCATTCTAACAGTGTTCCACAGTGGACAGGCACTAGTACGATCACTGTTATGATCGACTCCCTCAAAAATATTGCCAGCATTACTGATCTGGCACTTTTTTCAAAGCAACTTACAAATATTAGGTTTGGAACACTAGGTTCCTTAAACGTATTTGCATTTACATTTATACATATAGCTGGGTCATTTTTCCAACATCCATTCAGAATAAGTGCCTTGTTGTTTTAGGGACTACAGCAGGAGTGGAAAACCGATGTCTCTGACCGCTGCACCACCTGACGCTCCAGAGTTCACTGTGTGCTGGAAGGTGCAAAACCACCGAGATTTTGTAAACTGAGTCGAGGTTTGAGCTGCTGACGGTGAGGACCGAGCTCCAGTTTTCTGCTTCGGTCGCATTTACGATACATAACATTCAGCGGTGGGAACTGAACTGCAACTGACCGGGGGGTACAGAGTAGCCGGGTCTTTCTGGCTCGAGTCGAGATGCTGGGTGCCAAGGCCAAGGCGACGCCACAGTGAGGACTGGCGGGAGTGGGCGGGGCCAGAGCGCCACGGTTGTATCGTCCGCGGCGTCGGAGTGACCGGTAAAGAGCACCAACTAAGTGCAGTAACAGCAACGCGCCTGTGGTGTTCAAAAACCGTTTGGTCTCAGCGTATCGAAGTGTGCAGAGCAACCTGGGCCTCCTTCGCCATCTGTTCGCTGACCCATTCATATTTATGTGTTAATCTCACTCTTTTCTCCAAAGGTACTTGCACTGACTTACCCATTTATACAACTGGGCTCATTTGTACAGAGTAGCTAACTTTGTCAGAATATACTCGGCACCAGCTGGGTTAATTCTGCACCGAGTTTAGGAAATTACTCAAAGTACTGAACATGCTATTTGAGGCGTATAGCTGCGGCGAGGAGGAAACCCACTGGGGAAATGAACAAAGTCCACACAAACAGAGCCAGATTTAACCTTTGGAAAGGGACCTGCTGTGCCATAGTGATGCCGGAAAGATTACTTAACTGTGCTATTTTAAGAGGTGAGCTGGCCAGGTGCTGAGCCTTCAGATGATCGCAGTGCTGACGACAGACTAGATTTCTGTTATATATAAAAATTACATTTATACAGCCCAAGTTGTGCCTTGTTAGCGCTTGTGATGCTGCATTTCTAAGCACATAGTACAGAGGCAGAGGGTCCTTTACAAACAGGGTGTCAGGTGCATATGTCCAAAACAGTGTAAAAAGAGCTGAAAATTGTTCCTCAGGAGGAAAGCAAGGGCAGCTGGAGTAGATACTGAAATCGCAACAGTTGCTGTTATTTCTCAGCAAAGTCACGTACCTGAACCACTTTTTCACGCCGGCCAGTCCGAGTAGGGTGTTTTCATTCTGCCAGCGTGTTACTTTTGTTGACTGTGGACACGGACCCGTCCCGAGGCCCAGATGGTCTGGTGTTGTGACCGAGGTGAAAGTCCACAGTTTCTACAACGTGAGTGGAGTCTGAGGGGAGACAGAAGAAAATGATATTTCCATATAAAACTTTTCTGAAGTAGAGAGAGGAAAAAAAAGCCCGTAGCAGACGCACACAGGTTTTTGTATAAATGTCTTAATATTTTGAACAAATGTAAATATTAAGGAACACTGTACTTTTTTTTATTAACAGTGAAGTTTTTATTTCTGCACAAGGAATGAAATAGCATCCAGTCTTACCCTCTCCCGGTATCTTCTGCAGCTCTGTCCAGGCGTGATGTTAGGCTTCTCCAGGTGGAGGAGTACATGCCCTGGACCTGGCGAGGGAGTCGGTGCCATAAAACTCAGGCAGGGTCATGTAGTTGCCGTGGAAACTCCACAGGGTCCTCTGGGTGAGGCATCCGGCACCCAGGGATGACCTTGTTCACGCTGGGCCAGGGGCAACGGAGGGCTGCGTCCACATCTGAAAGGCACAGAAAGTGTGAGCGTAAGCTTAAGAAAGTCTAGTTTCACGTTAATGCTTACCAAATATAAGGGGTGGGTTACGGTTCAAGCACAGGCGATGGCTCTTGGAACGCTTCTCCGCCACTGAGGTCTCATGTAGGTGACTCTTTAATCCAGCACAAGGTTGAGTATCTGCCCACCCTGCAGCTGGAATCTCAGGGCGGGACCTCGTACCTCAGTCCTGCTTCCGAGACGTTCCCCGTCACTCCCGAGGCCGTCTTTTAAGTACGAACCACCGTCCCAAACTCGTTTCTTCGCAGGTGAAGCAAAACATACCTTCGACTCCTCGAGCGCAGGTTCAGTAGGGTTACGGTGTACAAAGGTGGCATACGTACCCCTAAAAAGCAAAAGGTGGTGCCAGCGAATATTAACATGCGGGGTTTGAATACTTATGCAACTGCATCTTTAGTCGTAGGGCTTATGGGTTCACAGTAAAAATACCGACTTGGAACATTTCTGAAGATAATTCGAAACCCGGCCAGAGTTTACAAGTTTCCGTGGGTCTGGATCCGTTTGCGCGGAGCGGCAGATCATCGCCCGCAAAAACTGCCTTTTTTATGTAAAGAAATGGTAATCAGACACACAGCAGTCTTTCTTTTTTGCCCACAAATAAGTGTTTTCACTTATGAGTCTGAATTATTTTTTTTTTTGACTATTTTTCCTCCACTGGGGAAAAGCAATTTTGAAAAGAATATGCTTCATTACACTATGAAGCCTCACAGCAGAGGATCTTTATAGCGAGCGATAAAGGAATTTCTTAGCTCATGGTGCATAACACTTCATTTCACAAGTTATCCAGTGTCTTAGTTTATTAGTATTTGCTTTTTTACTTATGCCATTAAGTGCTTTCCCTTTTTAGCGGCTTTTTTTCCTCCTTTTTTTTTAATGTACACAGCAGAGTCCTTCAAAACGTTTCACCTCAGGTGTGCAAACAAGTCGCCGCACAAACGCCTCCGACAATTCCAAAGCATTCCAGGTCTACACAGAGGACGCTCAAGCTTTTGACAGCCACGTTTAATAAGCACTTCTTCATCAAACCGAAGTCCTGGATATCGACTCGGCACAGGGGGCCTAATTATTTTCAGAGCTATTTACTCGATTTAATAAAACGGCAGCCGCGTCACACCGGCGTGATGCAAAAGCGCAGTTAATCGTGTCAACACCTGTCTATAATCCATAGCAACAAGCCAACGGAAAACTGGCTTCAGCCGCACAAGCGCGGCGGCGGGTGCCAGGGACCGGCGCCTGGGGAAGGCCGACGCCCGACTTGAGCGGCACGATCGTCGGTCGCGATTCGCAACACAGAGGAACGGATTAAAACAAAAAAAGGTTCAGCTCCCCGTCGCCCTCGGCGTGCGTCTCCGCAGGTCCTCCGCGGCTCCTGAAGGGCACCGGGCTCCCAGGCGCCAGGGCTTTATCTCTTTATTTATTCTCTTAATGGCTGTCTGCCGCGTCACGTTCACGCTCCCCGCTCCCCGCTCCCCGCTCTCCGCGCGCCGGCCGAGAGACGCTCGAACCGCCCGGGCCGGGGAAACGCGTCTCCTGCTGCGGTCCGGACCCGGCGGCCACCCGTCCTGCTGACCTTCCCCCCGCGTGTTCTAGGACTGTCCACCGCCAGATATAACAGTCTCTCTTCTCCCCACAGGACAGAAAATGTCAGCAAAGTCTGGATTAATTCCGTATTACTAGGGGCCGCACAAGGACGGGACCCGAGACAAATGATCGCTTGTCAGTTTGAGCTGCGCCCCAGCGCTGTGTCCTTACCTCTGTAACACAGCTTTCTGTGGAAGGCGCATGAGATTAAAATACAAACAATTCCAGTGGAACACTGAAAACCCACGGTCATGTGAAGTCACCCCATGTTTGGCAGAAAAAAAACAAAAGAAATTTCCCACGTTCACCTTTAACCACGAAACACGTAGGTTAACACTTACTCTTTTATAGCGAGCCCATTAATATATACCGTACCGCTCTATTTTATTTAAAACGGTGTCTCCTATAGCTATAAAACACATTAAAGGCAATGCGATTTTGAATCAAGTCATTTAATATAAGGAGGGTTGATAGATATGAAAGCTATTAACCAAAACAATAGCCGGGTGTCTAGTTCCATTTTCTCTCATAAAAAAACTACCATTTATACACGAGTGCAAGTCTTTCAACAAGCGGCTCAGGTATCTCAGACAGAAGCTGAAGTCCAGCAGACGCTGCCTTTTCGCGGCGAGTGCCAAGAAGCAATTCCGAAAGAGAGCTTCCCCGCACGCTAAACGCAATCCGTTTGAAATCCTCTTCTCGCTTTCATTTTTTTCCTCCTCCAAAGGCAATAATGAAAACGCCACGACACAAACTTAATGCAGCGAAAATATCGATGAAAAATATTCCGCAGGTGCATTACTTCTTTATTGCTAATTTCCTCGTAGGAAATGACTGCCTGGGATACTATCCTTTTAAATACATCATCTCAAGGTCTACCTCGACGCTTTCGCTTGACAAATTGCGAATACCCAACAGCCATTTGCAAAGAATGTGCTGGAAAGACAAATGCTAGGGCTAAAATAAATGCATTTTGAATACGAAGCCGGGTTAACGCAAAAACGCCAGCAGATACAGCAGCGCGGGTTACATACACTATAATAATGTATCTGACCTCAAAACATACATTCATTTTCAAAAATGTTACTAATGTATCTCCTTCAATATTTATTAAATATAGACAGTCAGCCACGCCGCGTACAAAGCTGTGTAGAGCAACTGTCTCCTTGTCTTGTGGGAAAATGAAATGAATGAGTGAAATCACTGATACGAACACTTGCTGGAACACGTTGCCACGCTTTGTACAAGCAAAGCACATCTGAGTTTGAAACCTTCCCATTTATCCCCGCGTGGCCCGAAAACTGCGAAGCACCTGCTCACCTGCTAAAATTAAGGGACTTTAACAAAGCAAATGTAGCCGTTGCTAGATTTATCGCATCATTGTAGCCCGGAACCACAGGCCGCATGAACGTACGGCGCGTCTTAAATCTATTACGACGTGTTAGCGGAGCTACAGCTGTTCAGAAAACGCTTGTGCGATAAATTAGTTTCTGCGATCCGAGCTCATCGTGGCGACTCGTAACAAACGGCAGCGAAACGGCCGTAACGAAAACGGACGGCGACGCAGGGAGAAACGTCCACTCGGCGTGGAGGAAACAGCAAGGTCTCACTTACTCATCCCAAGACCAGGCTGCGACGCTGGGCCTCGGAGCCCTAAGTCTCGAGGAAGGAACCACAGCCCAGGAGCCTCAGGAGCTGAGCCGCTTCCTTCACGGAAACCGCAAGGCTGCAGACACACGGTACGGTCGCCGTCTAACTGGAGCAGGTGCCACTGCGGAGCATCTCCTCGGGTCCCGGAGGAGCCCCATCCCAGCGGGCGAGCATCTCCCCCACGCGCTTCCTCGGCGGCCCAGCAGTGCTGGTTTGGCGCTTCCAACATTATATACTAATGAGACACCAAAAAATTCTATTAAAACTGACTGAATTTATCAGTTTTATAACTCTTTACAGTCTTTCTACTCTTTCAACAGTCCCTAGGATCCCTTTTAGAATCTCGACGTGCAAAATATGCCAGCGGCGACAAAAGCATCACACGTACGTAGTGATTTACCCCAGGGAGGGCGGGTGAAGAACGAAACCCATCACGTTCAAGCCGTTTCGCCAACGTGAGTTTTTATCGGTATCGCAGCTGCAACACGAAGCTGGAAACGCGCGGCTTCTGCCAGATGAATGAAGCTGCAAAGGGTTCGAGTAGAAGACTGAGCGCATCCTTAGTTTTCCGCGCAACAGTATGTTATGACACTATTAACACAAACGTGCAGGAAAAAACTACAGAGTGTAGAGGCTGAAATTATTTGTCGCATAAGCTTTAAAAAACTGAAGAGTTCATTCGGCGCGGAAATTAAGTTGCGCTGCAGAGAGGGATAAAGCATTATTGCCTCTCCCCGGCTCCGGATTTTGAAATTAGACATTTGAAATATTAACCACAGTGCATTCAGACAGTGTTTTTAAGAAAATTCAAAAATGTGGGTTTTTTAAAACATAAAAATGAATACGTACCCCCCCCTTATGTATTTGAGCATAAAGGTGTAAATGTGATGTTCGCTTCTCGGGCGACGAGCTTTAAAACCCCACAACGGACCTTCTAGGAAGCATCGAGAAAATTCTGAAGGTGAAGACTGTTTTCAGGCGAGAAGATAAGGAATGGCGGCTCCTTAATAAACAGATCTCCATGGAAACTTACGGCATCGCCGGGACAGAGAGCTTTCCTCAGACCGTGCCGTTTCTTTCCTCTGCACCATGTTATCGAGCGTTTAAGGCGCCTCCAGCCATGTCCACCTCCACCTCGCCCGTCCCCAGAATTCGGCGATTTAACAAAGTCCAAGCAAATAGCTATTTATTACAACCGGGACGCTGTGTATGTATGAACGGGGGAAGCGGAACAGTAATGATTCAAAGGGACAAAACACCTCTTTTACGTTGAAATAAGTTTTTTGGTTTCTCACCAGAGTTGCAAACCGTTGAGAAGAAAGAGACAAAGGGACGAAAGTATACTTTTGCCAGGATTAGCGTGGTAATTACAGTCGGTTTTACACAACAGGCCGGCTGTCAGGTTGGCGGGAGGAGCAGGACACCCGCTGAATAAATTGGCTCCGCAGCCTCCCTGCTGGCTGTCATTCTGCGGCCCGTACACCTCCGCTCCAGCTACCTGAACCTCCTCCGACCCGACTCCTTTTTAAAGAACTTCCTCGGGTTTTCAGCGGAGGTCCTGGCTCGGACCTCGACTGGCAGCACACGTGAAAGACCGGGGGTGGCAGCTCGGCGCTCCGGAGCCAGGCAGACACGTTGGGTCCGGGGGCAGGAGGCCGGCGTAAGCGCAGCGGAGAGGTGGAGAGACAGGCACCTCATTACTCTCCTGCTGGATGGATCACAAAAGAACAGAAACAAAGGGGAAGAGAGCGGTGGAGCCCCGGCTTTTTTTTCCCAAGCCACTTCTTGGAGGGAAGCGGGAAGGAGGAAAGCCAAGAACCCGACGTGCGCGCGAGGCCGTGGCTGCCGTTGTCAGGAACTGACAAGCTTTGGGGAGCACGGACCACGGTCACCGCAATGATGCAAATTGGTGTTGAAAAGGCTCCACAAAGGGGGCCCCCACGCGTTTCAGAAACGGTGTGTGTGTGTGTGTGTGTGTGTGTGTGTGTGTGTGTGTGAGAGACATTTAGAAGACGGGGACGGAGGGGATGTGGGCCGCAGTGCTCTCGGGTGGGTGGTGGCGTTCCCGGGAGACGTGAGGACGGGGAGCTCACGCAGAGCTGCTGGATGCGGGCGCCTGTTGGTGGGAGTGGGGACTGGGGGGATCGGCCGGGTCCGTCTCCGAGTGCTAAATCCAGACCCTTTCATTAAAACGGGGCTTAATTGCAGAGCACATCCCTTGGTCCCCGGCAGAGGACAGTCCACGGAGACTTGTTATAACCCCCTTTTTTCAAACCCCGTGGCACGGTCCGACATTTGTCATCGGGGGCATATGGTAATTGGCGGTCTGAATAGCTCGGCCACAGCTGCTGCCGATAAAAGTAATATCGACCGAAATAGCTCGCGCTCCACAGTACAAACAAGTCTGACAACTTTTATTTCCCTGTCTGTTGAAGGGAGCAGGTGGAGGTCATGGGATTTTTGCCGTGTTCCAGCCAGGAGAGAAAAAAGAAAAAAAATAACTTTGAAAAAAAACTACACAAAAAACACTGAGGTGGGAATACAAAACGGACCGAAATGCCTGCTTCGGTCTGGGCTTCGTAAGCAGTGCATACAGTAATGTAGTATTATACACACTGCCATATAATAATTCATTTCAGCCTTACACGAGGGACAAAGATAAAATTATACCTTCGTGAAAATCTAATATAAATTATTCATAATACAGTGATGTGGAACTGTGTAACTGTGCAATAGCGGGGAGGTACATCAAATACCCTCTCAAGTTGGACTTTGAAGCCACGGCAACTGGGTTCTGATTTACGGGTACATTTCGGAAGCCTCAGTTTAATCTTTAGACACCTTAAGAAGCGCAGCAAGAAACACAAAGCGATTTTACCTGTGTCCTTAAGCGTCTGTTCTTCGCGGATCTGATAGGTACTCGTCGCGCACTAGTGCTCGCCGCCCTCGCCGGGAGCGGCCGGATGGTACGTCCAACGGGGCCTTAGGCTTTCGTCGGGGCGGTAAGGTGCGCAGGCCTCGCCGCTACTGCCGCCTATATGATGGATGGGGGCTTCGCAGCACATTTGGACGCTCTCGATGTTCCCGTCAGGGTCCGGGAGGCGTCCCGAGCGCAGGATGCAGACTGCTGTCCGTGGCGTTCGGGGTCTTTGATTGTTCACAAAGACCACCATAAATCAGCCCTCAGTCCAACCGGTGTGGAGCCCGAGGTCACTCCCTTTGTTTAATTTCCAATCTGGCAGGTGGTGTTTGAGAGAGGCTCGTCCTTATTTAGTCTGGGTCAAGAACCACTCGGGAAGGGATTAGCAGTGATTTATTGGGAAATGACAAGGCCTCTTGGTTCAAAGCCTCATTCATTTGCTTAATATAACATCAACAAGGGACTGTGGTGAATTACTGGCACCAGGCGACCGAAGCGCCTTCGCGGCGTGGCGAATGAGGTGTGCCGCCAACCGGTTCCGGTCGCGAAAGCCTGGACGGCGCAGTTGCCCTGGCACACGCCTCTTTACACTCTGCTTACAAAGTTTGCTTGCGTCCAGACAGAGAGAGACACTCGTGGGAGTTTGCTGCACTCTGCGGGGGGGGCATCATTGCATCATTGCACTCCTTCACAGAGACTCCTTCACATCACATTTCACAGCCTCTCGCCATTATGTGCATTTTCGCTATTTAACGCGTTTTATAAACACACTGAGAACCGGGGGACCAGGCCGGACTCCGGCGCGCTCCCCGTAAACAAATATTTCACTTCCAGCTGTTGAACAACAAAAGAAATGGCTAACCTACGTCGGCAGCCTCCTATTGTGCAGCCTGAACATTAGAACAATATTTTACTTTTTTTTTTTTTAGCGGCAAAAGCAGAGACTCGCGGGCTGCAGAAATGCCCGGAGGACACCGCGAGCTTTGCAGGTGTCCGCCAGGCGGTACCCGGCCCCCGAGGCCTTACGGCGCGGCCCGACTCCCGTTGCGGCGAGGAACCCTCTTCTGCTGTTTACTCGGCCCGTCCGCGTCCCCGCAAAGTGAAGCGCTCGAGCTAAAAGCAAATTCATCAGCAGTCCCAACGACCTGCTGCGGAGAGTCGGCATGTCAAAGTGATCATTTAATCGATGCGAGCGGCATCTCTGGCGCTACGTCAACTCCCGCGTCAGTCCCTTTGCGCACCGTGTAATTTTAATCACTTCCCTTTTAAACCGCCAGGTCCGCAGCTGCTCCATCAAGCCCGTCTTAAGACGTGCGATCGCACGGTGGCATTCAACACTATTCCTCTACGTGGAAATCAAAATCAGATGCTTTCGGGGGCGTAGCTGCTTCACTCAACCCGTTGTCAGCGGGATCGCGGTGGGAGTTATTAATAAAGGCAGCGGTGGCATCTGGATGGGCGGCACGGCTTGACTGTCGCCGGAAAGTGGCGTCAAGCCACACGCCGCCTATACAGGCAGACTTATTAATATTAGCTGGTTATTAACTAGCGTTTGCATGACCCCTTCGTCCAAAGCGAGTGACAGTTTCTGCACTAAACTGCCCAGGCCTGCGTACAACAGAGGTGCAATTCCCGTCTGGTAAACAAATAAAGAGGCTAATGGAAACGGGCGTGGGATGGATGGGTCAGCTCGAAGGAGAAGCGAGGCGCCTTTCAAACATCCGTACCGCGACTTGGCGACGCGAGGCTCCGTCTGCCCACAAAGGTGCGCGGCGCTGCGCAGCGTCACGGCCCCGCACGGCCGAAGGCCACGCGCCTGCGCTTAATTCGCGACCCACCGTCTACGTCGCTCGGGTTCCAACGCTCAGCTAAAGCAATCAAACGACTGCAATATAAAAGGAGCCGATACCGTGGCGGAAGGCCTTCCAGAATTCCGACGGAAGTAAACATTGAATTAGCCGGAGAAAATCATTTCTGCTGCGATTGTGTAGACTGTAGTTCTACAGTATTCAGCACACATTGTTCTATAACGTGATATATTTCGCTCTCTCCTCCCCGGATGGATGGGTTCAATTTTAATTATTTCCTTATCTCTCTGGATTCTTCCTCATCTCATACCATCTTGCCTGCCTTTCCTCCAAGACACCGAGTCTGTGAGAATCCACTCAACACCCCTCCCAAAGTACAGTGACTTCACGTCCACATTCGGTGAGCCTCAACACGCGCAACTGTGACGTGCTATTGCATGTGGTCTAAAGATGGTCCTTTACGCGTAAAAGGAGATTTAAGCGTTATCTACTGATCTGCTTAATGAAGAAGCCGATCCGGCCCACCGCAGGCAACGTGGCAACCTTCTCGCAGGTTTGTCTCTCACACTTCAGACGAACTTCGCAAGAATACCGATTTAAATATTCCAGGATTGATGATGCGCTTTCCAACCTCCCACGTCCTCAAACCGGCGAAGGCGACCAATTCACGCCCACCCGTCGCCATTTGGTCGGCCGGCCCTCGGTCTCCGAGCAGTTCAGTTTCCACGGAACTGCTTTAGGTGAGGATGAGAAAAACACATTTACGTCCCCAAAAGTAGTTATAAGCTTGTTTATTTATTTATTTGGCACAATGACCGGGACACACGGCCCAAAATAAACCCTCTCACTCTGCTACCGCAGTCACATTATTCATGCGCGCCACAGCCTGAAATGAACCTATAGCTTCTAACTTTTTTATTAACTTGTACAATTTTTTTGACAACAGACAGTCCGGCAGTATACGAATTAAAAAAAAAAAAATCCACAAACGCTTTGCGGACACGGTGGCAGCGCGTTTCAACACCGGTGATGTCAAGGAATAAATCGTTTATGTAAAACGCAAAGAGACGGATCGGTCAAAAATAAACCAGAACATCAAATAAAAACCAAAAGAGGCCAGAAAAATTTTGTCTGCTTTGAAGGAAGCAGTTTGAGTCGATAAAGGGCTTTGCTTTGCGGTCGAGAAGGTGTAGTTGTCTTCCTTTATCGTTCTGGGAGCAGAGGGTTCAAATGTGAGGCCTTTTCTCAGCACCACCAGCTTCTCGACCTGCCTTCAGCTCCTGTATCGTAAAGTCTTCTTAAAACAGCTCCCGGGGGCTGAGGCCGCGTCTCGCGGGTACCCGCCCTGTCGACGGTGTGCCGAAAACACGTCGATATACTCTTAAACGCGGTCTGGGACTTAGGAGCTTCTCCTATCTCAGCGACTTTGGGGAAACGGTCCAAATGCGGTCAAACAGCCTCTCCGAAAACGGGACGCGTTCTCTGCGTTTACGCACGTCGATCTCCCAGGCGCCCAGTTTCGTTCACAAAGTAGCTGTTTAGTTGCTTTAAGGAGCCGATGCCAGCGAATCGCTAAGCAATAAGTCGGCAATTTCTTTCTGTTAACAGACGGGGCGAATTTACGGCTAAATTCTTCTCGTTTTTCTCCAAGTCCTTGCTGAAACGGTGACAAAACTGATCTCGCGATCGCATATATATGGGAATATCTGAGCTGCCCATCAAACTTCTGGGAGCGAAAACTGAATATGCATTAATAGAAAACGGGAAGAGTTTAATATTAATATCTTCGAGGCAAATTAAAATTCAAATGTAATCATGCGTTACGGACCCCCCCTCCCCCCCCAGTAGAACAGAATTAAAAAACGTTAAAATAATGAATTCAAGTTATTGTAAAAAACGACAGAATCAGCTGTACAATTAACTCGAGCTTTGTTTTAGTCTACGAACTCGACGCTCTTCGCGAGTGTTTGACTCGTTCCGTCTCTATGATATTTCAGACATTGTAGGACCGCGTTCATCTTTTCAACATTTCAAAGTAAATCCTGCCTAAGCGGCGGAAGCCAACCCAAACAAGGTGGAGACAAAGAGCTTTAATATCGGACGTTTCTCGTGCAGACGGTTTAATAAGGCCACCATCGTGGATTTTCTCTCTCCGACAGGCATTGAACGGCACAAGAAAATTAAATAAAGGGGGGAAAAAGCAAACAGGAGCCTCTTTCAGCGCCATATTTCAGAGACGAGGTGGAACAAGACCAGAAATTCTCATTATCTAATCGGTGACAAACAGCTGCTGCTGGAGACCAATAAAAGGAGCACATTTTGGGGGGGGGGGTGGAAATGTAATTCATTTTTTGGTTTCGGAATAGAAAAAAAAAAAAAAAAAATTCCTTCCGTTTTCTCGCAACGCTCCCGCGACGTGGCCGGCGACGCGTTCTCCGGGGCGGCGAGCGTGTGTGTGACGGAGCGTGTGTCCGGGCGCTCGTCCTCAGGGGAAATCGCTCCCTCGCACGGAAACTTCACTGTTTACTCGTGCCAAACAAACAGATGCGGGGGACCTTTGTTCTCCACGCTGCCACGTCAATTGGATTATAAGAGAGAATCTCTGCAATCTGCTTTTTCTTAAAGCTGTGCTCAGCGGCTGGACAAACAGGAGGAGACGGCGCCCATTAACACGCATTAAAGGGATTTGCATGTCCCTGCTCTTCCAAAGATTCAATCGCAGGTTCCGATTTACCGTGCGGCTCAGCTCGGTACACTAGTAGCTTAATCTTCCTCTCTGTTCTCCTTCAGAAGAGTCTTTTCAGAGGAACAACACAGCAGGCAATTTGTCCTTTGAGAGGATTACTGGTTCCTCTACCTACTCGTCTTTCTCAATAATTCGCCTGACATTTCTCGAGGGACACCAAGTCACAGTGTGTCTGTGTAGACGCACACCCCCCCCCCATACAACCGTCCCGGCTACAACGTGGAAACGTACGTCCTTTTGCCAGCCGACAGCTACCACGATGTATACAGGTATCCCCCTACTTGCGAGCGTAATGCGTTCCTGGAAATCGGCTTGTAAGGTGAAATCTCCCAAGTCGGAGATGTAATATATGGTTACGGTGCGAACAGTTCTTGTTACTCGAACGCCCGAATCATCCAGCCCGCATTTGGTCGCAACTCTTGAAAGTGCGTTAAATAATTTCGCTCGTATCGCCAAAAACTCGTAAACCGAACGCTTGCGTCTCGAGGCGTATCTGTCACGCCATCGTTTTGTTTCCGCAACAGGTAATTTTATTCTGTACGACAGCTTGTATCAGACAAGTGAATCGGATGTTTCGGGACAAAGATGGAAACCTGGTGTCTCAAGCGCACTAGGTTTTTATCCCCGCGGCGTCATTTGCTTTCGGTCGTACATCTTCCGCAAAAAAATCCACTACAGTACCTACCCCTAACCTCCGTGGCACTGACAACCATCAATAACAACTACCAGTTAAACAAACAGCATCCTTTGAGTCCTGACAAAAATAACCCTAAATAATGTCACTACCCTTATTTACAGTTCCATAAATAAAGTCCTAAACCCTCCGATCATCTAATGTCAAACGTTCATCAGCGGGTCCTTTGCAAAGTGGAAAAAAATAAGCAGTGATCTTGTGAATTTTATTTCTTTACATCCTAAATATCTTTCAACCAATTTAGTAACATACCTCCTTCCAGGGGATAACATTAAAATGCAAGGTAGAAATAACAGCTGTTACAAAAATTGTAAAATATATTGGTGTTATTGTTACGCATAAAAATACCATTTGGTGTTTTCATTTAATTCATAAATGAAGACGACTGTTTGTTTTCTTTTTGAATATAGTTTCCCATTTCTTTCCATAAATCATCTTTGCAGAATTGGCGTATATCGCTAGGGCAAAACCAAGCATCAGAGAGTCAAACACTGCAGGCTCAGAAACATAGAGTCGGTTTGCGGTTTCCCTTATTCCCCCCCACCGGAAATTTGCTGCTTGAAAATTGTACGCATTTCTGAGATTAACACATTCATGAAAACGTTCAGTTCTTTGCGAGTCGCCCTATATTTCTGCGCAAACGCACGGTTAACTCTCCGACATTCTCCCACCGCGCTCGCGCCGTCTATTAGAACGTATCCGTTTTGGAAAGGGCTCCGAAAAAGCCTCGCGAATTCAGCAGGTCCGCGTGACCTCGCGGAAAGTGCAGCTCTGCCGCTGTGTTTTTGAAAACGGACAAAGTACTCTCTCGCAAGCCCGCCCGATCGGACGACGGGCCGGAGGAGGGAACTTGGCAATTGCCGTCCTGTCGAGAAATGACATCCTTGTGATGCGATAACTAGCCCCTAGACAAACTTCTCACTTGTGGAGAACCGTCCTTCAGAGGGGGGTTGGACAGCTGGGGAGGGGGGTGGTCTATTTCCACTCTTTGTGTGGGCCCTGAACAGCTTATTCATTGTCAAATAATTTTCAGGGAAGCTGCCATCTCTATATGCAGCTGGGGTTTTATAACAAGCCACCGTTACACTATCGAGGAAGGGAGGCTTATCGACAGCCGCTTTGCGAATGAACCGGCGGTGGCTTTCCATCGGGAGCCCGGCGACAACTATCGAACTCGGCCTGGTTTTTTGCCGACGTCCCTTCCCGCGGGGCTGATGAAACTAGGACACGTGCAAAATTAAAGCAGTCTAAGGGTGGCCGTTGCATCAGCATATGTTTCTCCGGGGGTACGTGAATTCCCTCCAAAAAAGGAACGTCTCGATTTTTTTCCCCCTTCTTTTTTGTGCTTCAAAGCTTTAGCGGCACATCTTTAGCGGGCGATTTGCATTTAACGAAAGTTTTTCATTAATCTTGCCTCCCACAGTTACTCGGCTTGGCCTTTTCGCTGAACCTTATCGCTTATTAGCTCCGTTCTATTTATAATTAGCAGCTTTAATTTAAAGGAGAAATGCTGTACAAGTCAGAGGACGCCGAAGCGCCCCTCTTCATCGTGGAGGTCCGACGATTTCACAGCCCGCCCTACCCAACGCTTGCTTTAGGTGCTGCGGAGCGAAGCTACAGCGTCTTCGACACGAGGGCTCTCCTGAAGTCTCGCTTTGGCCCACGGACAACTTTGGGTGGATCGGCATCTGAGGTCGAGCCGAACTTGCTGCGGACGGACGGTCGCTCGCCAACCTCCTCACCCAAAATTAATCACGGCCTTCGATTCTCCGACAGGTAACCTCAGCGTGCGCCCACGCGCTCAGTGCACCAGGAAGGACTGTCAAACCACCGCTGAGCTCTGCAAAGGGAGCTACAGTCCGGAGAGCCCAGTAAAGCTCAAGAAATGAGCAGAGAGCATCCAACTGGACTCATTTCACAAATAAACACCGGGACGTGCAATTACGAAGACGACTGGCAGCGATTTAAACCTCGGATTCCTTTGATGTAGCAGGTGGCTCTGGGCTCTCGGCCCTGCAGCACGTCGGGGGGTTTCGTGGCCTGACGAGGAGTGCTGGGCCCCCGAGGGGCAGCGGAGGAGAGGCAAGGTTTGCAGAGCGCTGGTGATAATAACCGTGTTCGGAGATAGAGAGAGGCCACTGCTGCGGTAATAGCACTTCAGCTTTTTCTGGCACAATCGAGGCGCGGAGACGCTTGACAGCTAAAGGGGGGCGATACTGTAGTGTGGATGTCTGGTCGAGTTTTAAAGTCATTTTATTTATCCATCCTTTTTCGACGCCACTTAAGCGCTTGCCACTCGTAAGAGAACTTCTCCGTGGTTTCCCGTCCAGCGCGACCCACGGAAAGTTTCTCGTGCATTCGACGCATTCGCAGCACAGCGGCGAAACACGACGAACGCTCGCTTTCGAGTCCGGGTCGGGGGTCCGGAGCCCATCCCGGAAACGCGGGCCGCTACGCTAATCGTGGCGAAACCGCAGCCGGCCCACAGCACGGCGACGCAGGACGTCGTGTTTATTTCGTAGGTTTTACGTCGAGAGCTAAAAATGATTCCGCCTGAAAAATCTAGATGTTTCCGCTTATCTTGAATTTACGTCGCAGTTGTGTCTCCATACTTTCGTGGTCAAGACACAGCCATACGCATCCAGCCCATACGCTCCCAAAATAATTGAATAAAACAGAATTTATACCCATTTTTTTGTTTACAGAACATTGAAACAACGAGAAAGGGGAACAGAGGCGAATTACTGCAGTTTCTCCGCACGTCGTGAGAGACAATGGCGACAGTGAAAAAAACGCGTCCCCATTTTCAGACCTGTTTTGGGGACACTTTGGGGAGACAAATGTCGAGTCATGAAACAGATCTTCAGGACTTTCACCTGCTAAGGACCCGCTGTAAAATTACTGCCTTATGAGCTGAAAACAGGAGCGGAGGGGACGGATTTTTAGAGGAGAACCAGGAGCTTCAGGAAGAGCCGCCAAGTTTGATTTCTGCTTTGGATGTATTGATTTTGGCGCCGTTCCAGAATCCGGTGCCAACTCACCGGGGTTAGAGCAGAATTTGCAAAGCAATCATATTTATTTGGCGTCCTCTCCCTCCGCGGGGGGTGGCCATCCTCGGGATAAACATCCGGGGCCACTCCCGCAGCTCGAGGACGTGTGGCATCAGCAGAGAAGAGACAGGCGGCCAGACAACAAGAAATTGGAGATAAATCTTAATTTCTTTCAACCTATGCAGCGCTAACAGGGGAGAATTTGAAGCAGACAGAACCCAGCAACAGCCTTATAATTTAGTAGCTGTCAGATGTTATTTTTGTCACTTGTTTAATCACAATTACCTCCTTGCAGGTCTTTAGATGGATGTGTACACTTCAATTAATACCCGGCACCGAAACCGAATTCTGGAGGGGCGGAAGTTCATTTGAGCGGCGCGTTAAAAAAAGAAAAAAAAAGTTGGCCGACGATAAATCCGACGGCGGACATCCTCTTCCTTCCGGTAAGTGCTAAAGTAGTCGACCGCAAAAGCGGCGCCTGTCACTTACACCGCCGCTCAGACACCGCCGAAGGATGCGACGACAACCAAAACCGTCAAAAAGCAGATATAAGGAGCGAAGCGGCAACGCGGCCTCACCAGACGCGTGGGGGTGTGTTTGTTTGGGTGGGAAAAGGCGTCACCGGGCCTGCCTGCCGCAGTTTCGCCAGCGCGCTGCGCTCACGCTAAAACGTTCCCGCCCGCTTCGTACGGTCAATACCTATTATTTTTATATATTCTTTTCCCGCAAACTCATACACCACGGGATTCATTTTTACGACATTGAAGAGTTGTGCTCAATATAAACTAAATAAGTTAAACACTGTCAAAATGGTAATAAAGGTACAGACTAAACAAAACACCTTAGTCCTCACTTCAAGGAACGATTTACTTCATTTAATACAAATCGATTTAGGGAAAATCAGATCAAAAGTATCGTGAAGAGTTTTCAGGAAAGCGTCGCGACGTGTCGAGAACGGCGTCTCGTCTGGAGCGGAGGGGCCGGCGAAAGGCTCGAAAAGAGCCTGCTGGGGAGGATACGGTCCACACATCTGCAGAAAGTTTGAACAAAAACGCAACAGTGGCAAAGCAGAAAAAACGTGCACTTTAGAGGTTCCAGTCAACACGTTCAACCCGGGGAAGAGGTCTATTTTTTCCACGCGGATGCAAAAACGGGGGTCCGGTCTAATTCAGTAGGCAGTTACAGCTGCCGTCGCGTACATTTCAACGAGGGATCCAAAGGGAGGTGTGCTGCTCAGGATTGCCCGACGCAGATCACCGAACGCAACTCGTCCCTTCAAACATCTGAACCAAGTTTGACGGAACGTCTCAGCAGGGTGGCCAAAGCAGAACAAAAGGCGCACGGTTAATAGTGCTCCGCGCTTCGCGTTTTGCTCCGCCCAACAGAGCCGTCCGTTTTTCTAACGGAACAGAACGCGTCTCGCCGCCGCGTCGATGTCGCAAACAAGCGCCGTACTCGGAAGCGCAGAACAAAACCTCGGCACGGCGAAAGGAGCTCCGTAGTTACCCGGCTCCCCTGCTGCTTTACGTCTCAGCGACGGCACGGCCTACCCTCAAGCACGGCGGCTCATTTTAGTCGCGCGGGGACTGTTAGGGAATTAGGGAATGTTCCGGAAGCAGTTTTGGCTCTCGCCCGCACGTGCCGGCCTCCGAAACAACGATCGATCGCACAAATGTGCCTCTCTGATCTCGGCGTCCATTCATTACACGGGACTGCCTTACGCAGCTCTTGTTCGGCATCCACGGGAACATCGCCCCCGCAAACGTCCCTTAAATGATTTTATACATCTCAAAGCGGGGAAAGAAGGAACAACGTGGCCGGAGCCGTAAAGAACTGTCCCATCCAGCGTAATTAATATGGCAAGGGAACAGAACACGCTGCGGTGCGGGAATACCTGGGCGCCACCGTGTCACACGCTTGGCGTACACACACCTCAAATTGAAAAGCAGCAAATTAGATTGGCGGGACAAAAATAAGGTGGGCTGTTTCAGCAGTAGGGAAGCCAAATGATACAGAAGACCGTTGATGAGCAGATGGTGTTTACTGGCCTGGTTCGGTCTTCTTCCCGAAAGGTAAACACGCTCAGCCTCGGCCCCCCCAGGCTCCGTGTTTCTCGGTTCACCTTTCGGTCAAGTGCGTTACTTAAAAAATGCACGTGAAAACAAACATTCTGCATCTTAAACGGGGGCCATAACCGCGGCGATGATTTAGTTGTGCTTCATCCTCTGGTGCTGAATGACAGGATAAAGGGCGGATTGTGCCTCAGAGGAGTATTGAAGTGGTACTCGGATGAGGGGAAAAGTGGAAAACACATTAAATATAGAGGTGTAAAAGAGGCAGCCGCACAAAAGTGGGCGCATTTCCTCGGATCAAAAACACAGAAATGAGCAAATAAAGATAATATGGGCCCCCGGTGCCGCGAAACTTCTCAGACGACTCACACTTGCGGTTCTGATCTAGTCATTACGGACGGGCAGAGACCTCAGTACACTCGGCGAACGCCCGGGGTCGCGCCGAGGACCCGTCCGTGCGTTTCCCCGCGGCTCCCCACCCTCGCCGCCGATGACGCCCGAGCCTCGGGTACGCGTCTCGCTGTGGCCGGAGGCCAGGCGACCGAGATTTCCTCGACTCGCCCGACACCTGCAAACAAAAGCAAACTTGCCGGCCCCGGATCATTATACAGGGGGCACCGTTAAATGAATTTATTTGCATCCATTACGCGAATCATTCAACGCTCACCGTGGAATATTGCTCACGGGTTAAACCTGAGTGACTTCAGTTCACGCCGCATAATGATCGGGGTTAAACATCTTTGTAAATAAAAGATAATTGTCCTTCCGCTGCGTTGCGGTGTTTTTCTGAGATTGAGCATAATTAGTCATTTATGGCTGAAGCATAAATAAATACATAAACGCTCTGTGTCGGTGCCGGTAAACCGGATGTTTCCGGCGGTCCGGCTGACTATCGTCGTCAACACGGTAACCCGACTCAAGGGCTCGAGGATGTGCTTTAATGCATATAGTGGAACAATGCCGTGTTTTTCCCTCTGCACAAGTGTAAGTGGCTGAGGGGAAAAAGAAATGTAACGGATAACGTTGGCCGGAAACTGTGTACATTTCTAACTGCACAGTAACATATAAATATATATTTTGCTGGTGCACGGTACTGAATTTTAAAAGACATGTTAAGAGCTTAAAGACGTGGGCCGCTACAATACAGAGAATGTAAAACACCGGCCAAGAACCTGCATATCGAAGTGGCCGTTTGACCTACAGGTTCTTCCGATTTAAAAAGGTCGTCCCATCAAGCTGAGTTCAAGATGTTTGGCGTCACGTCCCGAGCATCAGCAGCAGGCCGGTCCGGGTTACGCGTCTCAAACCTGGTATGATGAATGTGGATTAATGTGTATCCTGCACACACCTTAGCAAGTGTATAAAAACGCATTTTTCAAAAACAGACGCCAGACACAAACGCAGTACGCAATAGCGTGCAACAACGCCGCCCCCAAATGCAATTCCCTCCTGCAAATTCAGTCTGTTTTATGCACAAGACAGTCAACCCTGCGTTGCATTTTTCACATTTAGCTTAAGCAACAATCCAAAATGTATTTGACGTTATCTACTAAAGCATATATATTAATATTTAATCACTAATTCTGGGACAAAATTGTCACTTTCCAAGTGGAAGTGCTTTGTAACTTTAAAAATGCCTTCAGTAAATGTAACATTTCAAATTTGTTTTGCGGCTTTTAAAGTAGAAAACGGTGCAGTCCATTCTAGTTTGTGTTATTGCAGATAAGAAAATCGGTGCGGGTTCATATTTATTCCACACCTTTGGGCCCCGATTAAAAAACACGGTAAAAACCAACACGCCGTACAAGTCCTGCCGTGCCGGAGCTCGACTCGGAGATGGAGCTGCAGATGAGTACGTTTCGCCTAGACCCTCCTGTTCCCGGCTGACATTTTCACGCACGTCCCTGTCGGCTACGAGCAGAATCGATCAGGTGCCGCAAAACCTTCCGTGACTCAAAACCCGCCCGAACCCGTATGTGTCGATATGTAAAATTAATACGTCATTTCCGTACAATAAAGGATATGGTCTACGAACTGCTTGCTATTTAGATATGAACATCCTTTAGGATTTTCTTCGCAGCGAAAAAGTGTTTTTTTTTTTTTTTAAATATGTGCGTAAAGTGAGAGCCGTCTGGTGTTTTTATTTGGTCCAACGGAACACCGACTAGCGCGCAGAGGACAACGGAATTTTCAAAACTTCAGCTGGCGTGGATGACGGTTTGAAAGCGTTTCTAGTTTACACGAATATACGCCGCCGGCGACCAAAGTGTTTACGGCACAAATATTTTGGTCAGGGCCTTCCCCGCCCGGCAGATTTGACGGCGAGCGTCGGGATCTGCGCCCGAGCGATTAACAGCAGGTCGTGAAAAGCTTCACGGCGGCGTTATCTTTACGCAGCCGCAGCCGCAGCCGCAGCCGGCTGAGCGCATCTTCGCAGTCTCACATGTCTGACCCATTGTATACTTTACCATTATGGTTATGCACATGATGTATTTTTTTATTGTTCACAATTTTGAAAAGTATTTGCATCTATATTGCCAGCCATTATAGTTTAGTCCGCGGTTAATGATCTGTTTTCCTACGACTGGGCTCCTTTAATAAGCAATCTGCTCACGCGGTGGAAAGGCAGGGATTTCAGGCGGCGGCGGCGATTCGAAAAAGGCCGTTTCCCTAAGTCCAATTAACGGAGGAAAAATGAAAGCCTGCGAAAGCCATGCGAGATGTGCCAGCGAATGTGGCGCCGAAACCATCTCTCGGCTTTGGCGTGGCGTTGGAACGGCTGAGCCCGGCGAACTTCAAAAGGTATTAATGAGTAAAATGCTTTTTACCCACTGCGAGCGGAACGATCTCTTAAACGTGACCTCGACCGTTCGGGAGCCTTTCGGCCGTCACCCTGAGACGAGGAGGAGGAGGAGGAGGAGGAGGAGGAGGAGAAGACGCGCGGGACGGCGGGGTTTGTACCGCGGTACGCCTCCGCGCTCGCCCGTGAACGGGAACTGCGTAACGATCCGGTACCCATTCGACAGCCACGGCGACGTCCTCCGTTCCCTCCACGCTCTGCTTGCTGGCTATTCCCCAGCCTGGGAGGAGGAAAATGTATAGTTTTCTACAGAGGCAGGATTTGGCTCTTTGATGTCACCTGTGGTACATCGCGAAGCGCCCGCGCCAGCCAAAAACGCAATCTGCGGTTAGCGTTTTAGCCCCCCCTCCTCCTGAAAGACTCCCTCCGCCCGGCTAGATAAGGAGGTCGACGGGCTTTTTATCTGTCTGCGGTGAATTATTCCGTATTGTGCCCGGCCCGCTTCCAAAGCTAATGAATGGCTGTGGCATCTGCATTCCTCAGGACACCTGCCGCTGATCCGAGCCGCTTCGCTTGTAATATTTAGGACCCGCTGTTTGATTTGTGTGGGCCGGACGGGCGGCGGACGGGCGGCGGACGTGCACGGCGGTCGTGCCGAATGCAGCTTCCTAGTTAAGGAGCGACGAGGAGCTCAAACGGCGCGCGGTTAAAAATGCTGCACCGCCGGCCATTTTCAGGCCACGTTCGCGTGACCGACAAAAAGGGTGTCGAAGGTTAGGAGGACAACACACACACACACACACACACACACAGAGCTGAAAAAATAATACAAAAAGAGACGGTTTCCTGGTGCCATATGCAGCACCAGCGGGTGCACTGATCCGTAGTGAAGGGAAATCTCCCAGCAGGCCCAGCGAGTGGCACAATGCCCTGTGCCCCCCAATTCCAGGCCAGTTGGCCCACGCCCGCGTTCTGGACGGGGAAGAGACAGAACCGGCCGTTCTCCCGCTTGCGCCAAACCACATGCTCCCATCATACCTACATCGCCCAGCCCAGCCCAGCCCAGCCCAACCAACAGGCCGCTTCACATGCGGTCCTTGGCTCTGAAGGCCGTGCACTTTAATCAATGTTTTGTTCGGGGGCAGCAGGTGGCGCGGTGGTTACAGCAGCCAGCCTTCGACCCAAAGGACCCAGGATTGGAACCCACCTCCTGCTGGAGTACCCCCGAGCCATGCACTTACCTTTACTTTAGTCAGTTTTTGTTAGTCAAGCTACACAGCGCCTGTATGTCAGCGCTGATGTTTACTTCTTTATACAATAAACATCCTGCATGAGGAAAATCAATGGATCTGTGCGACTGTGCATTGGACAAGCGGTTTTTGATACTAAATCAATTAATAAAAAGACCAAATGAAAAGACAAGCTGTAAAAGCATATGTTTTTTTTTTTTACACAAAATGTGCAGGTGTTCCTGTCATGTATCAACACCCTGTTAATACTGTTATTGTAAATTACATTTTAGGTGATGCACTTTCTGCCTGGGGACAGGTTCATTTTTTCCAGGGAAAATCGTGGTAATTTGATTTTCGTAAAGTGGGAATATGCCTGCTGGGGTGGTTTCATGAAAGGAATTAACCCCGCTTTGCTCAGCATACCACCCGAACATCAGATTCATCGGCGTTACCTACATTTTCTGAACACGGTGGTGCAAAAAGTGGTACCCACCAGCTCTTCCCTTCATTTCCATGTTCGTCTTTGAGAATAGAGCAGGTCCGCCGCTGGCTCCGCTGGCCGACACCGCACAACAGTGTGGTCCGCAGGAGCTCGAAGACCTCTGGGAGCAACTTTCTGCAACTGAGAATTCAGAAAAAATGCACATCCGTACAGCGCTAATAGTGCTAGTGCTGCTTTTCAGAGGTCCGCACATTAGCACGTTAGCTTGAACATGGCCACGAACATCAGCATAAGGGACCCCGCTAACCACGCGTGTTCCGTCTGAATTTGATCTGCAGAAGCAAAAGGCTTCTTCTTAAAGAAGTGCTTCTTCTTAAAGAAGTGCTTCTCACAGCACAGTTGGTGATGCTTCTTTGCCAGAACTACTTTTCCCCTGCCTTTAAACACTGCTCACTGGTACCGTTTGCCACTTTAGGAAGGAAACAATATAACTTATTAAACATAACGGAGTTTATTATTTGAAAAATAATTATATACAATTTAATGAGTGTGACCGATCAAATAACATCTGAAAAGCCCAGTTAGAGTGTTACAGCAACCTATTGATACCTGCATTTTGTCCTTTGTGCCACTACGTCTCAAAGTGCAGATGTTTCCCAAACGTCCCGACAAGTTTGACCTCGCAAAGCACAACTCGCCGGCCACGTCAAGGCCGGGATTTAAACCTTACAGCAAAGTACGCTTGATATACGCAATTTAAACCTGGCAATTACAGCCGCTTATAACCGCGCCCATCCATCTCGGCCCTGGGTAAATGTCGCCTGTCAGCTTTATACCCTACCGGCTCCCGAAAGGGCGGACTGAGTCGGTAATGAAAACATGTCGAGTCCGCCTTCGTGCCGCATTCCCCCGGTGAAGCCGGACGACTGTTCCTTCTAATTATCCCGCCATTATCCCCGGGCACAAAAGTCCGAGCACTCTGCTCCGTGGCGCAAATGTTACCGCCTTTGCTAATAATAGTTCACGGCGTGCAGAGAGGGGCACCATAAAAGTTACGACCAAGTCACAAATCTCGAATCCCCGAGCCGCTCGTGGGGAGGGGAAAAGAACCAGGCTGGCTTAAGCAAACATGCTGCCGATTAACTAGGCACAATTCGCGGTGTGGAAGTGTCCTAGAGCAAGGGCAAAAAATAAAATAGAACAAAATAATGTCACAACACACACTGTACCGAAGTGACAAGTGTTTCGGCCCGGGGCCATCGTTCATTTCCGCTGTCAGGTGGGGCAGCAGTTATTTCTTAGCGGAGGACTGCAAAGATCTCACAAGTTGCAAAAATGCAGGCAAAAAAAAAAAATCACGTATCTGAATGACATGCAGAACCTCCATGAGTGCACGCAAGCGATGGCCCCGAGTGGCTTCCGGGGCAATGTCTCAAACAGACAGGGATGCGGGCTGTGGGGAAGCACAGGAGATGTCACTGCAGGATAAGGCCCTCCGTGGAATGCACTGCCAGCAGGTAGGAGAGGTGGCTGACAGGAGCAGATCCCACCAATAGCTAGAAAAGGCAGGACCAAAGGACAGTGAGTACAGAGGCGCTGATCACGGGGGCACAAAAACAAGCTCTCGGCACCAGGTCAGTGCAGACAGAGGGACCGCAACAGGCAAGACCCCAGGTGCAGACTGCGCAAGGAAGCCCGTGAGAAATCCAGCTGACGCGATGCCGGCAGGGACAGCAGATACTGAGAGGCACAACCAAGCGGCAGGGGTCACATACAAGAACATCTGTAAGGCGGATGGCCTCAATATTCCCAGGTCTAATTGGGAGGTTCCACAGAGATGGTGGAGATCGACAGAGCCAACCTCTTGTGGAGCTTCCACGTCCAGACAGATAAACAGGCACAGGGCAACCAACTGGATATAGTGGTAATAGATAAGGAGGAGAAAAAAGCAGTGGTGATAGATGTGGTGATTCCGAGTGGTAGGAACATCTGGAAGAAGGAATTTGACAAGCTGGAAAAGTACCAGGGTTTGAAAGAACTGGAGAGAATGTGGATAGTGACATCAAAGGTAGTCCCATTGGAGATAGGAGCACTGGGAGCTGTGACCCCTAAGCTGGAGGAGCAGCTCCATCAAATCGCAGGTACGAAAACATTGGCCGCAGCAAAAGTCCTGTGCCGGACCCTCAAACTCCCAGGCATCTGGTAGGAAATACAGGGTGAGAAAGGCATACTACAGTAATACCTGGATTAGTGTTACCTCCTGTAGTGCTGTTTTGCAATAACAAACATTTACTTTAGCCCTTTGAGGAATTTATCAGTTTACCCTATTTCACAAAAAAAGATCACAAATATTCATGACCTCTTACAGCATTGTTTCATGCAATCCTCCAGTTG
Organism: Arapaima gigas; assembly: GCA_900497675.1. Classification (NCBI taxonomy): domain Eukaryota; kingdom Metazoa; phylum Chordata; class Actinopteri; order Osteoglossiformes; family Osteoglossidae; genus Arapaima; species Arapaima gigas. The sequence continues at coordinate 715,825 of UFQX01000304.1, forward strand.
TCAAGGACACATCTGGAGCACTATTTGCGATATTTTATATATAAACCTGAAAAAGAGGATAGTGACTGTGTGGGCCGGATTTGCTTTGACCCAACACCCTGCCAAGGTCCAGAAAAGCCCTCTGAAGAAGCGCTGCTGCTGTGGCAGAGCTGGGCTGCCGCTAGTCAGCACACGGCCGAAGGGCCGCATAAATCTCTCGGACAGCGAATGCCATCGGTCACTCCGCCTGAAGGTCACCCCGCGTTCGCATCCCTTAGGCAAGCTTCACAGAGGCAACAAAAACAGACCTTTTTCAAGTCATATTCATTTCATTGTAGAAGAGCAGCGGGGTGAAGACTTGGGTTATTCTGACGCTTCAATTAGCTGAGAAGCTTTTCTTTTTTGGAGGCTTAAGTGCATTTCCACTTTTAACAAAAACAAAAAGTAAACAGACAAATGACAGATCAATAGATGGATTGATCAATAGACCATAGAAGCACGGCAGCTGTGAATGCGTTTGAAGCTTATGTCTCCTGAAGTGTAAAATCAAGTAAAGCCTTGGGAGGGTAACCCTTGTTCCACCACGGGAACATCTGACAAAGCCTTCCATTCCAGGGGACGGTATAACTATTATCGTCCAGCCTGAAATTAAGTCCTGTAATGACCGCCCATGACACAGCGACTTGCTGACACAGGACAGCTCAACAGGAGACAGGTCACTCTCCCACTGGGGGTCCAACCGCAGCACATTTACAGCCTAATGAAACTGACAGCCCCCATAATGGGAGACTCCATAAGAACATAAAAACATACTGTCTGTGCTCTCCTATGCCGGGGAGCGCAGAAATGATTTTGCCGCTCGGCGGTCGGACACCGCCGGGCTCTCGGCAGCTCTCATCTCCGCACCAAGGCGGCAGCTCAAACACGTTTACGGTCCAGTAACAAGGAACCTTTACATCTGCAGCAAAGTATTTCCTTGTGTTACTTACTCTTTACTGATGGAATTTGCTGGATAGGTGGAAAAAGCAGGTGATGTGTGGTGGTATTTGCACGCTGGGAGCTGAGCGGGCCGTCCTTCAGCTACACGTGCTCCTTAGCCATGGATCAGCAAAAAAAAAAAAAGCCGATACTTAAGCCCTCGTATTGATGGGTTCCGGTGCAGAGGTGCCCGGCCCGCGGTCATTCCACAAATATGGACGTAGGAGTTGAAGTGGTGACGGTCCCCACCCCTCGTCCCCGTATTTAATTCAACCGGCAGCTTCACACGCTCTCCTTTGACGGACTTTACTGTGCCGACGCGACGCCTCGACTGCGTTCAAATAAGTCAGTTCGTCACCACTTTAAGTCGAAGCTGCCAACAGCAGCGTGCAGTTATGCCCAGCCGCACCGTTTATAACACGTATCTGGTGACGCGCAAGATTAACGTCCTTCATTTTATGAATGATAATTGCATTCTTATCCGAGGTTGAACGGAACGTCATATAAACAAGATTTTTCACGAATGCAAGAATTACGTCTTTAATACGTTTACTTTACAATCGCAGTCTTTCGTTTTAAATGGCAAGATTAAGTTACGTTGCGCGATCACCTTATGCATCTACTGAGGGAAAAGAAGCCAGTACAGTATTTCAAAAGAGGCCTCGTGTATGACTTAGGTGTCAGGCATGGGTACGCAAACACGGATTTGCCAGGCAAGCCCTTTCCCTCCATGGACCGTCCGACTGCAAATTGTGACGGAGGCTGAAAGAACACGTGTGGCTCCGTGTTTTGGATTGGGCCTGAAAATCTGAGGTAAATCATGGTAAAGTTGAACCTAACATCTTAGGACAGTAGGTAACATCCAGGTCAAAGCTGCTGCCCTCCGCTCGAAAGGCACAGGGTTCAAACCCTACCCGTTGCTACCCCTCCCTCGATCGAGGTTCTTCCCCGAAAACTGACAGAACCAAAAACTACCTGGACATATGAGCAAACCACTAAGTAACTCAACATTGCAAAGTTGCTTTGGAGAAAACTGTCACCTGGATTACAAATTATACTTTATGTTTTTCCCCTCACATTAATGTTTTGGTAGAGGCACCATTTGGTGGAACAACAGCTATTTGGGGGAAGTACGTACCCCCCTGTCGCAGCGGACTCCCCGTCGGTCCTTATCGCCAGCTGTCCGGCAGATGCCGGATTCCAGTAGCCGTGTGCTGTATCTCCCATCTGAAGACACTGCGGTTTCCTTCGAGAAGCAGCAGAGCGCCTTGGCTTATTTGTACACCAGGCAGAAGAAGGCCAGTAAATCAATTGGTGGGGGTGGCAGTGGGGGCTAAACCGAGCATTTATAGGATGGGTTTTGAGAGCATAATTGACTATTTGAAGCCTGCTGGCTTAATGATTTCCCAAACGTTGCTTTGAATATTTCCGTAGTGTTTCTACAAACAAAACCCCTTGGAAGTAATTGTTATGTCGAGCTGAGCATACACCGTGAGTTGTGTCAGTCGCTGTTTGAAGGCTGGGTTACTTCTTGTTATTTTCCCAAAGCACCTAAAGTTTCTTGTTCAAGGATGTGACGCGGCCAATTGTTTAAAAACACGGCAGTCTTCTTAACTTTCGGTTCATTCCTGAATTTGTGCTCGTGATCCCAGCAGTTATTCTAGGTCTATCACCGACGGGGAGATCGGTTTGTCACGCTTTACCCGTTGGCTCAACTTTAAACTACCTCCTATCGTGACTGGGGACACGACTCCAAAATTAAACCAGTTCAAACATTCAGTTTGCACATATCGTGATGCATGACAGCAAATGGCATCAATAGGTACTTTCCAAAAGTTGGCTGAGATGTGGCACCCGGGCAAATTTTCAAACCTGGGTCGTGTCATTAGCTTTAAAAAAAAAAAAAATTCCACCATTCTTCACGATGTTAAACCAGCACCTGCGCTCACCTCTACAGCTTGGCGAAGACGTGCTGCACATGGTGACACATGGTGAGGATGGGCGGTTCCATCATGCGTTCCATCAGGAACAGACGACGGAACCAGGTGGTGAGGAAAAACTCAACTGGAGCCCCCTGGCTCTGACCTTGGACCTTGACACCCGAAGAGCCTTCGAGGAGAATGGCAGGTGGACAGAAGCTGGAGGCCAAGAAGAAAGTTGCACAAAATACGAACGGAGGAAGGAGGCCAACGGCCGCCGCAAGCAGGTGTCGACAGCACCTTACAGGAGGAGGAGGATTCCCGACTGCAGCTGGTGTTAGTTCTCCAATTCCGACACCGGGAGAGACAAAGACCTTCTCGGCAGCTGGCGTAAGAGCACACAACACCCCGGCTGCGAGGACCTCTTGGGGAACCGAGCAGGAAAGCTTCTGAAGCTCTGTGAAAACCAGCCTCGGCGTGCACTTGTATATTCCAGTTGTTTGATGGCTTATTTATGCAAACTGGCAAATTAACACGGTTATAAATAGATTAGAACAAAGTACAAGAACATGACACATTTTGTTTACATGGTTCATTTTGCTCTAATACTGTCTTCACAAACAAAGACACATAATGCTGTAAGCTACTGCTGGAGCAAATAATTATTAGCTCAACCGCTGTCGGAAACACGGCGACTGAACCCAGCCAGCTTTGAAAGGCTCAGTGCGGCATCACTTGTTAGACACGAAAAAAGAGTCGCTCCAAAATTCCTACAAAACTTTTGCATTCTTTGCAGCAGCTCATTTCCTTAATGACCTCAATATATTTGCTGTCCACTTTGGAACCACTGCCTGGCTTTTCCATCTTCATTACCCAGCCTTAGACCATTACATTAACGCTGCGCCATCTTGTCATCGTAATAGCGATCCAAACACAGAGAAAACTGGAGAGGAATTCCAGGGATTAAGTCTCATATCGATGAAATGGACGTTAAAGTCGCTGCGGGAACTTTTATCGGCGCCTTTCAAACGGGGGCTCCAAAAAGAAGAGCTCGGTTAAAGGGATTACCAACTTATCGGTTTTGATGCTTTCGCCGCTTTCAGGGATCTCGGGGGACTTTGCGCGAGAACCGATACTTTCTTCTGCCCATCAATCTCACAGACCCCACAGTCTCCCCCGTTCGCCGACTCTCTCGGTTATTCTGGCCGAGGGAACGAGCTTCGTGCTTAGGCAGAGCAGCTGAGGAGGTTTTCCATCTCGGCTGGCTTATCGTGCTCATCCACTCCCTCAAAGCGCCGCTCACGGGCTCAATATGCTGTTAGGGCTGGGGCCCAGCAGTCCGACATCGCTCAAAGTTCTCGAAAAGTCACAAAGTCAACAAAAAATGCTGCTGCAGGACAAACTTTTCACATTCAAACCTTTTCCACGTCCTTCACATCCGCCTCAGATTTGCGCGAGTTTAATTCGAATAAGAAACACAGGATACATAACCAGAATATGGAAGACATTAGCCGAGTATTTTACTTTAATTTCGGCCGGATTGCTCGGGCGTCAAAGGTGTAGCACATATTTAGACTACTTTACAGACAGTGAAGAGTTTTATCCGAGCGTTTTGGGTTGCGTGCAACACCGCGTCTCCTGGGACTCGACACGCCGACTGACACGTTACAGACCCTTTACTACACTGCTAAATTCATTATGTCAAATATAGCTTTAGTTTGAAATAAGCATCTGAAAATATATCGTTTCATCTGCTTTAGACATGACTTATTTATAAAAACTTAAGTTTTCCCCACTGCACTAGCTGCTTATGGCTTTATTAGTTTGGCTGCTATTAATTTGGATTTAATTTATTTCCGCAAGTAAGTTTAGCAATCTGATTCAGACAAATATGGAGATTTTATCCTTTGCGAAACTCCTGGGAATCGACCCAGGATTAGCCAGTCGATGGCATGAAATAACAGAGATGGGGCGTATGAGGACAGAACAACTGTTCAAAGATTCACACAAACACGGACTTCACGTCCCGCGTGACACAGGCCAAGCGGTGGCTTGAGGTAAATGCAGACGCAGATGATCCACTTACGTTGGCTCTTAGCTATTTTAACGTTTTAATAGCTTACGCGACAAAGCCGTACAGCTTGGCCTCGGACGTTACGGTTCGAGAGGATACCAGCGGGGCCCGTTGAACCCGCTGCCTCAAGTACACAACTGCGGATTTGCCATCTCGGGTTCCGTTGCCGTCACGCGCGGCCGAGCCGATCAAACGGACCGCCTTCTCCTTCGTGAGACGGGGCAGCGTTTACTTACAGAGCGAGAACGTCAGGCTCCGAGCCGCGAGAGGGCAGGTGGGCGACCCGGAGCCTCGCTGCCGCTATCTTCTCTTTAAACTCCACGGACCTCGGGCGCAAATGGACACCACCGTGGCTGGGACTGTAAGCTGAGCACGTCCCGAATATCGCGGCATTATATACAATTTATGCCTGAAAATTTTTACAGGAGAATCAACCTCCTCCTGTGCTTTGAACCCATCTCATTATTTTTAAGCCCAAGTGGGCACTTTGCCAAGCATTTGATTTGCATTAACTTAACCTACTGGTAACATTAAGCTGCATTACTTTTTACTTTTACATTTTTTACTTGATCTCATCGCACAATTCTGTCTAAAGTCATTTCTCTGTTATCAAGAGAGACTTATCTTCAGCTTTTGAATTTGGGGACTTAATTTTAACAGGTAAGAACACAGATTTCGAAGGTTGCTTCTCAAGACAGTCTCCCGCCTACCACCGTGGTCCTCTTACGGTACTCGCCTCAAGTTGCTCCAGCAACAAGTAGATCAAACTATGTGTTCCATTTTGGCCACAAGTCTAAACAGCTTTTTATTTACACGCATGCATTTGGGCACCTACTGACGCGTTGGTTTCGGTTCCTTCGTAGCGGAGGCCTGTCTTTCGCAGGAAGGCCGACACACCATACAGATGCATCTCTGTCCTGAACTTATCAGCTCGCAACATGTTGGTGCCTCTTATCAAAATAACCTTTCTGATGTTTTGCAAGCTGAGTTTCTCGCATTTGAAACTGACAGGGTGGGATGGACCGACAGCGCAGTGTTTTGATGCTCATCCGACTGCGCCCGTAGACAACAGCCTGGCCGACTGCAGATCTGTTTGTCCAGGCTCATGTATACAAGCTGTTTTATGACTTCAATTTGCTTCTGTTTGTTTCCTCTGATTAAAAAAAGCAGCCTTACCTGGTAGACTACTGCGCTTTATTGTCCGAGATTAAAACCGTGCCATTGCTGTGTTTGACTCAATAAAGGAAATAAATATTTGTACAATAATGGTTGTAGAGTCATCCGGGATAGTGTTTACCAGCTGCTATTACCGGGATAAAAAATGACTTGTTACGAATGAATGCGTGTAAAATTGCATAGCTATTGAAGGGCAGGGTTGAAAACGTCGACGCCGCACTGTAGGGCCCTTCATCGACGTCCTCCAAAAATTGCCCAGCACCTGTGTAAACCCACACATAGACTATATATATATATATATATATATATATATATATATAAATTTTATACATATATGAAATTTAACTTGACTGTGAAAAGCAAGGTGGAAAATTCTTCTCCGTTATTTCAAACTTGTTCTTTTAATTGGTAACAAGGACAGGTAAAAAGCTGCTTTTAACCGGTTCGCAGCTGTCATTTTGCTGTGGTCGCGCTGCCTCTTAAATGACAAACTGGGACATTTTGCATAAACTCTAGGTGGTGAAAAGATTTTCTTAAGGACCAAAAGAGCGGCATCCATCTTTCTGCATTAGCCTCCGTGAGGAAAGTCCAGACAAAGATATCGTGCTCCTCGATGGAAACCTAAGTCAGAGACGAACAAAACCAAAGTTTCTTCCTTCAACTGCAGTTCATTCCCCTACTTCAATTCAGGCCATTTTTAGTGTGCTCTTCCACCAAGTAACACGGGGCACTGAGCAGTGTTGCAAGAGAGGACAGAAAGCAGTTTTTAAATGCAGAGAACGTGAGCCGGCAACTGAGGAGAGGAAAACAAACCAAAACAAAAGGCAACGACAGATAGTGGGAGAAAAATAACAAAACCCCCGGAGGTCCAAATACCCAGCGCCTGCCCTGCAAAGTCATCTATGGACACCGTGCCGAGTAAGCTCTCAATAAAACCTTATTTTTGTTTGAATCATATGAAGCTAAACATCATTCGTTTTCAAAATGAAAAATTCAAAAAAAAAAACACAGAATTATAATTTGACCAGAACTGGCAAGATGTAGGCAGTGATGGATAAATCTCCAGCATGTCAGTACCTACAGGTCATCACACGTGTGGTAAAAACATTGCCACCCCGTCCTTCTCACCTCTGTTCTTCACATTAACATGATTGGCAGAGGGCCTCTTCTGGCAGAAAATCCATCCCTCCCTCGTTCGCCTTCACTTCCGAACTGAAAGGCTGCCTTTACCCAGCTGATTTATCGGTACATTAATTTGATTGAAATGTGATGGTTCAACCTTTGGTTCCTCTTCACTGCAGCAAATAGAGGCAAAGCACATTTGGAAAAAATGGGGGGGGGGGGGGTTTTTTTTTTTAA
>UFQX01000304.1:723364-740807 GCA_900497675.1 Arapaima gigas
GGGGGGGGGGGGGGGTTATTTTTTTAACTTTCAATTTCTTTAATGCAGGAAAAAGAGAAAAAAGGTCCACCAAGGATTTTGAAATAGAGTGTACTATACGGTCCTGCATTTTGTGGACTATAAATTGTGGGTTTTTCGCACGTCGCTGCCCTGACTTCTACTCCTGCGCGGTATAATTTAAAATGTAGACCTCAACAATGTCTCTGGACGAATTTTAACAAATAATCTAACCAGATGAAATGATCACAGAAGCGTTCTTATGTAATGTAGTTTCCATCAGGACGTGCTGAATATTAATGGACTCTGATCTCTGGCCATCCACCTGCGTGCAATTGCCTAAATCCTCTGCAGGTTCTACTACATAGCAGAAGCTTAAATTATCGATGCAAGTTAGTATATGGAGGGATTAATTGGGGGGACAGCGTACGATAATTTCCACAAAGGTTACGTGAAAAGCTGCTTTTGCCCGACGCCGCACGAGACGTTGCGGACAGACGTCCATCAGCTCCGCGTCTCTACGGCAACGTGTCACCACAGCAGAACGCAGCTCGGCACCCCGTCAATACGGCGGATTCCTCCGGCTTCCCCCGATCCCCTGACATCCTTCCTGTTCAATTCACTAAACATCTGCTTGGTGGAGGTAGCGTATTAAACTAGACTAAACATATTGTTTCTTATCGCAGTAAGACTTTAATTGTTTGTGACAGCAGACACACTAACAGTGTGACAGACAGACAGAGTGTACCATCTCACAGGATCTTCTCTTTCTTACCACGTGGACCGCTTGGAAGTACATAAACGCTCGAGCGCGGGTTGAGATGCGGGGATACTCGGATCTCAACCTCGCTCGAAGAAAATGAAATAAAAATGGATATGATGAGGTAATGGATGCTGCGCCGCGGAGCTGTGCCGGTAGCCGGACACCTGCCGGGGAAGGGGGGCGCTTCCACCTGTCACGCTGCACGCTGACATTTCATTTTGCAAGTACTGGGAAAAGCTAAAGTACTGCATAGCACACCGTGTATTTACCTTTTACCTTAGTTTTTCACTTCCCTCCGGCTCTGTCCGACTTCGGCTCTTCTTCGGCGCGCTGGAGATGGTGTGCAGAAGGAAATAAAGCCGGCAGCGGAGGGATTATTATTACAAGAAGCAGGAGAGGCCTGGTTGCTTAGCAATTTGCTACATCGAGCGTCTCGAGAAGCAGCGTGATCAAACTTCTACCTTACGAGGCTTTCAAAGTCTCTCTTCTGGAGTCTGGCTCATCACGTGCCAGTAAAACAGTCCTTCGTGATGAGTGCAACTACCACGACACGTGTACGTGTGGTCCGCAAAGCCGCCCGGTCAGATTTCACGAGCGCTTTTTGAGGGACTCTGCCGTTCGAGACGCGGGGTGAGTGAGGAGTTTGACAAGGACGGCTCTGCCGAGGATCCGTGGAAGCCGGAGAGACTCGGGGAGAATAGCAATGAGGAGCGGAGCTGCTTCTTCACTGCCGAGACCGGCGCTGTAACACACACTCCTTCGACTGTGTTAGTCTGATCTGGTCGCACGGCGGCTGCCGGAGTCGGATCGCTGGATCGGCTCATCTCACGCGAGTCGCATTAAACATCTGCTGCATTTAGTGATGCAGATCTGATAAACGTACCAATTCTGTCAGTTTATCCCCGTAATTTATTTTATTTCATCCAATTTCCGCAAAAGCTGGATACTCTATCAAGCTGCAGGTCTGTTCGATTTTCCATTTACCTGTCAGCACTGGTTCCCTGGACCCCCGAGGTTTATTTTTCTCCCTCTTTGCAGATGGGAGTTTTGTTTTCCTCTCTTCAGCCACCAGCTGGCTGACACTAGTAAACTAAGTACAACTGTACCCAACGCTGTGACATTCAGTCTTTCCTAGTGACTCCGTTCGGCACTCTGTGTCACCCCGGTGAAAAAAGCTCTTTATAAAAATAAAATGTATTTATTTTGCCAAAGCTTTTCTCTAATGCGGGTCACGCTTTTACTTAGAACGATTTACCCATTTATGCAACTAGCATGTATAAAATAAAAGGCTCCAAGGGTACTGCAAGAGGTGGGGTTTGCATTTGGGTCCTGCAACCTTTTGGCTGCCTTTACAGCTCATCTCTTCAAACACAACTAAAATGTACCGCCGTCTTGGGTGACAGTTTTGCTGAAGTATGAGGAGACGTTGCCGGAGAGCCTCGTCCGCAGTCTACAACACAGCGCTCAAAAATGGCAGACAAAAACCACGCCGTACAGGCCTTGTGGGGGGCAACCAGGGTGGGCCTTTCACAAGCAGCCAGAGCAGCGACTGTACTGTCCAACCCTGCGTTTCCATGCAAAGCCACCTGATCATTGGGCCACGTTCAACTTAAATACCGAAAAAGTCTGACAAAGACAGAAACGAAAATGGAAGTAAGCATCACAAAACTAAGTTATGAAATGTAGCTGCAGCAGGCCACCCTACTGTTCTGCTCATCTCTCCCAGCTTCACCTGAAACAAATGTTTCCCGAGGGCGACGCAGCTACCAAATACGCCAAACGCCCTGTTGCACAACGTGGATTCCGGCTCCAGACAACTGAGCGCTGAATTATGTCCTTATGAAGTCCGCCCCGGTTTGGACGACGCGCTACTGTGAAATGACACGCAGGGGCCAGTTGCCCAGGAGGTCACTGTCGGCCTGAATCCGTGTTTGTAAACTTTACATTTGCTCCCACACGCTTGCATTCAAATGGTTGTTCTCCTGTGTTTGAAATCACTGCCTGGACCTTGGAGCAAAAGTCCCATGGAGTCAACTACTTGTTCGCATTTAACACCTGAAATGAAACACACACACACAACAAAAACCCAACTGCGTTCATTGGTATTTAGAGGACGCTGTCTAAGTGATTCATATTTAAACCTCCTGTTCTCGCCTTAGAGGTGCAAAAGGGATATTGCGCGGTTTGGAACTGAAAATATATTAAATTGAGTGAAATAAAAAGCAAAAAGAACAGAAGCGAGTCATCCTGACAAAGATAACCAGTCTCCCTGGCAACAAGTACAAGGTCTTTATTTATTTATTTTTTTTTGCCTTTGATTGTCTGCATGGAGGGCAGGAAAGTGGAAGAAACTGCCTTTAAGGAACGCAAAGGTCTCATGTAAACCACCTCAAGACCTGAGACACCTGGTCTCACCACAAACCGGAGCACATCGGCGAAACCGAGCTCTTCGTCTCAGAACGATACTGGTTGTTTTGGAATAGGTCCTAGTCCAAATAAAGCAGCAGCACAGCGGTGCAAATCACATTAAAAATACTTCTTTTTTCCCCCGATCGATATTCCCCGATTTCATTTTCCTGCACTTTTACGGTTTATTGGCTGAAACATATGACTCCAACCAGGCTGGACAACATTTGACTTCCCCGGCACTTCCGAGCCCACATTTTTTTCCTCCATCGCAGCTCAGGTGTAGATGTGCGAGTTGAAACAAATCAGACTTTGACATGCCGGTTCAAAAAGCTCCGACGATATTTCTGCAGAAAACACTGCCGCCAGTCCGTGGGCTCACGGCCCGGCCCAGAGTGACCAGGCCAGCGGACTGCAAGGGCGAGAGAAGTGACAGACGGCATCGCGACGCCCCCACACAACCTCAGCAGCAATCGCTCTCTAACAACCTCCCGGCTGAACAATAGGCGGATGAACCCATTTCAAATTACATTTTCCCTCCACCTTCTCCCTAGCCTTTAATCCCAGAAAGCCTCCGACACATTTGTTTGCACGATACCACTTAGAACAGCAGCTTTGCCCCGGGCCATGAATGCACCTGGTTTCAAATATTCCCCACCTCTTGCATTTTCAGACATCCTGGAGGAACCCGAATGCGTTTTTCCGCACGTCAGCGATGGTGACGCACGAACAACCTTTAGCTTCAGACCACCGCGTTACTGTCGATCACAAAGCGAAAGGACCCCAGCAGGGCCGAACTTGGGATGGGGGGTTTGACAGGCCCTGAAGGACAAGCTATAATTGTTGAGCATGTGCAACCCCCCCCCCAAAAAAAAATCTCAGGGAGAAAAGAAAAACTAGAGCGCACCCCCTCTGGCATGACTAAATCTGAATTTTCATCTGAGGTGATGCAACAGATTTAAGCTGGAAAAATGTTTAAATGCATTCCAGGCGACACATTTCCATTATACCAACGACGACAGGTCACCAAGGGAACGATTGTCGGCGCTAATTCCAATAAGGTCTTTATGTAAGCACTTGTACCCAGCATGCAAGGGTGATGGTCCTGGAAAAACAAACTAACCTCACAAGACAAGGCGGGGGATGTTTATCATCGCTTGCTTTTGTTAACTACATAAGCTATGAAAACAGGGAACGCAGCTTCACGAGTTACATTAGAACACAAGCAGTTTGGGTGAAACGCGCCGCGTGACTGACTGACGCACCCGGGTCTAATGTGTCACACCTGGCTTGACGTAAATGTACGGCAATTGGTCGCAGCCGGTAGTCTGTCTACACAATGAAGGGGGGGGGGGGGGGAAAAAGAGGGGCCGANCGGCAATTGGTCGCAGCCGGTAGTCTGTCTACACAATGAAGGGGGGGGGGGGGGGTAAAAGATGGGCCGACGAACGGAAAGGAAAATATTTTGCTGTACGCAAACGGTACTTTCGAGCAAACGTAACGCCACGCGATGAAAAACGCGGCGGTTTAGGGCTCTGTATCGCCAGCTACAGCCCGAGCCCTTTCCCGTCCCCCGTGTCTTTCTATAGGCGTGTCATTTTGGCAGACGAACACTGTGTGGTAAATTCAATTACCTTTTAATTTCATGCAATAGTCTTATTAAAACCGCCGACATCATTTGGTTGGTCGGTCACTTGATTTTATTAGACACATTAAAACAGGCACAGAACTGCACACACAAACTGCAAATAGCTAATTCCCACAATCGCTGTCTCATGTAGAATAGCTGGAAGTGGAGTGTGGAAGACAGACTCTTACGGCCTCTTTTGCATTTTACTGTAGAACAAAATCTCAGTTGTTCAAGGATGCACAGTTAACTTGTTTTACAATTATATATTACGAATATATTAGAAATTATTCATACACTTATTGATTAGTAACTTATAAATTGTATTTGCAAGAAAGTACAGTGAAGTAGTCCATAAATTATATATTTTTCTTATTATTTTATTAATATGCGCCATTAATACACGGTCTCTGTTCTCAGACGCACGTCTGTTTTAGCTACGGATCGAGGTTGACGTAACGCACCGCTGAGATTTAAACCCTTCAAATGACCAGTTTAAGGGCAACGTGAATACCGACGTGCGAAGGACTGGAAAGAGATGTGGAGTTTACTGTGCAAATGTCGTATCACTGAAAATAAGAGGCTTCCTCGAAAATTATCCATCTGATATTTCCTACTAAACGAATATTAAACAGATATCGAAAGGATACAGACAGTTCCGAGGGATTACGAGCTGCAATAAACCGCCGTACATCTTTTCTATGACTGCTTGCTGTAAATGATCTAGTGGAATGATCTGGAAGAATCACACAGACACTTGGAAGCCAAAGTGAATTTGACAAAGCTATTTTTCTAATCTTTAGATGTCGAGACATCAGTCGAGATATTTAGCTCTTAAACGCAGGCATAATCTTTGGAAAATAACAAAAATGGTCAACTCCTAAAGCCAGTATTATCCTATTAAAAACTCAATTGGCTACATTAAAACTTTACAACATGTCGTAAACAGTGATCTATAAATAACCTTCAAACGACCTCATAATGGTCTCTTTATCCATTATATGTTGTACCAGACAACATGTGGAAATTTTCTTGTCTATGTAACAACTTAACCTGCTTATTCATAGTCACTTATTCACCTGCTCATCTACATACAGTACTGTGCAAAAGTGTTAGGCGTGCAACTTCAATATGTGTTGAGAAGTACAGGTAAATTCTTATCTACCATCAGGGGGGTTTCTGGTTGGTCCCAAATTCATTCCGCAGCCTGAGAAAGACCTCAAACACCCAATCTCAGTCATACACAACTATATTGAGCAAAAAGAAGGAATCCTGCAACGGATGGTCTGGTCCCCACAGAACCCCGATCTCAGCATGATCGAGTCAGTCTGGGAGGACATGCAGAGACAGTCAAAGTCTGCAGAAGAACTGTGGCCAGTTCCTCAAAATGTTTGGAAGAACCTACCAACCTCTACCTTAAACTGCATGCGATGCTGTTTTAAAGGCAAAGGGTGGTCCCACCAAATATTGATCCGATTGAGAGTTTTTTTTGTCTCCTGCACTTTTTAGAAGGTTTATTGATGAATACGTATTCATAGCATTATTTTTGGAACCGTCCTCGCTTTATGGCATTTTTCCCACAGGTGCCTAAGACTTTTACACAGTCCTGTATTGATCTTTGTTTTCTTCAGTTTATATGCAGGTTGAGTGTTTCCGCGCGCATGTTGGATTCACTTCTGAACAAGAATTCTGTCACTATCAGATCTAAACTACTGTTTGGATTTCTTTCTCCTTTTCTCAAAAATATTGGCACAACTAAAAACATTTTTAAGTTGGTTTTGAAAGGACACCGAGAAACTTCCAAAGTTAGCTTAACATATACATGTTCATATCTACACCGTGTGTAATAACGTGTTATATTTTATGCCATACTACCATCTGCAGAGAGAATGATAGACAAACACCGACACGGCTCCACAGACACAGTGTCAGTGTACACACACACACACACACACTCACACACACACACACACACCCCATGTAGGTTCTCATTCCTTGCCCAAGTCTCAGCTGTGCTGGGAACATGCATTGTATGTATGTTACATAGTTTAATGCACACGGACGAAGCACCGAACGAGGAGGAAGTTTGGGTGGGCCGAGGGAATGTGTGCACATGAATATTTATTCTATGTTTAATATGACAATACTGACAGAACAAAAAAGGATTTACTCCGTAATAGGATTGGATTAATACCAGGTACACGCTCGGAATATCCCGAATGTGACACGCGTGACAGCTGAAAAATGAGGAGATAGGAGGGCAAATTTACGGTGCAGCAGCACATGTGAGCGGCAGGATGAGGAAATGACATAATTGGGTTATTAAAGCTACTTCTCAAATTGTTCCGAGACAAGTTCCTATCCAGGCCTGACATGTGAGAAAATGATACGTCCCCTAATGTTGCCGAGCCGGAGCAGCGGATCTTAACGGACGGCGCACACCCGTGTTTTACGAACAGCCGTCAAAGCCTCTTATAGATGTGCTGAATGCCACTTTCACGGCTCTGAATTGGCTGCTGCAGGCATTCTAGAGCAGAGGCGAGGTTTCGCAGTGCAAAGAAAGTACGGCGTAACATTAGGACGAGACCACGGGCGTTTCCCTCGGCTGTAAACGCCGCGGAAAACGGATCACTTCAAGTTCCTTTGCTTTGCTAGGTTGCTTGGCCGATTTTCAGCGTTTGGGCTCACATTTCTGCTCCCCACTGCCCATCTCTGCTACTGCTCTTCTCACACGATTCAATTACGCTGAGCAACTGCTGCGATCAGATTGTCTCTGTGCCTTACAATTCTGTCAATGAGCGGAGACTATAACATAGATGAGACTGGGGTCAAAGCGGAGGAATGACATTAAGCATAGCGGCCTTCGATTTAATTGTCATTTTCCCTACATAGCTAACCGTGTATTTTGGTACTGCCACCAAGCAGGACAGGTTGCTCATGAGCACTGATGCTTAGATGGCTTCACAATCGAGGTAATAACAAGCACGTCTATTGTCCTCTAAATGACTGTCCCTCCATCCATCCATCCATCCGTCCATCTGTCTGTCCGTCCTCACTCGTCGTGTGTCCTGGTCAGGCCCGCAGAGGTGCGGCACCTTTCCCAGAGTCAACAGACGCAAGGCCGGGAGAATGTACTCTGGGTGCAACGCCAGGCCACGCACACAATGGACAGAGCAGCGATGAACCTGCAACACGTGACCACTGAGAAAAGATCCACACAGACACGGGAGGAACGTGCAAACTTCACACAGACTGAGCTGGACTGGAACGTCACAACATCGGGACAACATGTTAGATTTTGAATGGAGACCGATATTTCGCGTGGTTCCTAAATGCTACTAAGTCTCCTGAAAGTTGTCCCCCACTTGTGTCCTTACTTTTAGTCACTACAGTTGTCACGTTGACGCTCAACAAGCATGCCTATTGTCCTCTAACCTTATTTTACCTTCAGCTTTTCCAAATGCTTAGAGGCTTTTCAAGTGAAGCCAGTCTTCTGATATCTCCAAAGTACAACAACCCGAGTCTCATTTCTGGTTCCGATGACACTGGCCGAATTTGTTCCAATATCCTTGCATTTCATTTCCAGGCCATCCGTGACAATCTTAAGGCATCTGGTTGTACGCAGTCCCTTAGCGTCATCCACGACGCCTAAAGTACATCCAGGTACCTTTATAGAAGACAAACCATCACACTTCATGTAGAACTGAAGATTGGAAGGTAAGGATTGTTACTTCACTTAAAATTTAGCCTCACTTAAAGTTTATTTTATAGAGAATCCAACTGGCCGCTGGACTGCAGTCTACAGTTCCTTAAACTGCAATCATTGGGCAGCTCTGCCCCCGGCGTTGCCACCACATCCCGATGTGAGTTACTCCCCTTGGCTGGACCAGTTATATTCCCGCTGAAAGAACAGAAACCTCACTTACTTGGATGCAGTATTTCTGGATGAGGCTCGGCAAACCCACGTTGGGGGTGACGGGTATCTTATTCTCAACATTTGGTTTGGAATCCAACAGTTTAAGCCATTCACTTCAAAGAGGTCTCTGCCTGGAGGGAAAAACACACAATTCGTGGTGCACTGACAACCTGGCAGTCTGAAACCAACTTTGGATCATGTACAAGACACAGCTACAGGCATTTCATCTAATAGGAAACAAGATGGGAGTTTTTTTGGGGGGGGGGGAGTGACCTGAAAACAGGGGGGGGGCAGTTTCACTGTTTGTCCTAACCTTCAGAAGCTTGTAATAGCAGATAAACTGGACACAATTTATATTCTTTTCTATTTATACTCTGCTGTGGACAATGTCTTCAGAGGACACTGAAGCTCATCAAACACCCTGGAGAACAAAGGGGAAAAATTCATCTGCGAAGGACCACTTCCTTTTCATTCATTTGAATGAACATCACTGGTAGATTAATTCATTCCTCCTACTGGGCAGGACATGTTATTCAAATTAGTCATTTTCTTCTGGAGTTTTCAATGATATCATTGGCCATACAGAGCTTATCTTTGCTTGTAACTTTGTAGGAATTCTGCTTCGTAGCCATATGAACCCAGTGTCGACGGAGGCGTCTGAAGAGCTGAGGGACCAGCTGAAGTACAGGGTTTGAGGCACCACACACACACTAATCTTCTGGCAATAGGATCAAGGATATGTCACATAAAACAGGTTGGTCTGAACCATATGACTTTGGGATGCTTTTTATAGAGGCAAAGGATTACCGGTGAGATCTGGATTGTGCCCGTGTCCCACGAGAAGATGCGCAAGAAGCCAGACAACAGGAAAATTATGGAAGCTGTCATGCAAACGACAATTTCTTTACATGCTGACAGGAGTAGAACTGAAGTGAACAGGTTTGATTTCGATATTAAGGTGGCACACGTGAACCATTAAGACATAGTCTATCATGAAGTACATCAGTCAAAGAAGAGAAACACATTACAGCTGCAATTATATGACCTTCACTTTGTGGACAACATCCAAGTTCCATTCAAAGGTCAGGCGCTGGTCTTATAAAAATTTTTAATATATCCTTTTCCTACCAGAAAAAATGGTTAGTTCCCATCTTAATACCCGTATTAGGGGAAAAAAAAAACTCATAGCATACTGCTCTCTATCAGCACGCTCATCCAGAGACTTTCTATTCATTTGTCTTGTGTTTATCTCCTCGGTTTGGGCGATACCGCCCGATGACTGTACAGAGGACAGCACAGAACGCCGACGTACGTCATGACTGTTGATTTATTCCACAACCGTGTTTGTAGTCTTCTACAAAACCCTCGACAGGTACAAATAAGTCATTTTTCCACAGCTAGAGAACAATAAATGACATAAGGGTTGTTCTACCCATCTTCTGGACTGATAATTACTTTCTTCCACCCTGCAGCCAGTCGGCACTACGTTCCAAACCCCACAATCAGCATTCCCTTTATTCGCTATGCAAGAAAACGCATATTTTTACATAACTCTAAGACCTCTATAACAAATGTATGATCACCGGGAACAAAGCCTTTCATATAAATAAATACAAGTTCTGCATTAATAATAGGTAAGAGTGTATTTTTAAAAGTTAAAACAACAGCAGCAACAATATTTGGAGACACAGCGGATAGCAAGCAGCGCTGGAGCATCAGCGGTTGCCAGGATGACTGTTGGGACACGGGGGCGAATCTGGCACAGCCTCTATGCTCTCCTTGAGTCGCATGGAATTACTCCCTCCGTCCAGTGTTTCTGCTCAGCTCTCAGCTGGTCACTCCAAATTGTCCTTAGGGTGCGTGTGTGTGTGTGTGTGTGTGTGTGTGTGTGTGTGTGAGCTTGACCTGTGAGGGAGTGGCAGCCCATCCATCGGATTCCCTTGACTCTCATCCTTCGCTTCCGGGACAGACAGCGGACCATCATTCGCCAACCAGACATACATAATGATCATTTTTATTTCGGAAAATACATCATTTTAATGCAGGCTTTCTTAATGGATCTTTTTTGACTAAACTTTGCGTGAAATGGCCGCATGTTGCCTGGCCGAAGGGAAGGGCTGACAAACTCGCTCAGTCCGTCATCTCAAAAGCTGTCAACTACACGCAAAACTCATCACTGCTCTCCAGAGACGCCGGCGACAGTGCAGGCAGGACTGAGGGAAGGTTCGTGCCCCCCCTTTTATAAAAAGCATAATAACGGGTTAGAGGAAACATTCAACCCTTCCCTCGCCATGCCTTTTGTAAATGTGAATTCAAGTAGCGATTATCTAAGCATCTGCATGGATTATTTATTTGCTTAAATTATTCATTCATAATCGCTTTCAGTTTAAGACACTTCCACACAAAATTTAGCCAGTCAGGAGGCCCGACGTTCACCGCGTGTGAAATACTGCATTTGGCCACAGTCCTTGAGAGCCTTACCGATGACTGAGAGACCCGAATGGTTTGTTTTAACGCCTCAAGTCCAGCCTTTCCCTGAAACTTTAGGAATCTAAAATACTCCTTTTCAACAGGCAACTCTAAATATTAAAAAAAAGAAAGAAGTAACCCCCCCGCCCCCCGTTTTAAACACGAGTGTTTTAATGACAGTAAAAAGAACTTGAAT
The DNA here is from genome assembly GCA_900497675.1 of Arapaima gigas. Taxonomy (NCBI): domain Eukaryota; kingdom Metazoa; phylum Chordata; class Actinopteri; order Osteoglossiformes; family Osteoglossidae; genus Arapaima; species Arapaima gigas. Next base: position 734,739 of record UFQX01000304.1, read on the forward strand.
CCTTAATACACACAGGCCAAAACATTAATTCTCAGTTAAATATTAGTTCTTGTAGAGCCCTGTGAAAAAGTCAAGGTGCTGCTGCCGAACCCCTCACCAACGCGCTTTAAACAGTATATATATCTTAATATAAATAACTGGCAGCAATGGGAGGCATGCCTGCTAAAGCCATCTAAAAAATGAATGTATATGAATTCATTTGTAATGACTTTCGGCTGTCAAGAGGTGTTTAGGGCGCTGCAGAATTCTTCTAGTGAGGATGTTACAGCTCCATCAAGTAGACGTCTCACTACAACCTAGTGGTGGTGGTGGGGGGTCATTCTGACCACTACGCCACTTGTTTAGGCATGTTAGGAACTGTAAAACTGTTTTGCGACTTCAGATATGCACAGTTGTTTTCTCTTCCCAAAGCAGAGTGTTTAGGGTTGTACATCTTTGAAATTTCTGACTTTTTCATAGTACTCATTCTGTATTGTGTTAAAAACATTTTGTAAACGGATCATTCAATACTTCTAAGGATCATCCATAAAACCCACAACATGAGAGAAATGCGACCCCCCCATGACTGAAACTGCACAAATTTGTTAAAATTACATCAGTCGTGATCAGTTATGACAGATGATTCTTCTCCATAACCGCTATATTACATCCCATAGCACCGAGGCATCTTGCACAGCACAGAATATCGGCTCCACGCGTGGACGTTTTTCTTCCGCTTCGTCTCCGGCAGGTTTGATGTACGACGACACACGACACCTGCTATTTGTAGGGGGACCGACAGATTTCTTCATCTCCAAGGTGTGACTCAGCCAGGATTTCTAGGGTCACAGATGCCAGTAGAGCTCTAACACCAAACTGACAGAACATCGCCGGGACTTTCCAGCCAGAGACTCCGTTGCACTTCTCGTCTAAGCGAGCAGACAATTCCTGACCCTCCCAAAATGTTTGTTTGTTAAGACAAACGTTTGGAGTGAGCCGACACAAAGCGAATAGAAACCGCGCTTCATTAAATATGTATTGTTTTCGGATTGGTAGTGCAACCCGCATTCTGCCTCCGTGGCCTTATCGCCACCACGATTTTATAGTATGTTCATTTCTTCTCCACTTCATTATCCTTTTTACAGCATTCGCCAACTTCTCCCTTTATTTCACATTTAATTAGTTCCCTGTGGAGAAACTCATGTGAACTGAACGGCCATCATATGACCAGTTAGTGGTCACGCACACGTCTTTCCACCCATACATTATTGATCAACTGCTTGTCTAGAAGAACATCTGTGGTTTAGAGTCTAGCCCGGAAGCATAAGGTAAAAGGGAGGGTACACCAGCCCTTTGCAGGGTAACAGTACTTTTCAAAGTTGGGGCCATTCTAGAGCTCTAGAAGGTGAGATTAATTCCAGTCTGTGGCAGATTAAGACAAGCAGTTCAACCCAATGAGTGTAATAATTCTGTCAGCAGCTCAGGGAGGCAGAGCCCAGCCATCTGATACAGACTCTCCAGGAACGAACACCGTTCCCTGCTCGATTCCGGCAAGCTCCAGCCAGGCACCCCGCAGTACCAAACCGAACACCACGGCGACTCTTTGTGAGAAGCGTGACAGGTTCATTCCCGGCGAGCCGCTGAAAGTGTGACACTCAGTGCCCCGATCTGGCTGCCACTCACACGGCTGAAGACGCATGTGGGAAACTCAGCTGCTAAATCAAACAGCCAGGGGTCGCGAGCGCTGTCTTCTGCACACGGACTCACCTACCCTACACTCCCTTCTTCTGGACTTGGTGTTGAACAGCAGAGAGCTTCACAAGCAAGTTAGACCATGAGGACCAATTGGTGTGGACTGGAGGTATGCTGCATAAAGCAGGAGCATCTCTAGCCACCAGCACCACTGTGCACTCGCACCGATCCGACTGTGTGCCTGTGCCAAATGGTCAAGGTTTGCTGCCAAAGCCATTGTGACTTTAGTATATCAATACACAGAGGAAACATGAAGTCACAGCTCTAACCAGAGTAATTCTCGTGAACCCCAAGTGGCTGTTAAGAATACAGACAGATACACAAAGACCTGCCTGGTTCAGGGAGTGAACAGGATCAAAACAGTGGTGGGTGGCATTATTTAAAAAAAAAAAATCCATAATGCATTAGTAACAGCGAGGAAACATAATGCAAAACACTAACAACCAATGAACAAACAAACAAACAGATCAAACATCAACGCCCAGCACAAAACCCCCAACAACTCAGAACATGTCGAAGTTGAAGCTTTACTCACAGAGCCATGTTCTCCCAGGCTTCCACTCGAAGCCCTGACAGTTAGGAACAATCAGCACCTGGTGCACCCCCCCCCCCCCAACAAGCCCACCGCAGGCGTGACCAGGTCCACATTTCGTTTACTAACTCTGTGCCAGAGTGAGCTGCAGTATGATCTATCAACATATTTACATTTTAAAGCAGCACTGGGTAGCACAGTAGTGAGAGTTGCCACTTCACACGCAAAAGACCCAGGTCAAAATTCCACCTCCTGCTACAGTGTGTGGAAGTGCCACTAGATCCACCTGACAGACAGCCACTGGGGTGGTCGGCCATTGCGTTCCTCCGTGCACGTGTGAGAGCTGCGACCACAGGGAAACAAGTGAACTATACTCACCCTGAGCTGGGCTTGAACCCCACACCAGATGAGCAGCTGAGAATCTGGGAGGCACCGCGACCCTTTCTTGCTGCACTAGCCTTGACCAGAGTATTCACCCTCAAATGAAGCAGAAAAAATTACCCCACTGTTTAAACAGCAAATCATAGTAGTTCACTCTGGAGGAAAGTGTCAGCTCAATAAATACAGCTACAGAAAAAGGACTATCGTTCAGGTCAATTTATTATTGTGTAGCACTCCTCTCAACGGGGTGACGCAGAGCGCTGAACAAAGATCCACAGGATAAGCAAGTGGAAAGAGAAGGACACAATAAAAATGATACATTGTTAGGTCACACAGGCGGTTAACTGTTTAGATAAGCCAACTGGCATTGGGAACAAAGCAGTCAGTCGGTCATTTCATCAGTTGGAATCCATCCGCTCGTCCCGGTGAGGCCCACAGTGATGGCAGGTTGATCTGGGAACCCCAAACCTTTTTCTCCATCAACAGTCTCCAGCTTCTCCTGGGGGATCCCCAGGTGTTCCCAAAGCAGCTGCAAGACACAATTCCTAGATCTGCGCTGGTTGTCTCTTGCCAGTGGGATGTGTCTAGGAATCATCAGCCAATCGTAGGGTGATTTTATGACACGAACAAACCCCCTCGACTGGCTCCTCTCAATTCAGAGAAGCAGTGACTCTGCTTAGACTCCTCATCCTGTCACAGAAAGAGAGACCGGCAACCCTGCAGAGAAAACCAATTTCATCAGCTTGTATCTGCAGTCTCGTTCGATCAGTCATCACCCACGGCCACAAGGTAAGGATAGAGACATAGACGGTACGCTTAAACGACGACTTTGTCCAAAGACTCACTTCACCACCGCAGATCGCATCCATCTGCATTTCAATCTGCCGCCCCCTTCCTCCGTCACTCGTGAACAAGCCCCCAAGATACCCGAACTCCTCAACTGGAGGCAGACGTCACCTCCTCACCAGGACGGAGCAACTAACTATCCTCCCAGAGAGGACCACGTCCTCAGACTCGGAGGTGCAGATTCCTGTGGCCACCGCGTCAAGCTCAGCAGGGATCCGTCGAAGCGCACGTCGAAGGTCACGGTCAGATGAGGCTAAAAGAACCACATCATGTGTGAAGAGCAGAGATGCCACCCCCTCGGCAGCACACCCGCCGAGCCCCGACTGCACCGTTCGGAAACGGCAACAGCCCGGCTCCAGCGAACTCGCGCACTGCTTTAGATAAAAGGGCTTCCTAAGCAGCAAAACCAAGGAAGTCATGCAACGTATTCGTCTTTGCCCTCGTGGCATACCGCCTGTGTTTTTAGCGGAAACAAGTTTTCTGGAGCATGTGCTGTACGAAAAGACCACAGTTTCTTCGGTAATAATCATCCCCAAACCGCTCACCCGGCCTCAGAATGCTCCTAGCAGCAGGCGTCAGGGAAAATAGGGCCTCAGCAGCAGCGTTCAAGTACTTTTGAAAGTTAATACAGGAACTTTAAATGTCCCTGTAATTTCAGGCGAGGAATAAGTCTGTGTGAAGAACACAATGCTATTTTGCGAGAATCGCAGCTGAGCTCGCTGCTTAATCTGTCTATTCGGCGTTTGCCGGAGACTCTGGTTTATGCACTTATGACTTCCAATTTGGTTTTGTTGAATCCCGGTGGAGGCCGCGTGCGCCTCGGCCCATATCCTCAGACAGTGGGCCAAACAAATTTACCGCGAGCTTCCGGCTGCTGCAGGTAATATGGTAGGTAAGGACTTATGACCGCAGGGTCCATTTCAGAACCCCAGGAGGCCCCTATGGCTGCAGCCTGAGCCAGAAAAAAAAATCACCCCAAATCGCTCCAGTAAATATCTGTTTGTTAAACTAGGAAACCCTGAAACATAAGAACGTTTCTCTGGCTAAGGGCATCGGTTAATCATATTAGGAACAGTTCTGCCATTATGCAGAAAGTGGGTTTCAGCTGTAATAAGTATAAAAAATATATCTGTCTGACGTCATTTTTGTGTTAGAGGAATGTTTTTTCAGCCTCAGAAATCATTTTCAGCCCCGTATTTTGGCCATAATAGTCCTCCAAATGGCTTATTTGCTTCATTTTTTGTGCATGCTGTGCATACAGCCAGTTATTTAGTCCATTTTGCACCCTTCCTTCATAAAATAATCTGTTTCGCACCATTTCAGTTCACTCGCGTCGCCAAGTGGACTCGCTTACCTTGCTCTCACGCTCCCATTTTGAAGGCGGCACATTAACTATGAATTCAAAAAGTATTATGGGTCAGAAGAGCATTGACAAGTCAATAAAGTCCATTACCCTCCTATTCCACCAGTAAATACGTTCATTTATAACATACATTTAATGAACGAACCGGCTCATTAATAAAGACAATGACACGCGGTTACTTGACGTAGGAGTTAAACTGACCCTGGATCTTAAGTTTTAAAAGCGATTCCTTCCCAGTGTCTGCCACAGTTTCAACAATGAATTTTCAGTTATTAAATCACGCGTTTTTTAAAAATAAATCTCACCCTAACCCATTCGGCAGGTTGTACGTTTGTTTTTTTTTTTTTTTGAGCGCTTCCTTCTTTCAAATGTTCCTCTGCCTGCATCACTCTTTCTCCGACATGTCAGGAGAATTATTTTTATCTAATTCCATGAGTGTTCTCGGCCTCCCCGCAGACCGCATCGCCGGTGTTATCTAGGCCAGTCGACACAGTTTTCCCCCCGATTTACACAAACAGATGAGAAAGTGGTTATTCTTAGCAGAGCGCAGTAAAGGAGCCCTTGCCACTTATTCCGTATTGGATGTGGAAGACATGAAAGAATGCGTCATCTCCCTAATGCAATCCGAGGAGAGCCCGACTGCCACGAGCCTGCTATTCTGCGGCAGTAAAATTAAGAACAATATTGGCAATAAATTACATCTTCAGGCATCAAGGTGGTGGCCTCTGCAGCTGCACTGATCTAAACTCGCATTATAAATAAAACCATTCGGTGTAAAAAGATCGACGGACTTGTGGGTCGGGAGAAAGGCAGGTAAACACTCAAAATATCAGCTTTGTTTCTGGATGGGTTTCCTTAATGGGGCAACTGCAGTATATGGCCATAGGTAGACATGAAAATAGTTTATGTATTTTTTTTTAAAATGCATTTCTGTTTTTTTTTTACAGTACTGTGCAAAAGTCTTAGGCACCTGTGGGAAAAATGCTATGAAGCGAGGATGGTTCCAAAAATTATTGTCACAAATACTTATTAATCAATAAACCTTCTAAAAAGTGCAGGAGACAAAAAAACCTCAGTCAGATCAATATTCGGTGTGACCACCCTTTGCCTTTAAAACAGCATCAGTTCTCTTATGCAAACTTGCATNTATTGTCACAAATACTTATTAATCAATAAACCTTCTAAAAAGTGCAGGAGACAAAAAAACCTCAGTCAG
>UFQX01000305.1:1527-47015 GCA_900497675.1 Arapaima gigas
TTCATAAAAGTGCATCGACCCCCCCCCCCCCCCCCGAGTTAGGCGTGGAGCTCTGGTACCACAGCTGTTGGACAAGTTGCAAAAGACAAGAATAGCATAAGCTTCAGGCATCACACACTGCCCATGAGCTCATTCATGTTAGATATTTCTGGTGGACCTGCTTGCAGCACAACAATGCAGCACAAAGGAGAAGCTATTCTTTGATTCAGATGCTCAAAAAGCCATCTGTTCATGGCCCTTACATTCCAGCACCAGAGTGATTATTCTTTCATTTTATGCTCATGCTGAGATGTTTTTGACACCAAGCTTCTAACTGTCTAAGTTCAGGTCTGGGTGGCTGCGAGGTTCATCGTTGGTACGTTTATTTTCCAGGCACAGGTAAATACGAGGATGGCGTTTACAATTCAGCCTGGGTGGAAGCAGCATCTGCCACGACATGCAGAGAGGGGCAGGAAGCTGTTAACAGATGTGAGGGCCTTGTGGTTCCACAAAGTCTATGACTCAGTTGTTGCGATGGAGAGAAAACTGAAAGGAGATGGGCTGTTCTTGTCACAGGACCATTTGTGAGTTAACATTCCTCTCCCATCTTTAATTTTAAACAGTAACAATGTCTGCCACAATAAAACTTGACTTAGTTCAATTATTGCATCAGAATGCTGCAGCTAGGATCCATGGTGGAGGATGCTGGGAACAGGGATTTCTGTGTCTGGTACCAGGGCTGAATTAGGATTTGAATATCAAGATGGTCTTCAAAACTCGTCATAAACCCACGTGTCCATCCTGCTGCAAAAGCTGTTGGAGAAGATATGGTAATCTGGCAGCTGAAGTTCTTTTTCTGCTCTGGTTTTGCAGTAGTACTGGTCATTTATCAGCTAGTTCCGCAAGTTCACCAATTCTTCTGAAACTTTACCTCAAGCTTAGCTGTTCTTTAGTGGTAACAAGATGAGAGCAATGACTAGATTGCTTTATTGCAGCATTCCAGGTGTGGAGGAAGTTCACTGGCATTTTATACCTTTATCCCGAGGCAAACAAGATGATGGAAAACAATTTTCTTTTGACTGGCTGCAGTTCATGGAAAACCCCTTTATTGTGTTACTTCCCTGCAGCTGCGCATTTCAAATTTCACTTTAGTGCTCCAGTTACATTTTTGTTTAGGTGAGATTGTTAAATTCAAATGACATAGTAAGGTTCACTTTAAGAAAGCAAACACTTGAACACATAAACCGACTTAACTGGGAGGTCTGATGTGCACATTTAGGTGCCTGATGCCAGAGGAGAGTTCAGACCAGCAAATTTGTTGATGAGTGAGGATCCAGACTGGTCCAGAACCAGCAAATCCTCCCAGGAATGCCATCTTTCAGCCGCTCTCACACTCCTTGAAATAAGTACGAGGCCAGCGATGCCGAACGGTCCCCAGATCTAGCCTGACTGGCCCTGCCCCATGACGTAGAGTAACTCAGCTGAATGCCACAGTCCCAGTATAATATCAGTACATCAGAAAAGTCTGAATAATGAGTCTGACTCAAAGCTGGTGCCCTCTGGAATGACCCACCTTTCACTGACCAGTTGGTACCAGGGTCAAGTAAAAGGAGCATTAGCGCAGTTATGTGGTGCAAAGGGGGGCTACTATATACAGAAAGTCTGCCTAGGACTTGCCATCAGTGCAATGTATGTTACCAGTTGTTCTGCATAGGAATGGGCATAAGAATGTCCAGGGAGGTGGTAAGGGGTCACAGAGGTTTATTTTGCTGGGTTTCCCTGAGCTTTGGAAGGTTTTTTTTGTTTTCCTCTCCTCAGCCATCAGCTGACTTACGGTAGGGGTGACTACAGCCGCTGCTTTCTGCCGCTCCCTGGAACATTGTTCGGCATTTTGTGTTCCTCTAGTGAAAAGAACGCTCCATAAAAAACAAACTGCACTGAATTCCATCGAAAGTTGAATTATTTATAGCTGTTTCATGGACATGTCCAGCTGTTGCTCCAAACTCTGCCATCCTCCTTTAGACTCTCCTCTTACAAACACGCGCTCCAGTCTACCTTTCAAAGTTCATAAAGAAATGATCTTGAACAACCTTTTGCACTACTTCAGCCTTACTGTGGTAATAAATACTAGAAAGTAACTATTATTTGCAGAATTATACGGTTCCCACAGGCCACCAACAACTGAACTACAGAGGAGTGCAGAGAATAGAGGAAACAGAAATGTCTGCAGGGTATTTAAAACAGTTCAAGGTTTTATGGTCAATAACACCAGTAGCTGCTCGGGAAGATTGTAACAGGCACCCACAGCAGCTCCTCACCTCAAACAGATGTTGTAGTGGCAGGTCACAAAGAAAGGGGTGTGGCAGACTTGCCTGTGGGAAAGGTGAAGAGAGATGGGTGAGACAGAGGACCTGAAAACAAGTCCATCTTGGTGATCACATGCAATAAGTGGCTGAAGGAGTGAGAATCCACTCAAGTGTTTCAAATTTCACCCACTTGCCTACTGTACGGTTATAGGACTCTGAAAATCATTTAAGGAACAAAACAAATGACCATTTTTTTGGTCCTTACTTGTTTAAGTTCTGTGGTGTAAATGTTAAAGAAGGGCCTCAACATCTGTGCACATTTTCTGCTTGCAGAGTTAAGAAATGACGGTTGACAGGACACGCGGCGGAAACCACATGAACATCACGCAGGACGTACTTTGGTCAAGCTATTTCAACACTTCCTATTTCACGCTGTCCCCCAGCAAGACTTTCTGTCGCTCTGTGCCCTTGCTTGATGCAAAACCTGTCTATGAAGCCAAGGCAGGGCAGTGGTAGCTGGAGAAGTTCTTAAAGATGCTCATTCTGCTCGTGCAACCCTAACCACTTAATACAGAACTCAGCTTTTCTGAACTTGGTACAGCATCAGTGATCTAGTAATAGTTTAGTACTTATTTTTTTTCAGTAAAATTGTGTTGTGGCCTGATTCCTTACAAAATATCAGGTCACTACAAAAGTTAATCTGCTTTCAAAAATGCGACGTCAGTGTACATTATCATAAATAAGATAGTCGTGCTTAATTCATTGTAACAAAAAGATTTGTGACTCAGATTTTTAAATGTCTTTCATTTACTAAAATGCAGGTTTTTTTTTTCCATTTGAAGGCTGTGAACGTTCAAGATGTATAACTCATTCGATATCTTCAGCCTAATTTTGAAACTAAAGTTTGTGTTGTGCAAAAGTTTAATAAAGTTTAATAAAATGAATCCCTCCTCCGTGTCATCCATGTTCATTGATTCGTTTACTGGAATAAAAAAATGAATATTAGAGGACCTTGAAATCGAAAGCAATGAATGGTATATGTATATTTACTAGAGCATCACTATCATGTCATCTGAATCTAAATCCTTTTAAATGAACTAAATCTTGAGCGGAAGCAAGGTGGGTTTTTAACATTCAATGCACCTCTAAACAGTGTATAAATTGACACAGCTCCTCTGGCCAAGAGCCGTTTGGGCTGCTGCTGCCATCAAACAGCTTCCGGTGATCCTCAGAAGTTCACTGAAGCCCATGAAGAAATGGACCAGTGACTATGGCTAATGGCAGCATACATGAATGACCCTTCAAAGTTAAATAAGTGATCAGAAAAACCTTACAAAACGAACCTCACATTGGAAAAGGGAGGTAAAAATGCCTGCAGGTGGTGTAGTGGTCCAAGCCATCACTTAGTAATAGAAAGACCTTGGTTCTAATCCCTCCTCCGGCTGTATGACCCTTCAGCAATGTGCTTGCTGGCTAATAATTTGTAAGTCAGTCAGATAACAAACCTAACGCCGGAGAACATGCCGGTTAAATGAATTACATCTTCTAAACAGAGGAGCATAGTGCACAGATTCACCCAACAAACTCAAATCAAATGAAGACAGAATTTAGAAAGGAATAAATCTGCGCAAGCATTCCTGAATAACTGGTTGACAGATAAAAGTCCTAAATATAACAACTCGTTGCTGCGCGGGTGCACAAAGTCAGCACGATCTTCATTTTGGCATAAAAGATAAATGTTATAAGATGGGCAATATGCACAGGGATGTATTACCCTGACCAGAAACAGAATACAGACTGGGGAGGAATCAGTGTGCAGTGAAAGTCATCGAGAATATTTGTAAACGTGAAAATGATCTGAACACAGAGCAACAGCTCGACTCCTCTCCAGCTGCAAGGTTGAACTTGAATTCAGCGGTCGGATGTCCTCAGCACCCGGTGACGACACAAGTCCTGAGCCACAATAGGGGGCTTTAATCCAGCCCTGTATTAGCACAGTCCTTCTCTTGTGGTGACAGAGAGAAAAGGAGGTTCGGATGGATGCTGTGGACACTACTGTAACCAAGAGGCCGAAGGAAGTTGATGCTGGGACACCCTTTGCCTCCAGCCCCCAGCTGAACCAGATCCAAAAGTATTATGTTCCCGGTATCCCCTATTTATACGGGATGCATATTTGCGGGGACAGATGGTTTGGATGCTACGGTCAGTGTGAACGTGCAGAGAAAACGATGCCCTCCTTCGAAGAGCTATTCCAAGCAATTAGGGTCAAAATCCACCTTCCCAGGTTCTCAAGGGCTTCGTGTGAGGTTTCCTTTCGCGTCACTCCGGGACAGACCTTCCCCAAGAGCGATTTGCTTTTGATATGTACAATCCACGATATTTTCCAAGGTAACAATCTCTGTCGCAGAATCCTTTATGTCAGGATGGCAGTAAAACAGGACACAGGATAACATGTCCGACCGCTAAAAATAAACAGTATACCTGAGTTTAAAGGGGAGAAATCAGACCCCAAAGCTCTATGGATGTGACAGCAGTTGCTGCAGAGCAGCAGTACTCTAGGGGAACCAGGACAGCTGCAAGGTAGCTATTTAAAAATGACTCTCTGCTAACCAAACATTCCACCTCCTTTTGCCCCGTTCCGTTCCCTTCACACAAGGAATGTGTGTGCATGTAGGAATCGGTGTTTACACAAGGTCACCACCATTCAGAACGGCCACTAAATTTTCCTCAGGGGCCCCGTTGCACGACATGACTTCGGCATGAAGTTTGACTGCATTTATTGGGAGGCGTTGAATATGAGCGGCTCCCTCTGTCAGCGGAACTGACTTTTCCACCGGGGGGGCCCCGGTCCGGGAGATTCCTCTGCCGGGCACAATGAGAGTGCTGACATCTGCCGTGTCGTCTCTTGTCACGGCGGCTTCGAAGCCACCAAGGGGAAGGAGCAGCTCGTCTGGACCGCTCAGAACACATCCGCTTGCACTCGGTCGCGCTCTTGCGTCTTACCCGAGCAGCTGAACTCATCCGCACAATTGGTTGGGTTTGCCATAGAAAGGTGTGCAAGAAGGACAAGGGTAAAGGGCACATTAAGAATTCCGGTGATGGTTATCTTCACTGAGAAAATACCACGAATAGTAACAATCTCTAAAAAAAAAAAAAAAAAAAAACGGCAAAAAATTGTTTGAATGTCTCGTGAAAACACAATATTAAACTAACTGCCTTTGGTGCAACAGGTTTGTTTGCGTGGTGGACGGTCCAAATCATTCCTGGTCTTAAAAAGGGAATTCAAAACCAGGAAAAATGACCATCTCCTGCAGATTCTAAAACATTCACCCTTTCAAGGTGCAAAATGCATAAAGAAATCCCCCCTGACCCCTCCAATATGAGATACTTGATGCCCGACAATCCTTTGCTTCTCATCCAAGTCTTCCGGGGAAGATGAACGAAGCACATTCTGAACAGTGTTCCATTAATCAAAACTCTTTAATGCCCTTGTCAACATCCCAGTCCTGGGATGAGAACCTGTCTCTGGGTTATGTGGTACAAAATGCTGGCCAAAACCCAGCCTCTGTTTATCCAGGGCTTCAAGGAGAGGTCACGAAGGGGAGCATCAGAATGGCTGTTTGCCTTGGAAGAAACCAGCGAGTAAACTCGAGTCCAGTTATACTCTGGCGATGTTGGCTTCCACCTGTGGAAGCCAACATACCATTAATGTCCTCAAATGTCCCACGTGATGCAAATTTTAATTGAGCTACGGCGAGTATTAGAAGGCCTCACACGCAAATCCTGACCCGCTGGTGCTCACATTTTTCGGAATTCCTCCAAAAAGTGCTTTGCTACATGAAAAGCGGCGTGGACCGACTGCCTTAACTAAAAAGCGTCATAAAATACAACATCGTGCAATTTCACTGGACGGTGGGGGATGAAGGATTTTGCTCTCATCTCGGGTGACGAAAACCGCACTTTTTGTTCGGCGTCTTGTATTAAGCTGCAGTTCCCGAATTTCCTTACACGGGTAAATGAAGTTCTGCCCTATCCTATCCTAATATGCCTATAGTTCATCTGGGTTCGGACACCCGCACGCACACCATCTGTGGTAGTATTCTCGTACTGAACTTGGAAAAACTATGCGGATCAAAAATAACACAACAACTACACTATTAATGGAAGTTTCGGGTCACGCCAGCATGTAAATGTATCCTTTCTGGAGTAAAACACAGAGAGCTTAAATGGAAGAAATAACAGGGGGTCACTGCTATATTAAAGAGCAGCTTGTTTGTTTCTGTAGTTACACACTTGGCACGCAAAATTGGCAGAAAGAACGCGGCTTATTTAAGAAGTTATAGAACGACTCATTTGAAACGCACCAGCCATCCACAGCATCCCGTGAATTTCGTGTGTGAGAAGGAGTCTGCAGCCGGGTTGCTAAGCGCAATGAGGTCGTGTCAACATTCTTGATAAATAGAGCATCTCTTATTTTTGGACGAATTGCTTAAGTTGCTGAATACCAGGGGATTGCCTCAAAAGCAACGCGCGCTGCGTGTCCGTCAAGCACGTGCAAGTCTGCAGTAAAACCGAGAAGATATTTCGGCATTCAAAACGGCGCTTAGAAACCTAGACGGTCGGCAGTACTCTGTTGCGTCGTATCGGACCCAACAGAAACATTTTTTTGGAATGAATTCATAGTTGTTCGGTTACATGTTTCTGACAGCCTATTTAGTCTCCTCACAGCGAAGCCGGGCAGCACGTACTCCGGCGGTTAAAGCTCACGTCCGGCACATGGGACCCGGGTTCCAGTCTCGCCTTGTGCTTTACCATCCTTGGTCAAGGCAGCTACCTTCAGTTCCTTTAGCAAAAACTACCCTGCAGAATACAGCTCAACACCGTAATCCGCTTTCAGAGGAAAGCTGAACGAATAACATCGAATTAAACTTGCTTGCTTTCCTGCCAAAAATCATAAAGCCAACCTAACACAGTTAAGCTAGATGTCCACCAGCGCGTTCAACGAAAAGTTTACGTTGAGCACCGCAGCCCGGGCTGCAGAGGATTTGAGCCTGTGCTTTTCTGCTCAGCAGTAAACCACCTTCCTTGATACTTCGTGCAGCTCCAGTCTTCGGCAGTCTTTAGGGTCAGAGAGACTCCACTGCACCTGCAAAGGGCATAAACTGTCTGAAAGTTAAATAACTCATAGTGCCCATTAGAATAATACCCCACTAAGCCTGTTTTAACATGAATATGAAATAATAATGTAATAAAACATATTAAATAGTCATATTTTTCTATTAATACTTTATTTTGGAAAAAATAACCCCCATCTGTACTAGCAAAGATGGAGTATCCCATTGATGCTGCGCTTCTCAAGATCCTGCTGTTTCTGCAGTTGAATCTGATGCCTAGATCATGTGTCACATCTTGGGTTGAGCCCGTTTACCTCCCCATTTCTGTGGGGGGAGGGGGGGACTTTCCATCCGGAGCCACTGGATGTATTTAAAACAGATGCCCGGTGACAGTAACCGCAGGAGATATATTTGGCCTTCCTAGGAATAATTTATATGAAGGGTCGTCAACTGCGGTTTTCCAGGGCTGCGGTCCATGGTGTTTGAGTTTCTTACTTTGTATGTTCAAAGCAACAGAACTGGTCCTTACATGGACACAACTACGCAAATCTAACACCTGCCGGATATCACAAAGCCAGTGCTGATACCGTACGGTAGGTGGTGACCTGTCACCGCGAGGGTATCGACGGTTGAGTCCACGTCACTAGGATCTTTTAGCGAACGTGAGCCCAACGTACAATCCTGATAATGTAGAAATGTTTACACCGTATGGAAAGTCATTACAAGCCTTTATTATCCACTGGGCTGGAAGAAGTGATCTCTGAAGAACTGACAAATCCCTAAGACGTTGTCTGCAGTTGAACTCTGCCCCCCGCCGTGACCATGACCAACACCCGCAGGCGTTTCCTAAATAAAACCGGAACGATATCCTTTACTGCTTTTATCTACGGGCTCCCAGGGATTGGATTCCTGCCGAATCTGAGATTTCTATGTGGCTTGTGTGGACTTCCCAAGTAGTTCAAGCTGATACGAGCCTCTAAGCCCCTTACTGAAAATGCCCAGCAGGGCACCTGCAATGAGAAGCCTCATCCTCCATCACCTGGTCAAGCAAAAGTGCCAAGAACCAGTGCAGGCTGAGCCTTAAGGACATCCAGTTCGTACAAAAACCGCAAACCAGAGAGGTCGGCGACGGGGCCATGAATTTGTGCCCATAACTGGGACCTTGTGGGCATCCCGACAAAGCACTCATGTCAAAACCCGTGGATTGTTGTCTGGTTGAGGGTTCTGTACTGACACCATACTGGCCAGTAACCGGGATGACGCACTGGGGCCGCCACGCCACAGTGCCGATCCGAAGTAAACCAAAATCAGAGGACGCATCAACCAGACAAGCTCAGATAAAATTGTCCCCTGAGCTAAACCTAACCTCGAACCCCCCTGCTAACAGCTTCCAACCTGATAAACTGTCACTACATGATAAATAAACAGGCACCTTCCTGGACGTGACTTTTTATCACTTTTTATTTACCATTTAGATCGCGAAAACGGAAGGGGTAACCTTCCACCGGTCATACGAAGGAGCTTAAGACCACAGACACTGAAGAATGTCGCAGAAGCCCTGAGCGATAATTTTGTGAGCTATTTGTCGCGAAATGTATTAAATTAATAAAGCCCAAATTTGCACAGCTTGTAAAAGGGGGAGGAGGAACAGGGAACACAAAGCTGCGACAATAGGTACATTAAATGGATGGAATGATAAATAATGAAGCTTGTTTGTTAAAGAAATACATAAAGTTTATGCCAGAAAAACGGATATTAAAGAAATAAAACGTTATGAATTATTTTGAAACGAGGCACGCGTAATTACAAGACATGGCCAAAAGAGGGCGCCAGTGTCGGCCTGCAGGTTGAGCTCAAGACTAATAGAAGGATTTTGTCTGAAAATGCAGTTTTCAAGGGAGGAAAGTTTCAGAACTTTCTTTCCAATCTAGTGGTGGCAAGAAAATTATTAAAACGGGCCGCGAGAAGAAATGCCAGAGTCTGTATTCTCTTTTATACTAACTTGTTTAATGTGTGCTCTTCAACTTCAGCGCTGATCTTCACGTGTTTTTCAGAACTGTTTATGAGGAGAACTATTTATAATTTGGCATGTCCTGAAATCTAGACTTCTGTAATATGCTGTATTTAAAAAAAAACTGCAAGATTTCACCTGGTGTGTTTTGCTGGTCAATTTTACCTGACCAAGATTAGTGAGCCAAAGTTTTTCGATGAAGTAAAACATAGCTGAAGGTTCTTGTGAAGCACAGGTTTAAGCGGAGGAGGTGGGGGGTTTGGCGTTGCCTCACGAGAGCGCTGGTAGGATTGGGGGGGGGTGGGGCAGTAGGGGGCAGAGAATGTGTTGGGGGGGGGTCCAATGCGCTTTCTTTAATTAGCCGGGGGACAGGAGGTGTCCTGTCAGAGCCTTCGGAGGGTGGAGTCTGGGGCTGGAGCGGTATTACCTGCAGAGACCTCTGCGAGGGAGCAGCACTTGTCTCCAGTGTGTGATCAGTAGGAGACAGAATCTAAAACCAAGTCCTCAGCAGGAAGCTTGAACTTATTTCGTCCACCTGTGCTTGGGGAGAACTGACTGACGTTGGTCTCTGGAGAAGAAAAAATCTGCAAGTGCTGTAGGGCAACAAGCAAAAGAAGAAGGCTGGTGGTCTGGAAAGGATGGGACTGTGCATGGCAGGAGGGTGGCTCTTTGTGCTTATTGCACTTGGTAGCTCTTTCTCTCGTGCAGCTGCTCAGAGCTTTGATCCTGCTTTCCTCTTTCAGCAAAGAACAGGACCTAATGCTGACTCCATTGTGGTGGCCAACAATGGGCTCAGAGTGCCCTTTGGGCGAGCTGTCTTTCTGGATCCCATCAAGGACCTGGTGACAGAAGTGCAGCCTGGGGACCGCTGCTACATCACAGTGCTGGACAATGACCCACTGGCCCAGAGGCCTGGCATACTGACACCCCGGAAGTTCCCCTGCGCGTTTGGTGCAGAGGAGGTGAAGTACACCCACTTCGGATCGCGGAGCCCCAGCAAGGACAGGGTGAAGCTGCAGCTGAGGTATGATTCCCATACAGACACCATTGTAATTCCCTTCATGCTGGAGGTGGAAGTAGTTTTCCAGCAACTGGAGATTCTGACGCGAAACATGCCGCTCATTGTGGACAAACTGAACGGCCTCAGCAATCCCATAGACAAAAAGGGCTTGGAGTTCGCCTACGACAGCAGTATTTCATCCTGCAAGGTCACCACCCTGCTTGGTGCCCGTGGCCTCCCCAGGTATGGGACGCTTTTGAATTACACCTCAAATGGGCAAATGATTGACTGTGATGACTTTCTTAAGCTAGGCATTCGCTATGAGCACACCTCCACTACTAATTCACCCAACAGAGACTATATCCCAATGATGGTGGAGCTTCTAAACAAGGAGGGGAACACATTACAGCAAGAGCATTTCCAGATCATGGTTAGAATAAAAGAGGGCACTGAAAACACACCCCCGAAACCAAGCTTTGTGGCCATGATGATGATGGAGATTGATCAGTTTGTGATGACAGCTATTACTAGTGATATGTTAGCTGCTGAAGATGTTGAATCTGATCCAGATGACTTAATTTTTAACATCACTTCGCCCCTGGGGTATCAGCAAGGGTATATAATTAGCACCGATGACCAAAACCTGCCCATTACATCTTTCTATCAGAGAGATATTAAGGACTTGAAAATTGCGTATAAACCTCCATCAGAGGATTCAGACGTAGAGAGAATTTTCCAGATTGAGCTTGAAATTGTGGACACCGAAGGCGCAGTCTCTGACACATTTGCCTTCATGATTGTGGTGAAGCCCATGAATACGTTGGCTCCAGTTGCCACCAAGAACATGGGTCAGCTGCTATTTGAAGGGCAGTCAAGATCCCTTTCCAGTGCTCAAAATTTGGAAATCAGCGATGAGGATAATCTGGATGATGTAAGAATCACAGTTATCGATGGCTTGAAACACGGTGAATTAACAGTACTGGGTTCCAGGCGTAAATTCTTCACGCCTGCAGACCTGGACGCTGGTGTGGTGGTGTATCAACACGATGGCAGTGATACATACAGCGACAACATTATCTTTAGGATGACTGACGGCAGTCACGAGGTGGAATTTTTATTCCCCATCACCGTTGTGCCAACTGACGACGAGCCGCCAGTCATCAATGCCAACACTGGCTTGGTGCTCTTCAAAAACGAAGTCATGCAAATCTCCCCATTCATTTTGAGCGCTACCGATATTGATTCCGAAGACTCGACCATTAAGTTCATACTTGAAGGCCCATACTCCACACTGGGGGAGCTACTCCTCAGGCAGACAGAGCCACCAGAAGATCAGACGGCCTGGAAGTTCAGTGCAACAGATGAAATGTTTGAGCAGGTGGTGACAGAGTGGTTCCAGCAAGACATTCTCGATGGCAAGCTCTTCTACCGCCACAGTGGACCACACAGCACCACCACAGTCACGGATCAGTTTGTGTTCCGCGTTCAGGACGACAACGATCCCCCAAATCAATCTGGAGAACACACGTTCACAATTAAAATTCACCCCGTGGATGATCTCCCGCCTGAGCTTTACCCTGGTACCACACTGCACATGTCGGTGCAAGAGTACGAATTGACGCACTTAAAAAAAAAGTTTTTGCGTTACACTGACTTGGACTCAGACGATCGAGACCTAAAATACACTGTCACCAAGCCTCCGACAGACACAGATGAAAACAACCCCATCTTACTTGGTGACATTGTCCTGACTGAGAGTCCTCATACCGTCATCACGGAGTTCACACAGGCTCAGGTCAATCATCTCAAAGTGGCATATAAACCCCCGGATCAGGAGCTCGGAATCACCCCAAAAGTCGTCCAATTCAATTTCAATGTGGAGGACACCGCCGGCAATTCTGTAGATGGCCAATTCACTATTCTTTTACTGCCTGTTGACAACAAACCTCCCACTATCACCAACACTGGGTTCACTGTGCTAGAAAGAAGCGCGTACGTACTATCGAAGGCTGAACTTGATGCAACCGATCAAGATACGGATGATGATAAGATCACATTTACTGTGACACAGATTCCACGGTTCGGACAGCTGCAGTACCTAGAGACCGACATGTCCGTCGGAGAGACGTTTGTTCTAGAAGACATTGAGAACGGTCGTGTCGCCTACATCCACAGTGGAGAAGAATCACTCAGGGACACTATAAAACTGGACGTAAGCGATGGCTTTCATGAAGTGCCTATCATCATCAAAATCAGTGTTAAACCTGTTGACGACGAGATGCCCACCATCCTACTCCCAGCTGGCCTGCTAGGTGCCTCTATTGATGTGCTAGAAAATGGGGCCACTGAGATCACCAGCAACGTGATCCAAGGCAAGGATGAGGACACTGACGACCTCAGGCTGACTTTCATTGTGGAGGAGTCTCCAAAGTTGGGGGAGATCATGGTGAACGGTGTTCCTGCGGAGAGGTTCACACAGCAGAACATAATCAATGGGGATGTGGTGTATGCTCACACAAGTGGGGAAATTGGACCTGTCAAACAGCACGACTCTTTTAATCTCACTATCTCCGACATGTCTGACGAATGGGTTGTTGGCGGCAACAAAGTCCAAGGTGTCCAGGTCCATGTGACCATTCTACCTGTGGACAGTCAGTCTCCCGTAGTAAGTGTAGGGCAGCAGTTCACGGTTGTGGAAGGAGAGAAGAATGTCATCACTTTAGAAAATATCCAAGCAGAAGATGTCGACACAGACAAGGACGACATCCTATGTACCATAATTGTCCAGTCAACTTCTGGCTACGTGGAAAACATATCGCCAGCTCCAGG
Source organism: Arapaima gigas (assembly GCA_900497675.1). Classification (NCBI taxonomy): domain Eukaryota; kingdom Metazoa; phylum Chordata; class Actinopteri; order Osteoglossiformes; family Osteoglossidae; genus Arapaima; species Arapaima gigas. Next base: position 14,767 of record UFQX01000305.1, read on the forward strand.
TTCGGAGAAGTCAAGAGCTGGGACTGCTATTACTGCTTTTACCATCAAAGACATTAGTCTCAATCACATCTACTATGTTCAGAGTATCCACAAAGGTGTAGAGCCTGTTGAAGACAGACTGACTTTTCGCTGCTCCGATGGAATCAACTTCTCCGAAAGACACTTCTTCCCGATTGTAATCATTCCGGCTAATGACGAAAAGCCGGAAATATTTATTCGTGAGTTTGTTGTGATGGAGGGTATGAGCTTAGTGATTGATACCCCCATCCTGAATGCCGCAGATGCAGATATCCCAGGGGATGATCTTGAGTTTGAAATCATAACAAATCCTAAGCATGGTAAAATTGTCCAGCAGTTAAGCACTGGTATGGCTCCAGTTATCAAATTCCCCCTTGAAGCGATCAAAGAAGCATCTAGCATTGTCTATGAACACGATGACTCTGAAACTACAGAAGACAGCTTTGAGATAAGGCTTAGTGACGGCAAGCATACTGTTGAGAAAAAGGTTCTCATCATGGTGATTCCTGTGGATGATGAAACACCAAGGATGACCATCAATGACGGACTTGAAGTTGAAATTAGAGAAACAAAAACAATCACCAACAGAGTGCTCAAAGCAACAGATCTCGATTCTGAAGACCAAGATCTCACATACATTGTGCGCTACGGGCCGAGCCAAGGTTACCTCCAACGCATTTCCAAATTTGGAAATGTGGTTGGAAACATAACAACTGAGATGAACTTCACTCAAGATGAAATTGACAAGGAACTGATTCAGTATGTGCACACTGGGCAGGAAGGTATTCGTGACCTCGTGAAGTTTGACGTTACAGATGGCATCAACCCTCTAATTGACAGGTATTTCTATATCAGCATCGGAAGTATTGACATGGTCTTCCCAGATGTTATCAATAAAGGGGTGACCCTGAAGGAAGGGGGTAAAGTGACATTAACTACAGACCTGCTCAGTACAACAGACATCAACAGCCCCGATGAGCACCTGACCTTCAGTATCACTCGTGCCCCGAGTCGTGGACACCTAGAGAGCACAGACTTCCCCGGTGTGCCTATTTCCACCTTTACCCAGCTACAGCTAGCAGGCAACAAGATTTACTACATACACACCTCTGACGATGAGGTGAAGATGGACAGTTTCGAGTTTGAGGTCACCGACGGCTACAACCCTGTCTTCCGCACATTCCGAGTGTCTATCACCGATGTGGACAACAAAAAGCCGGTGCTGACCGTTCATAAACTGATAGTGGGTGAGGGGGAGGCTAAGCTGATCACACCCTTCGAGCTGACCGTGGAGGACCGGGACACGCCTGACAAGCTCCTGCGGTTCATTGTTACCCAGGTACCAGTACACGGGCAGCTGCTGTATAACGGCACCCGTGCTGTGACCAGTTTCACGAAACAGGACTTGAATGAGAATCTAATAACCTACAAGCACGACGGCACCGAAACCAGTGAAGACAGCTTCTCCTTCACAGTGACAGATGGCACACACACAGAATTCTATGTCTTCCCTGACACGGTGTTTGAGACCCGCAAGCCCCAGATGATGAACATTCAGATCAACACGGTTGACAATGGCATTCCGCAGATTGTGGTCAACAAAGCAGCTCCAACTCTCAGGGTCCTGCACACTGGCCATCTGGGCTTCCTCATTACAAGCAAAGTACTGAAATCAGAAGATCGAGATAGTCCTCACAAAGTCCTCAAGTACTCCATAGACGAGCCCCCTCAGCATGGCTTCATCATCAACACAGCACTTGGGAACGAAAGCATCAGGACATTTACTCAAGGTAGGCAGGAAAAAAGTAAACTAAACTGATAAAACACACTTTTATCACCAAACAGAAAAGCTGCAAATTAATAAACATATAAATTGCTAAATAGAACCAAAAACATGGGGGGTTTTTTTTCACTAGTTTGTTTGGGTCATTATCAGACGACCTAAATAACCAGGAAGTTCTAAGGGAATCAAGATAACTACTTAGTTTATATGTTAAACATCTTGCAAAAAGAACCTTCAGACTCCAATTCTTTCTGGTGTCTTTCACTGTAGCTGATATCGATGATATGAAGATCTGCTATGTGTTGCTGGAGGGAGATAACGCCACAAGTGATGTCTTCTACTTCACCGTTGAAGATAACGGTAAGGTTTAAGACGCCTGACTACTTGCTTGATGCGGCTGGCGCAGTAGCGGTGAGCCAGTAAAAGAGTTTAGTTGCGATAAGTGAAATATTCAGTATCCTCGTAGCTTCGGGCATAACAAGAACGACGCTCCTAATGCTCCACTGCTCACTAAACCGCCTGCATCTCAAAGACGTTGGTCATTTGGTCACGGAGGTCACCCTTCAACCTGTACATCTGTCACCCAGTGCAAACCGGGCGAAGGGAGGATAGGTGAGGACTCAGCGAGGTTTGGTTTGAGGTTGTGTTACTGCCGAGGAAAACAACTGGATAACAGGTCTTATAATCACATTAAATCTAGAAATTTTCTCTATTCATTGCGTTTCTTCCAGAACTTCGACACAGAGTGGGTCAGATCTGGTGTCGTCCTGTGCTGTTGTTTTCTTCTCTTTGCTTTAGTGTAAGTCGAACCAAAAACAATAAAGTGCAGGGAAATAACAAACAACAGAATTAGGTCTTAAATGACTGTTTGCATTTGACTCCGGACCACTTTGAGCCAAACGAATTAACATATTTATTGATATTTTTACTTCAGTTAATTGTTGCAAATGTTCTGTTGAATATGACTGTGCTTCACGTGAGGGTTTTTGCTCCAAGGTGCCGCCTTCGCTGAGCTTTTAACTGGTCAGATAGGAATAGTTTACACATTAAAGTTTAGATGTTTAACTGAAAGCAAAGGATTTTCAGTGACATATTTTCAGTTACAGCAGAAAAGGATGCAAGAACATTTATGCCAGCAAAACATTTGTGTCATTTCACAATTTGTACAAAAATAAAATAAAAGAACAAATTAGTCTGACACACAAAGGGCCAGTAAATATACATTTGAGGGTATTATTATTATTATTATTATTAATAATTAATGAAATGAAAGATGTCATAGATATTTGTCACGTTTACCATTATAATCACTGATCAACTGAAATCACATATACTGTATTTTTACTATAATTCGATAGGAGAAATTAATTTTTTTTTATCGTTGAACTAGTTCTGTAGTTGAACATTAGAATTACCCCATTTATACAATGAAAAGCTTTTAGTGGAGGTAACTGAACTGAACACTGGAGCCTAAAAGCATCTGGGTTTCAGTGACGGTCTCTATTTATATTCCAGCAAATTCAGTCCCAGGTGCCACACAAACCTTTCTTAACTGTTCATAACCCCGCAGGTTACGTATTAAATCACAACAGTTTCTTTTTTTAGAGGCACGCAGTAGTAAAGGCTGTTTCCTGCGGTTTTGCTATCATGTTTAACAGCAGTGCTGCTGGCCAAAAATCTAACTCTTTTAACTCTTAATATATTAGTTTATCAGATTTACAAATCTGCTTTTTACTTTTGGTCTCAAATATGTATCACATTATCTTGCCTTGATCCTGCCTTAGGGAAAAAGGTTATGAATAGTGACCGAGTGGGTCGCATTATCATACAAAGTTCTAACTTAGTGATTTTTGATAACTGGAAGAAAACAAATAGTTCATTTTTTAAAATTATTCTCACTCATTCACTCTTGAGACCCGTGTGACTTAGGCGATATATGGTGGTCGAGAGCCTGTTGGACCACCCGGGATGTTAGGCTAGGTGGGATACTAATCCGTCACTGAGTCAGTGCTCACACACGCTCACGTAATAAGGGCAGGTTTAGAGTCCACCTTAAACGCAGGGGAAGGAATTATTCAATTTGATTCATTTCAGTTTATTTTTACAGAGCACTTCTTCTCACCAAGCGGCTCAGAGCGCCGAACAGCAGATTAAGATAACAGGACAGATATAACTGGTATAAAGTGAGGCTATAGACAGAGGTTTATCCATTTAGAGCAACTATGCAGGGAATGAGCGCAATACGGTGAGTCCGAATACACCCATTCACACAGTCCAGGTGCTCCGAGACACTGCCCTGCCACTAATGTTTTATTATTACTATTATCGCTATTATTTGTATTATTTTTAACTATTAAGTCTAAAAACAGACAACACACCATACAGGTATAAAATGCATATTATTTTTTACTCTTTTTCTGATTTCTCTTGTTTTTTTTCCCAAGTACCACACTAGTTCCCCAGCATCCTGAACACACACACACACACACACACACACACACACACACACACACACAACAAATGCAAAGCAACGTAACAAAATATAACAGGTGGAGCGCGCCGCTATTTTAACTGCAGCTGTAAATGCTAAATGCATTCTGAGGTTTTGAAATGCAATACACACAGTAAGGTCTGGACTATAATTATTTGGTATTGAGAACTATCGGAATATCACCGTTACTGCACAGCCAGGGCTTTTTCAGAGGGGGAGCTGCAGCCTTACTGTGAAGTTCCTCCGCAGCTTTTTCACAAGCGTGGAAATCATCCAGTGAAGTGTGTTTATTTGCTGTTGTGTGAAAAGTGCCGCTTTATGGTATCACACTTTAGCCAGAACAGACAGTAGGCAGGTCACCGTAGTCTACGATCGAGCATCAAACACTCACTTGAAATGAGGCGCGTTTCTTCAAAGAGGCCTGGAGATATTTATGTCGGACACGTGGGTCTTCGCAGGGCTTGTTGAAGACAATAGATGTGAAAAAATATGGCCGACACGAGAGGTACGAAAAACGGTTGTCCGGTCTGCCAGATCATTTATGACGGAGATGACGAACGGTGAGGTCCTGACCTCAATGCAGCTGAACATGCAACCTGCCCTGAGCGCAGCAGGGTTCAGGACATTCAAGAAGCACCATCTTCCCCTGGCTGCGGGAACATCTCAGTGTCTGCTTGAGCCCCGTGTTGAGAAAGGAAAGTGCTCGCGGTGTGTTTGGAGCGTTTCTGGGACAAAGCGCATGACTCGGGTATCACTGCAATCTTGCCAAATATGGAATGAGATTTATTCTCGTATTAGTATAAAGCATTCGGTTTAGAATATTTCGGAATGCAGGATGCCTTCAAGGGCAAAGCTCTGAAAAACACCTTATTGTAGAAGTCCTAATGAGCCTGCTGTGCACTATACTTTTTGGAATTCCTATTCCATCTGTACCGAGAAGCCCCCATTTAAACAGGAAGAAAATAAGAGCTCCAGCTGACTAGACAAACCCAGTGTTTACTGCCCAGTTAAGAGTGATTCCATAAGCTTCTCTTAACCAGGTGCAATGCTGCCCCAACAAAATTACGAGTCTCACCTTCAGCCAGACAGAAGGAGGAGGGGTTGTGTGTATATCTGTGGGAAGGGGGTTGTAAAAGGCTGACCGCCTGGGGGACTGTTCAATAAAGAGGCAAAAAAAAGTTGGCTGTTGATGGAGCGGCGAACTTGTTGCAGCAAGTTGGCTCAAATCTGTAGGTCAGAGTACAGGGTTGGAACCAAGAAGGTGAAGGCCTGCTGTGTAGAAAGCCCTAAGCAAACATGGGAGAAAAAAACCCACGAGGTTTCAGTGCCTGATTCTTACCTTTAGACTCTGCTCTTAGTTTCTCATGAACTTTCAACAGGTTGTCAGAAAGAACAAGCTAAAAGTACCCTTGTGAATGAATTAGAGGTCTAGAAATTGGATTTTTGTTGAACACCATCTCACGTGCAAATCTGCACACGCTTGAGGCTTTGGCGAAGGTGTGGTGGAGCAGTGGTGTGTGGCAGCGAAGCAACGGCAAGTTGGACGAGAATGACTTCCTTCACCCTAGGAGGGTGTGGGGTGATCTATCACCCTGGCTGCACTGCTGCTGGAAAGAGCTGGTCCTCAGGAACCAGCGGTGTCGTCTAGTGTGGACATCTCACAGGCAGGTACGCAAGACCCCATCTGAACAGGGGCCAAGTACCACTGGTGGCTCCAAAGAAGACGTGAGGTGCAACTGCTCGATGTGAGATCAGCCCCTGAATTTAAGTGTCACAGCTGCTAGCACAGGTACTGGGATCCAGTTTAACTGGGACAGGCTTGTTAATGTCCATCACTGATAGGTAGTAAAGGGACCCACTCTGGGAGTCAGACATTCTGCAGGCAGTGCTTTCTGACATTGCTAGCTTGAAGATTTCTGTAAGCATACACAAGTCCAAGTTTATACTATCCAGACCGACACCATCTAATTATAATTTTCCACACCAGCTGGTGTTCATGGACTAACAGACAATGGAATAGTGATTACATAATTTGTGCGAAGTAGGACAGAGCGGATCTCAATCGGGACTGTTTGCTGAAAAGGCCGAGTGTTGGATGGTGTTTCTGACCACGAGAAGTCAGGTAGGCGGAGGAAGCTTGGCCTCACGGTAGGAAGTGTCCGGGGTGCCTTGGACAAAGGCAGACACTTATCCTTGTCTATGTGACCTAGGAGGCCTCTTGCTTAGGATGTTCAGAGAGACTCTCCAGAGTGTTTGTTTCACTTTTCACCCTCTGTGAAGATAACAGACAGGAATGCATCACAGGTGCTGGAAGAGATCTATGGAACGTGAATGAAAGACCACATTGTGTGAACTGTACTGTTCAAAAATCGGTGGTAACTGAAGGAATTCTCACAAATTATTTGCTCCTGCGTGAATGTTACAGACCATCAGTCTACTGCTTGGGGTCATAGAGGAAAAGAAGCAGTTGGGAGTAGAGCAAGCAAGCTGGCACACAGTAAAGGTTCCCTTCAGCAGGATCAGACAGCGTTCATGCCTGCATCAGTGAAAGGGTTGCCGAGGGAGGCCTGGACGCATTCCCTGTTTTTCCAGGCCTTTCTCTGAGGGCAGCTGATCCCCTGCACTGATGAATGATCTGGGTCAGCTGCCCCAGGAGGAGACGTTATTATGCCAAGGCCTTTATTTCACTTTATTGGAGATGCCAGTCTTTCCCAGTGTCAATCACCATGTAGCCCTTCTGAGAGACGGGGGGAAAAAGACTGAGCAGTTTTCACGCACCTTCTCATTCACCATCTAACAAAGACCAGCATTTTGCTCAATTCAAAGGTTACCGCTGGAACAGCCAGTCGGAGTTTGTTCTTTTTAATGCTTTTGAGAGATCATTTATCTTTAAGCAGCAATATGGTTAAGAACATATAATTTTCACTTCTACGTTTAATGGCGAGTACAAGGCAACAAAAGATCCACAGAGTTTCTGAGCTGGGAAGATGGATTTGTGACCGGGTTACAGCACCATTGGTGTGAGCCTGACCGCATAAATTCTTATTCTTCCACAAGTGTGCATCTATCCGCCTTGTGCGTATAACCGGGGGGCAGAAGAGCGTCGGTCAGCACTGGGCTTGTTGAGACATTTGAGCCTTTGTCTCCCTAACTGCAGGCGGAGATAGACACATAGATAAAGCTTTAAAAAGGGGAAGCAGAAGGAAAAAAGATAAGTTCTTGGGTCTTAGGTCCATATTTTTCTTTGATGAAATAAAAAAAAAATTATTTCAGTCAACTGGATGTTCATAGTTTAGAATTAATTTAAAAAAACTGCAATTTAAAAAACATAAACATACTTTAAATGTACATCTGGATCTCTGTATGGTGATGCGTAGAATCCTCCACCTCTACAATGCAATGCCGGCATCCTTTCAAATGGCACGACTGCGAGAAGAACTTAAGATTTCGTCAACAAAATTTTCTGCACATTGCTGGATTTAATATTTGGTTGTTTTTTTTAAAAAATCATTTTACAATCTGTCTGCTGTAATAACAAGAACAAACACCTCCATTCGTCTTTGGGTTCGAAGCAAAGTTCAAGGAATTATTTAGCAGGTTGTCAGACCGATCAAAACTAGGAAAACGGATGTGTTGACTAAATAAATTAGGGAGCTGCGCTTATAGTTATTTGAGTTTGGCTTTCATTTAATCTGCCCTCAGGCAGGGATAAAATACATCCACTTTTTTGTGGATGTTTTCATTCGCCAAACCGCATCCGCGACAGGAGCCAGTGCGGTCGGCTCCGGAGGCAGGAATGTCTTGCTTTCAGGATTGTTTTCCGCCATCAGACTGACCTGCCCGGGAAGTGGGAGCCAAAGACAGGTGTGGAGGGAGAAACCATGGGATCATGTTTCAAAGAACTTGTGTCCAGCTGAAATCCTAGACCACCTAAGACTGGCTGATAACACAGGCCATTACCTTTAATTACTGTTATTTTGGGGGGGGGGGGTAATTAATTAAATAATTGTTATTAACACGTTTTTCGGGGAGGCGAAGCTTCGATACTATCTGGACAAAATAGCAAAGGCGTCGACGATCGCCTGGGTATATTCCCCTCAAGCTTTGCGTGCTGAAAATGGGTCACGTCCACGTGACGCAACCTGAGTGCTGCTCTTGCCGGGTTTGGGATACGACCTGTTACTCCTGTCAACAGCATTTGTATGATTTATGCCCCTTGTCCAACTGCAATGAGTCCTCAGCTGAGTTGGGCTCGTACTACTTCTGTGCATCAGCCTTCTCTTCTCCTGACACAGGGGGGATTCATCTCATTCAAGTGTAAGGGCTACAAAGTATGTAAAATGGTTTATTCTTGTCTTTCGCGCAAGGCAACGCATTTCTTACATTGGGGAGCTGTCTAAGGCTCTGCTCTTTCTCTTCACGTCTCACTCGTTGTCCCCATGGCTTCTCCAAACACTATTATCTCTTTGAGGACCTTTCAACTGCTGGGTCTGCTTGGGCTTCCACCATCCTACCAAACTCCTAAAAGCGATGCAGTCATGAAAGGCAGCTTCCATGATGTGTGGTATGCTGAGGTGACCTCTATCCTGATGTTGGGCTGCCAGACATTTACAGGACACAGAGCTGTGCCAGAGGACAGGACCATATTAATACCCAGTCATCCCTTATGCCAGTTATGGAATCTAGAGAATGCTTGGAGGAGTCTAAGTTAAGCTGTTCAGCCTCTCGGCATCCCAGCAGCGATTCTACATTCGAAAGGTGAATATGTGCAGCATTTAATTCGACAATTTTGTTTCACACTTCGCTCAGGTGTAGAAATACAAAAAACCTGAGATACTAAAAACTGCGGAGAGCTGACAAGCTCTTATGTCTGTTTGCACGGTAATATTTAACCCTCTGCTGAGAGTAAAAATGGAAAGACTAATAAGGAAACGTGATAATCGCTAAAGTCACTTTGTGTGAGTATATCTGGCTCACGTGTTGCACCAGTTTGCCTCCCGTTGCATCACGCTATGGACGAGTAGCACCAAACCTCCTTTCAGTGGTGTCTGACTTGTGTTCGGCACGGCGAAGAGAAGAAACAAGGCGTGCGTCGCAAAAAGCACCCGCTGACAAAGTCACCGGTGGAGGTCGATGGAAGACTAGTGGGTCAACAAGCATCTGTATATCGAGTCAGTTCCCGCATTTTGCATGGCTGGCTTCACTTCCCCTCGCGTGAGATGAGGCCAAGTTGAGGGGGGCCTTCACTCAGCCCATTGTTTCTGTGCTTCTAAATCTGTATGGATCTGCAGTGAAACACTGGTTTCTTTCTTAGATGTAGGAAGTTCATCATGCACAAGTTAATTTTAATTTTTTTTTTTTTTAAAGTGCAGGGGGGTTGTTTTGACTTAAATTTCAGACAGCACAGAATCATCTCACATTCAGACTGGTACATTATAGATAAAGGAATGCGTGTGGGGTCGGTACCAAAGTCTTCTGGTCAAAGACACGGCAGCTAGACAGCACAGACATACTGGCACTCTTCATATGGTGCACACAGAACGTGATCTCTGACATCTTTTCAAATCTCTCCTCAAGCCATTAAAATGGCACCAGTAATTTAAGTTGGTCTGTAGCAACTGAAAGTTCAAATGGGAGACCAAGCTGGCGACTGTCATGTTATGGATGACTGAACCTTATGGGCCCTGGAGAATTTCCAATCTCAGGCAGCTCTGATAGCAGGGAAAATGTCGGACACATGTCCGCGTTGTATCGACACGTGATATAGCCAACTATCAGTGTCGGTCCCCCGAGAACAGACAAAAGGACCGGGTGCGCTACAGAATCATTTCACAGTGGAGGTAAACTGTCTTTGAGTTAACAGTTTTCACGCGTACAGGTGAAGTTATTCAATGCCCTTTGTCAAGTTAATACCAAACATAAAGGCTGATTTTTTTTTACATCTATGAGTAATAAGCTGTTTGCAGCGTATTGGCAATTTATGTCACTGACTTCTGATATTTCGCCTTAAGTCGATATAAAAAATATCTGAACAGATTAATGACGCGCCGTGACTCACATAAAAGCATAATATCACAGGAATATCACGTATCTGTACTTTGTACATAAATTAACACCAACCTGTGAAACCCGGCCTTTGTTTTAGTTGCAAATTCAATAACTTTTTAAAGTTCAGGGCATGTTTGGGTCCCTGGATATATGGCTGTTACTTAGCCCCGCAATCTGTTCTCACATTATTGCTCTCATAAATACCAGCAACTCTTATGTTTCTTGAGGCCACTTGTCTATAATTTCACTACAAAGGCAGAGAAGCGTTCAGTTCTATTCGTGGCAAGAAGGATGACGTTTACTCATTATTTGTACGAAGCGCCACTAAAAGCGCTGGACACATTTCTGTTTAAATAACCTATGCTGGCCAAAATTGGGATCTGACAGAATTTTAAAAAAACATGTATCCCATGAAGTTTATTGGAGGCCACCAAGCTGGTTTTTTTCAGTCCCTGCTGTGCGGTTGAGTAGCTCCAAGTCTGAGGAACAAAGCTAGAGATGGGGGGGGGACCACAGCTGTCAGTCTTTGCTGTCGTGAATAGTGGGGAAAGGAGTCCCTGAAAAAGCAAGGCAACTCCCAGGCCAAGAATTACGACGCCTGAGCCTGAAAAAAGCAACACGCTGATAAAGTGCCCCCCACATGCACACACGGCACAGCCCTTGTAGAGACAGTCTTTTGCTAACCAGAAACTGCCACTCAGTACATGTCACGAACCCACTGAGTAAACAGCTCCTGTTGAACACCGCAACTCAAACAGTTGTTTTCGGGAGGCTTCAGAATGACGGCGTTGTCAACGGCGGCCCCGTTTCCGCCTCCAGCACAAACCGTCGCAGGGAAATCTATTTCGCCGTGTTATTCCACGCTATCGTCCGTGATTGTTTTGTTACGTCGGGACGTTTTTTCGTCTGCTTTTGGCTCGGTCACGACGGCGACACGTGCAGCTCCCTGCGCAGCTCCCTGCGCTCACTCTGGTACCCTCGAAGCAAACCCAGCTTGAGCTCCCCCCCCCCCCCCCCCCCCCCCCCACACCCCTTTCCCCTCTGGCTGGATCCCTCCAACCCATCACTCATACAAACAGGTGTGNCCCCCCCCCCCCCCCCCGTTACCTGGACTGTCTTCGTTCCTATGCAACCTGTGTCCAATCTTTGACACAAAATGAAACACGTTGCACCGCTAACCACAGTTATTGTATTTCTCCACCTGCCAGACAAAGCAAGCGACATATTGAACACCTTCAGGTAGAATCCAGCAAGTCAGACATAATTCTCAACCCCCCCCCCGGTCAAAGCAACACTCTTAGAACTGCTTCCACAGTCCTTGCAGTCATTCTGGGTCAATTTTAATATTATACAGTTAATTTGATATTCATATGATAAATCAAAGCTTACATATCACCACTTATCCACTTATCAACTCCTGACAAATCTGGGGCAGGCAAAGACAAACATGATGAATGTTTCCTGTATTTTTAGCCAGAGCTGTCAGAAATATGAGCATGAGCTACTAGTCTCTGGTGGCATGGAGCAAGATGGAAGTGAGGGTGGGGGTGCTTAGACCTGTAACCTAGAAGACAGGGGTGTGGGATAGAGAAGAGGCCAAGGGGTGACATGTTTGAAGGTGTGTTCCCTTTGTTAAATATCATTGAACTGCAGGGCCTTTTGGGAGGCTGCGTGCCTCTCGATAACAGCGGCAGGTAGAAACGGCGGGACGGGACTTTGCGTGACGTTACCTTAGCGCGCTTGTTCTCAAGGCGGCAGAAACAACCGGGACAGGTTATTTATGGAGCCTACGAGCGAAATCGATGCTACATGTTCGGGGATTACTTACACAGGACCTCACTTGGTGCCCTAGACCCTGTAATACTGGAAAAAAAAAAAACTTTGATCCATTTAAGTAAATGTACTGGAAAATCCACTTGCTGATATTTGTAAAACCTCAGGGTGGTGTTCTGCTTCAGCTGCAGCACTCTGTCCATGTTTTGTCTTTGGCAAGTCCAATGCTTATGTTTATATGTGGGTGGAAGGAAGTGGGTCCATTTTAATCTTGGAGGCCATAGCTGAACCACACTGACAGTTATTTGCTTTCTGTGGCAGGAAGCTTATACTCGAGGCAAAGTCATGAGGATGCAGTCTTACTGCGTGCACATGCAGGCCCACTGTGGGTTATCAACCCGGCGGTCAAGGATGGTGGTCTGAGTTCACTTAGCAAAGACACGCAAACCGAATCGCCGAGCTGGTTCTGTGACACTGAGCTGACACCTTTAAGTTCCTACTCAGACTGTCTCGGCAGCTGCCAAGCGGTTTACCCTTCACCTGAGGTCTAGCTACCTTCTCTGTGAAGCCAACTAAATTTTAGAGCAGCGTCGAGGAAGACCACCAGTGAAGGTGCTGATACATCGCTGAGCTGTTGGGGTATTTCGAAGCGGAAAGACTGCAGCTTACTTTCGGAGCCCCGAGAGTCATGACAGAACAGCGTGAGAGTCACATGAAGGCGAAGCTGGAAGGTGTATTAGGACAGCGGCAGTTAACATAAACCGAGTCTCAGCGGCGCTTGTTTTAAATGCCCTTCATTCTAAATGGCAAAAATGTTGTTTTGATGTTTTACACTTACATAAAATTGTAAAAATCACCATGCTTGTCTTTTATGGCTCGTAACAAAACAGTCTTGAAATTTTATTCACTATTTTATGTACGCATGATCTATCTGTCTCAGATCTCTGTGAGGCCTTCTGGTGCCTCCATGTGTGTGTTGGAGCTAAGTGAGGTGAACCCAACCTTCACCACCACCTGCAGTCCTCACAGCCATGAGATACCTGTGCCTCAATTGCGGGGCAGCATTTCAGAGAGTCACTCTAACACTTGCCCTACACGGGGCCACCAGCAAACTGACATGTCGGAATTAGGACGTACTGCTGTGCAGAGCCCGGCAGCAGACCCCCTCATTTGTTTAGCCCGTGACCCATTAACTCTCCTGCCACAGCTCCCCTCCCGCCCCGCCCTGTCTCACGATGTCCCTCATGCAAAGGGTGAAAAGCAAGGGAGGGACAGACCTGTGGAGGAAATCTTCGTGAGCCAGACACAAAGGCGTGGACGATATCCGAGCCCACCGCACTTCAAATGAATTGTGCGAGGATTCAACCGTGAACCTACGGCACGGTGTCACGTTCCCATATTTGCTTTGTGCTCTATCCAACATTTTTTGGAAGTCTAAAACAGTCTGTAAACACAAACAAAACCCAGATGGCTGCCTGCTACTTGTGTGGAACGCAATTCAAGGCTAACAGAAAACTCAATCCAAAACATCCCATTACTGCATTACTGCTGCTGGAAAAAAAAGCTATTCTATGTCCTCTAAATTCTTCTTGGCTTGTTCTATATTTTAGGGGGCAACAAACTAAAGCCACAGCCATTCCGGCTGAACTGGGCTTGGATTTCACTGGAGAAAGAATATTACCTGGTGGATGAGGATGCCAAGTTCCTGGAGGTGATGCTCAAACGTAGAGGTTACCTGGGGGAGACATCTTTTATCAGTGAGTATTAGCAAACTGCAGCACAAGAAAGATTTACATTTTTGATATGTTTTCCACAAAGTTTCCTTAAAATGGTTAACACTTGGATGCCTTCCTTAGTTCCCTCGACCAATGAAAACAAAAATGTTTTATTAATGCTGAGCCTACCGAGGGCTCTTAGTGCATATTTGAAAGATCCAGATATCCTTTAATTCAAAACTGAGAAGATACTGCTGGGAGCAGATAAATCCATTAGGCACTCATGCTGCCCAAGACGCCTCATTAGTTTTTCCAAGTACTCCATTTACCTGTTTTTTCACACCACTTTGCCCTGCTCGACTATAAGGGCTCATGTTCTGTTGACAAGCTGCCATGTTTCCTTTGTCTAAGACCTTATGCGATACCCTCGTCTTACACTAGCAGAGGTGGTTACCCTCGAAAAGGTTACTGTTACCTACAAACTCGTAAGTTTTGGGGAACTTCTCCACAGGGAGGTAGGAACCGGACAGGCTTTGGAGGGCCCAAAATATTAGTAGTCGTCCCCAGTGGAGTCATATTTTAACCCTGGGGAACATCTGAGGCCCACGCACTTCGCCTGTGCTTCTCCGCAATTATTATTTATGGTAAACGGTCCAAATGCAACAGTTTACGCTTTGAAGAAAATCTACCAGTAAATTGCGCCGATGTAAACATTTTTCTTTGTAAAATGAAAGCGTTAGGTGACTGAATAAAAGAAAGGTACTCGTCTGTATGTTAAATCTAATCTGCTTTAAGGAGCAGGCAGTTCAGCTCAGGGTGGCGAACAAAGCTTCGAGCTGTGCTGCCAAAATGCACCCGTGCGTTTCCTCGAGACAGCAGTGTAATCCAGAGGACACCCCGGGCAACAGTGCCAATTTTAATGTCCCCTACGTCGGAGTGCATAAAACGTATCATTTTGAAATGACGCTAAAAGGTAGACCAGCGAGCACATTGCCTTAATTTTTTACAGCTATACTCCCATCTAAACCTGCTTATCGAACTTATTCTACCTTGACTGGCAATAGTTCATTATACTCAAGTTTATTCGATATTTTCGAGCTCTAATTTATAAGTACATATAATATAACATGTTTAAAAAGGTATTAAAATAACCTACTCTTCACAATTCCGTAATGAAAGTAGATGAGAGAATGTTATTAGTTTAAAACTATTGCAGTGACTTAACATCTCAATTTTTTTCCCACATAAGCAATCTAGCTAATTTTTTAAAATTCATTTAAGTTCTGACCTGTGTTGTGTAGGCATTGGCACCAAGGATGGCACTGCAGAAAAGGACAAGGACTTCAGAGGGAAGGCCCAGAAGCAGGTGCAGTTCAACCCTGGCCAGACCACCGCCAGTTGGCGGGTGAAGATCTTTACGGACCAGGAGTTTGAGACATCAGAAACCTTCCAGATCCTGCTGTCCGAGCCGGTGATGGCTGTGTTGGAGTTCCCCTCCTCTGCTACGGTGGAGATCATTGACCCGGGCGATGGTACGTGTCTCCACTTAGGCAATCGTTCACATTATTTTCATTTCACATTTGCCATTGCTGTATTATTATTCGATTCTAGTTGACACAATGAAATTTCATGAAAAGACTTCCCCGTTGCCTAAATTATTTATCTCCACGTGCCATCAGTCATTTGCGCCCCCTTCTGCTTTTGTGTTGCAGAGTCCACGGTGTTCATTCCAGAGTCACAGTACAAGATTGAGGAGGACATTGGAGAGCTGCTGATCCCTGTGCACAGGTCCGGTGATGTCAGTCAAGAGCTCATGGTGGTCTGTTACACCCAGCAAGGTGAGGCAGCAACCCCACCCAACCTGGGGTCTTACACACCATTGACCAGCATTAATATAGCTTCATCACCTAGATTAACCAAAAGTATTTACCTTCATAACTATCTGGTAAATGTAAAAAAGGTTGTTTGCAAAAGCCTTTGTTCTAACACAGAACAGTATGTGGGTATATATAGACAAATCTATAAATCAATATAAACATACATATATGTGTGTCCCTTAGGCACCGCCACGGGCACGATCCCCAGCACAGTGCTGTCCTACTCAGACTACATAACCCGGCCCGAGGATCACACGAGCGTCCTGCGGTTCGACAAGGGCGAGCGCGAGAAGGTGTGCCGCATTATCATAATCGACGACTCGCTGTATGAGGAGGAAGAGAGCTTCAACGTGACCCTCAGCATGCCCATGGGTGGCCAAGTGGGCCCCCTCTTCCCCAGCACCCGTGTGGTCATCCTGGCCGACAGTGATGACGGTGAGTAGATTATGCTCTTGGGAATGGGGCGGATGGCGACAGCGATGGGGTTTATTGCGCCGCCGATGAACATCCTTTCAGCGAGACTGATGAAAAAAAACGTAAACGCTTGTTTGTCACCCATGGTGGGCTGTAATTCCCCTGGTGCCACGCTGTTAAATCAGCGGCCCCACTCCTTCTTTCTGAGTATTATAAAGACCCTGAAGACAGTAAGTACAACAAGCGCTTTTGTAATCCGACATATACTCTATTGTGCCACAAAAGGGCCCTGAAACGTGTCCTTTGATGCACTGTTCAGGTCTTTTGATCTTTTGATGCACTATTTGCCATGTCAGCAGATTGAGGACACGTGATTCTGCTGTGCTTGTTGGGAATGACACTGTGCTTCACCTCTCACAGCAAAATCCTCAAATATTCCCAAGCAAGTTTTATTTTGCTTCTCGTCTGCAGACGGCAAGTATTTTTGAACACAAAGAAAACCATCTTATTATCTGTACCAAGGAATTCTTCATAATTGAAGCAAAACTTCACAAATGCAGACAGAGGTGCTTTGTCAATCTTTTACGTACTTGTGATTTAAGAAATACTTGAAAAGAGGAGGTAAGCTTCTTAAGGTTTCGGGATTTTTTTCTGTCCCTTTTTGCCTCCTCTCTCCCTCTGAAATACCTCTAAGGACTCCACTTAATAATATGATTCTTCTGATATTTGTTATGGGGGCTTAACTGCTGCCAGTGACTCTTTGAAGTGAGGATTGTCAGCGTAAGTCTCCCCGTCTTTGTGCGATGCTCGGCAAGCGATTTGAGCATCACCCGCAACCCACAAGGTCTGATAGCATCGAACATTTTGAACTGTTCATTGGTATACCTGTATTTAAACAGAATAAACTTAAGGGGAGACATGGGAAAAATGCCTATTCCAAAAAGAAATGGGTCTGAACAGGAACAAAAAAAATGATAATAATAAAAAACGTCCTCAAGGTGTATTGAGGTGGTAACTACCGGTTGTAAATTATAAACCATACTAACCAGGTAAGCACACAAAAATCATTAGAAAGTCAGTCTGTAGGGGTGCTGGCAGCAGGCGAAGTCTGCGGAAAGAACTACTATTAGAACTACTAGATTCTACTAGATACTAGATACTAATAGAAGTACTATTTCACGTATGAGAAGAAAAGCGCAGGCACATGAGCGCGAGTCCGCTTCAGATGAGCACAAAAGGCCACTTTTCAATGCAGCTCATTCACAAAGTGGATAGTCATTCAGGAACTGAACTGTGAGGAACTGGATTGGGTTACAAAACCTACCAAATTACAGACTTCCTCAGCTAATAACATGCAGGGCTTCAATCCCATTAAGTAAAATAGAGAAGACAAGCTGATCTAAAACTCACCGAATGTTAAAAATGCCAATTTCTGTACGGAGGCCGAGTTTCACTTGACAGCGGAGAGATTTACTTTCCTTCGCCACCACAATGACGTCGACCAAAAGAGGCTCTTTTCCCAACAAAACATGTGTCTTTGTGTCAAACATAAAATAGCTAAAAGGACTGGACAATTTTAAGGTGTGCCTTTGAGCTTTGTCAGGTTCCACTCCAGCACAAGGAATACATCTGTGGGGCGGTGGGCTGTGGCCTTGTTATCCGGGAATGTTCTGGAATAGCATTCTATTTAAGCAGCTGTTGAATGGAGGGGGGGGGGGTGGTATTGCATACCAGAGCTCAGGTGAACCCACTACTGTCCTGAATGTGATGGAAAATTAGCTTCCACACTCTTTTATTCAACACCCATTGTCACAATTAGTTCTGGATTATGGTTTGTCCTCTGCAAGTAAGATTTTAAGAAACTATTAAAGTTAACTGATCCATCCATCCATCCATCCATCCATCCATCTATCTATTATCACTAGCCGCTCTATCCTGGTCAGGGTCACGGCCATCCAGAACCCCTGGATGCTATGAAATGTCACCTTGGATGGGATGCCAGTCCATCTCAGTATTTGTTAAATTTACGTACAGTCATATTTTCAGTTAATGATAAATCTGCCAGGATTTTGGTTAAGGGCTCAGATGCACCCAGTGAATAACAGGGTGTACTAGGCAGTAAGACCCCCCTCCCCCAATCATACATCAACACGAGAGGGTAGATAAGGGAAACCTCGGCTTGTTCGCTTTTTGACGCTCAATTTCAGGGATTTACTTCAGTCTTGTACTTGCTATTTAATCCCTGTCAAGCCGTCTTGTGGCCCAAGAATTCAAGCCGCATAGTTGAACTAAATATTTTAGAACAAAAACAAATTTCTTCCTTTTCGCCTTTTCCCACTCCGGCATGTTTTACCTTGCCGCTGTGTGCACTTCTCAGGCGATTTCTCTTTCTTTCTACTGCTCACATCCTTTTTATGCGGCAGTTTTTTAGAGCAATGCTGTCCTTTACTAAAGCTCAGTTTTCCTTGTGTGTTGCACACAGGCGGCTGTGTTACCTAATAGTGACTCAAATTAGCTGCAGGAACTATCGTGTTGGGCAACGGAGAACAGGCAAAAGTATAATAAATCACTTTTCTGTTGACCTTAGGTAAGCAATCTCTGCCGTCTCTCACCAAAGTGTGTCTGAGGATTGTTAGAACTGAGGGGGCTTCCCAACTTACAGGCCAGTGGAAAAACCGATCAGACAGGCAACGTACAGTACTGTGCAAAAGTATTATAATACTATAAAGTGATGATGGTTCCAGAAATAATGCTATGAATACTTATTAATCAATAAACCTTCTAAAAAGTGCAGCAGACAAAAAAAACCTCAGTCAGATCAATATTTGGTGGGCCCACCCTTTGCCTTTAAAACAGCATCAATTCTCTTATGCAAACTTGCATGCAGTTTAAGGTGGAGGTTGGTAGGTTCTTGCATACATTTTGAGGAACTGGCCACAGTTCTTCTGCAGACTTTCACTGTCTCTGCATGTCCTCCCAGACTGACTTGATCATGTTGAGATCAGGGCTCTGTGGGGACCAAACCATCTGTTGCAGGATCCCTTTTTGCTCAAGATAGTTGTGTATGACTGAGGTTGGGTGTTTGAGGTCATTCTCAGGCTGCACAATGAGTTTGAGACCAACCAGAAACCTCCCTGATGGTAGATAAGAATCTACCTGTACTTCTCAACACACACTAAGGTTGCATGCCTAAGACTTTTGCACAATACTGTATATGAATGACGTTTCAGCCGCATTACATGACCTAATGTTGGCGATGTGAGAAAGAAGTAGGTGAAGAGTCTGAAATCGCTGGGTAGCAGTGGGGTCATTGAGTTGCTCATTGCTGGTACTGTGTTTGGTGCATATAGATGTAAGGCGTTTATCATTATATTGTGCTTATGTGTTGGAAAGTAAGATTTAATAAGTTTTTCAAATGTAAGGAATAATACAGGATGTCACAGTTATTTAGTTACTTAGAGACATCATTTGTTTTCCTTTGCCAGTTTGAAGAACTGTTTTTGTTTATTGTTGAAAATCCTAAGAATCAAATTAGCAAAACCTGTGCTGAAGGCTTCACAAGTTCTCGATATGTTACATAGGGTCAAAAGCTAGGCATTGTAAGTAACGCTGTTTACCGCAGTATTTTTTTCTGTGTCCTCTCAAACAAACACACTCAGGTTCATCCAGCCTGGCTGTCTTCCACCGGCAGCTTAACACCACATCTGCTGTACAATCCACAGCTTTTAATCAATAACCAGGACAGCAGTTGGTTTGTTGAGAACAATTTGCACAAACCAGAATTAGGTGTAAACAATCAGATGCTACATTCCCAGACAGAGGTCTGGGCGACAAGAAGCGACTTGCTTACAATGTGCCCTCGGTGCTGGCCCAGCTTCTTGCCGGATCTTGCGCTGACACCAGCAGAGTGGCAGGGTGGTGGATGCTTCCAGTGGCCGTCGCTGAGCAGGCTGCCTTCAGGGCGGTCAGGAGGGGCTGTAGCTTGGAGCCCAGCCAACACAGGGCCCCCTGGTCTTCTGCCTCACTGCTCCCGAGCTGTCTGGGAACTGGCGCTGCCTCACTTCACCTTCGGCACAAAGAGCAGGGTCACGGTGCGGAGGAATGAGGGCTCCCAGGCTTGGACTGAGCAGAAGCTGCAGGATGGGGAACATCTACTGCAATGAGTGCGATGGCCATTCGTCTCTTTTATGTTGAAGGGCTGCTGTTATTTTAAACGTTTTTATAGTTAACGCTTGAAGCCTGGGGGTGCAGTTGCCCACCCAACAGCGAGGGTTCAGCAAAAGAATAAAGAATAATTTCCAGCTTGTACCAGTCTTATTACTGTTTGTGCGAGCGGAGACATCGCGAGATGAAAACATTCGCGGATCTGATCTTCCGATCAGACGTGTAATTTATGTAATTGGCGATGGCGAGGAAAGGCAGCTTCCGGCACGTCGCTGTTAGTGGAAGTGGGGCGCCGCCGGCCCTCTCCCTGTGATCAGGTACTCCGGCTTTGGCTTTGGCGCAGCTGTTCGGGCTGCGGGTAGAGTGTGATGCGCACGCTGACAGCTGGCTTCCTGGCATAGCGTGGCGGAGCAGCGCAGCCTCCGCAGGTGATGACAAGAGCAGAACCCGCCCTGCTGGCCAGACTTTCAGCGCCGGCCGAGCCGTGGACTGGCCTCAAAAAGGCAGCGGGGATCAATATTTTTGCCTTTGTGACATCCACTCTACAAGGCTTGTGTAGAATTACTGGTTGTGTCCTATTATTTTCCAATTCCAAAAACACTGCACTTTGTTTTTTTTATTCTGTTCCAATTCTTTCTCATAACCTGTCTGCGAAATTCATCACTGACCAGTTTCTCTCTGGCAGAGCCCTCTCTGTACTTTGGAGAACCAGAGTACCTGGTAGAGGAGAGCGCCGGCTATGTGGAGGTGCGTGTGTGGAGGACGGGGACAGATCTGTCCAAGACGGCCACCGTCACTGTGCGCTCTAGGAAGACCGAACCCCTCTCTGCTGAAGGTGAGTGGCCCAACACGATGTGGTGACTAGAACTAATTCCAGTTGGATGCTGTCAACATCCATCAATTCTGTTCATTTGCCTAGTAGATGCCTTCTAAAGTATAACCGCCACACGACCCATCTTTCCGGTTCCCAGCGGGTGTTGACTATGTAGGCATCAGCAGGAACCTAGACTTTGCCCCTGGAGTGACTATGCAGACACTACGCGTGACCATCCTGGATGACCTGGGCCAGCCAACGCTCGAGGGCCTCGAGAAGTTTGAGTTAGTGTTGCGGATGCCCATGAATGCCGTTCTGGGGGAGCCCAGCAAGACCACGATCACCATTAATGACTCCGTTTCCGACTGTGAGTCACCTGTGAACTCTCACCAGGTATATTTTTCTGCGAATGTGCTGTCTGCTGGTGCTCACTGGCATTGCACTGCCTTGCAGTGCCCAAGATGCAGTTCAGAGAGGCCGTCTACCGCGTGGATGAGGCAGATGGTCAGGTCAGCGCCACGGTTTACCGCAGTGGAGACATCAGCCACCGCTCCACTGTCAGGTGCTACACGCGCCAGGGTTCCGCGCAGGTCATGATGGACTACGACGAACGTCCAAACACTGACAGCTCGATCGTCACCTTTCTCCCAGGTAACGCCACCCGCACAAGTCTTCTTCCAATGGGTTCAGGAAGTACTACCTATAGCCCCCAGTAACAGTGTCTCCTCTCTCCCCTTGCTTACCATGCCACAGGGGAAAGCGAGAAGCCGTGTGTGGTCACCTTGGTCGATGACTCGGTGTACGAGGAGGAGGAGGAGTTCCGGCTGCTGCTCGGGACACCAAGGAGCCAGTCGCCGTTTGGTGCGGCACTGGGGGAGCAAAAGGAGGCAGAGGTTAAGATAACAGATGAGAAAGACAGTAAGTCCTATTGTAGATGTGAGACAGTTCTCCTTTGGATGTGTTCAGACGTGACATTTCAGCCAAGTAACAAGTTAGCCTCAACAAATATGTTTTAAAATAAAAAAAAGATCAGTATAGGCTATGGGAAAGACGAATGATGGGTGAAAGTTAGCTTGCTTACCATCACTTGAGCGCTGCTCGGCCTCTCCCCTCCACAGAGCCCATCATCAAGTTCTCCGAAATCAAGTACAGCATCAGAGAGCCACAGGTGCTGGGACAAGTCGCCGTGGTGAAGATCCCCATCGTTCGCTTGGGGGACACTTCCAAGGTGTCCGTGGTGAGGGTCCACACCAAGGACGGCTCAGCCACATCTGGAGAGGACTACAACCCTCTGTCCGAAGGTGAGCACTGGCCGCAGGACCTGCTGTCACTGTGGAAGTTCCAGGTGGCTTAACACCCCTTGGATGTGTGTGCTGCCCCCTCCAGATGTGGAGTTCAAGGAGGGTGAGAAGGAGCACTTTGTGGAAGTGCAGGTGCTGTATGATGGCCAGAGGGAGATGAGGGAGGCGTTCACCGTGCACATGAAACCAGACGAGTACATGGTGGCAGAGACGCAGGTGAGAGAAAGGGCAGCGGGCCTCACCCTGGAGAGACCCTTGCGTATAAATACTCAAGCACATTTAGCATCGCACACACCCTTTTGAACGTGCACACGGCCAGCTAAAATAGAAGCGCAGCAGCTGCCTCTGTCAGCAGCCGTGAGCCACTTTGTCTCGGAATGACGCTGAGCCACTTTGCCTCTAAAGTTCACGCTGTGTTTCTGCTCTGGGGTGGTCAGGCTGACCTAGAAACTGCCCCCCATTTGGCCTCCTTTTCTTTGCTCCCCACAAATTCCCAAAGTGATCTGAGTGACTGTTAGTGTCTCCTTTCTTTGTTACATTTTCAAAATGGCTTCTTCCGTCAGATGAGCAAGGCTATTGTGTACATCGAGGAGATGGACAGCGTGGCGGACGTCACTTTCCCCGCCGTGCCCCAGGTGGTGTCCTTGCTGATGTATGACGACACAGCCAGGGCAAAAGACAGCCCCCACCCCACCAATGGCTACCCGGTCATCTGTGTGACGGTCAGCTGCTTTTACACATTCACACAAAAGCAAACGCCTGCAGCTGTGCTGACAAAGTCCTCCTGTCAAAGTCAGCTGAAAGACAGGAGTGTGGTGCTGCAATAACATGTTCAAAGCCCTCAACTGCCTTCTCTGCCCAACAGGCCTGCAACCCAAAGTACTTTGACTTTGACAAGACTGGGTCCATCTGCTCAGCAGAGAACATCAACGATACACTGACACAGTACCGCTGGTTGGTGAGCGCGCCCAGCGGCCCAGATGGCGTCACTAGCCCCATGCAGGAGGTGGACACCAACACCTTCTTCACCAACACCAAGTCCATCACGCTGGACTCCATCTACTTCCAGGCCGGCTCAAGGGTCCAGTGCGCTGCCCGTGCCTACAGCACAAATGGGGAAGCCGGGCTGGAGCTCAGCAGCCCCATCGTGGTGATTAACAGGGAGGAGGGTGAGCTGAAGCTGTGATTCAGAATCAAACCGTAGTACATGTTGTAAAACTCACATAGTCAGAACCTTAATCTTCACACTTGTCCAGATGTGACCCTAGAAGTCATGTGCTGACCACTCCATCTAGGTCTCTGCCAGCCACGTATCCCGGGCACTGTGGGAGCAGAACCCTTCTCAGCTAAAATCCGCTACACGGGACCTGATGACCCCGACTTCCCCAACCTTATCAAGCTGACAGTCACCATGCCTCACATGGATGGTGAGGAGCTCCTGTCCACACAGCATGTCGCCTACCTCAGCCTGTGGGTTTGGGGCAGTAGCCACAGACGTTAACTGCACCATTTTGCATGTGTCCCCCAGGCATGTTACCGGTTATCTCCACGCGACCCCTGTCCAACTTTGAGCTGACGCTCAGCCCTGATGGCACTCGTATCGGAAACCACCGCTGCTCCAACATCCTGGACTACAACGAGATCCACACCCAGCATGGCTTCATCACGGATGCCACCAAGAACCCAGAGATCATCGGGGAGACGGCTCCTTACCAGTACAGCGCTGCGCTGCGAACCGCCAACTCGCTGCGCTTTTACCGCAACCTTCACCTGGAGGCATGTCTGTGGGAGTTCCACAGCTACTATGACATGTCTGAGCTGCTGAATGACTGCGGGGGGTCCATCGGCACGGACGGACAGGTAGGTGTATCGTGGCCATAGTGTCACCCTTGTGGTTTTTAAAATTTTTTTTCCCCGAGCATCCTCACGTTGTGTCGCTCAGTCATTCACCATATGGCTTCCATCCAGAGCAGCTGAAATAGTTCACACTGTTACCTGTTTATTCAGCTGCATGTTTACTGAACCCATTCAGCTAAAGTACACTGAAGGTACAACAGGAGTTCTCTTGCTGGGGTTTCACCCTTCAACCATTTGTTTACAAGTCCAGCTCTTTAGCCACCAGGAAAGTACTACACACTGATCTCCAGACCCCACCCATGAGTTTGTGTGTGGCCTGAACCACACCTTCATCTCCCACACACTGCAGGCTGTGCAAACACCCGTAAGGCTGCGCCAGTGCGTTCCTCAGGATGACGTTTGCTTTGTACGTTCCCGTCTAGGTCCTAAACCTGGTGCAGTCCTACGTCACCCTGCGTGTGCCGCTCTTTGTCTCCTACGTGTTCCACTCCCCCGTGGCGGCGGGCGGCTGGCAGCACTTTGACCTGCAGACTGAGCTGCGGCTGACCTTCGTCTATGACACCGCCATCTTGTGGCAGGACGGCATAGGCAGCCCCCCCGAGGCTGAGCTGCAAGGTACCGCTGCACCCTGGTGGACCCGGCAAACATTACACTAAAATAAAACGTATATATTTTTGCCATCTTATAAATAGCTTTCAAGTAGAACTTTAGGAATGTTTTTGAGCATCAGCTGTTTTTGACGAAATGTAAATTATCCTAACCTGCTGTTCAGCGCTCAGAGTCACTGCGTGAGAAGCAGCGCTGTACTAGAATAAAATGAATCGAATTGCACTGAATAAATAAGAAATGCTTTGTTTAAACAACAGACATACACCAGCATGCTAAGTCTGCCTGGTCAGCATTCCTAAAACCTAAACCCTCTTGACCCGCCTCGCAGGAGCCATGTATCCCACCAGCATGAGGATCAGCGAGGAGGGTCGGCTGGTGGTCAGCTTCAAGACAGAGGCGCGTTTCCGGGGCCAGTTTGTCATGTCCCACCCAGGTATGGGAACACAGCCCCTTGCCCCGACTCTCTGATTGGCCTGCGGTGTAACCAGGCTCTCATACAGCTATTTGTGGACTGCTACATTGGATGACCTTCCCGAGTAAAAATACTCTGGATATTTAATGAAATAGCAAAGCTCTGTGACAAGGCAACAAACAAGGAAACACACGCACAAAATTCTCTTTAAAGTGAAGCATTAACAGTATTCGATATCTCTCTGTTTCAGGAACATCCTTGTCATCCATGGTGATGTCAGCAGACCACCCAGGCCTCACATTCACGCTGTCGCTGGTCAGGACCGAGCCCACCTACAACCAGCCCATGCAGCAATGGAGCTTCGTCTCTGACTTTGCTGTACGGCCCCAATCTCTTATTTACAGCGACCTTTTTCAGAAGTATTTGCTTTTACTGAAATGATGCTGAGCAGACAGGGGCAGGTAGCTTTGGTTGTTCAGCTCGTGGGCTGTTGGTTCAAATCCATCTCAGCCTGTGAGAAGTTTTGTAGGCTCTAAAGTGGTCACATTGCTTTCCTCTCACAGTCTAAAGATGTGTTTCGAATTAACAGGTTATTCTAAACAGTCAACAGTGTGTATACGTGTGTCCTGTGGTGTCCCATCCAGCAAACCCTGCCTCACACCCCGCTGTCACTCAACAGTCTCTAACTGGACTTTATGATGGATGGATGAAGGGGAATTTACTTCTCCTTAATACCCCTTCTTTAATGTCCCTTCCCATAACCCTGCAATGTGGGATCAAAGCTTTAAGAGGTTGTAGCTCAAGTGATGAGCTGTGTGACTCTTGGCTGTCTGGACTGTTGTTAAGAATGTTGGTTCTTTGAGATGCTGGTAGACCTGATGGATGCTTTATTTCCACCTAGGTGAGGGACTATTCCGGAACCTACACAGTAAAGCTTATCCCATGCAGTGCCTCGCCCACCAAGGAGTTCAGCATCCCCCCCATATGCCACCCGAGGGAACCCATCACCTTCGACATGGACATCCGCTTCCAGCAGGCAAGAGAGACAGGCTGCTATTGCCACCAAGCTTCTCTGCAGTGGTCTCTTGGCCTGTTCCTGTAATGCTTCATTCTGCCCCTCCATACCTCCTTTTTTCCCAGGTCAGTGACCCTGTGGCTGCAGAGTTCACCCTCAACACCCAGATGTTCCTGCTGTCCAAACGGGAGCTGTGGCTGTCTGACGGATCCATGGGTTTTGGAGAAGGTGCAGATGTGGCCTTTGCAGAAGGTACATCAGCGCACCCTGTTGAGCAAAGATCATGCTGCGGTTCCTGATCATGCATGTTTGCAGACAGTTTCTGATACAACTACAATGTCAGAATTCTTCACCTCTGCTCCTTTTTTATTTTAAATGCTATGTTTATTTAATAAGATATTAAACTACAGCACAATCCTTCTTACTCACTTCCTTCCAGGGTCTCAAATATATGGGCGGGTCATGGTGGATCCTGTGCAGAATCTTGGCGATTCCTTCACATGCAGCATTGAGAAGGTCTTCCTTTGCACGGGCACCGATGGCTACGTCCCAAAGTACAACCCCACCAACAAGGAGTACGGCTGCCTGGCTGACGCGCCCTCCCTGCTCTACAGATTCAAGATCCTGGTATGCTGGCATCACACTGAAAACATGTCTTTCCTCATACTGTTACCGCACGCTTTGCTGCAGAAAGGAGGCTGTGGAAGTGAGCTAGAGGGTGTGTTTGTATGTTACAGGACAAAGCTCAGCCAGAAACGCAGGCCACCATTTTTGGTAACATCCAGTTTGATGCTTCACTCGCTGTGGACACCCCGGGGGCCCTTCCCCTTGTCAGACAGCCGGGCTCTGATGGTTTCACCCTGTCATCATCCCCGCTCTTCCAGGTAGGCCACCCCGTGAGGAGCAGTACTGGAGAACAATCCCCTCCTTAAGCCAACCTCCTGTTTTTCCCTTTCATTATGTGCAGTCGCAAATGCTTCGTTCAAAGAAATGCCAAGCTGTACCCCTGCAATCCTCTTTCCTACGCAGGTAGTGGCAGGGAGAGAGTGGTACATCCACACCATCTACACAGTGCGCTCCAGGGAGAATGCCAACCGCAGCCTGGGCAAGAGGAGCCTGGAATACCATCACAGTGTATCGACCGCCCTGCGTGCCGAGGGTCGCAGCCGCCGCGCTGCTCCAGAAGCGCTGCAGGAGATTGGTTCCGAGAGCAGCCGAGGCACCAACATCCAACACATCGCCCTAGACCGCTCTGACAGGTTGCAGGTGAACCAACGTGAGCCCTGGCCCCACGCAGTTCTCCCAGAACGTCCCCTCCTGGAAAGCTCTGGCAGGGAGCCCACTGATGTGGGGGGGCTGCCAATGGCAGTTGGCCTGGCAGGAATCATTCTCCTCGTCTGCTTTGCTGTCCTGGCCATCGTCCTGCTGCTGAGACGCAGGAGGCATCGTGGCTCTGGCAAGAAACTCCCGCCCTTCAGTACTTCCTCCTGTTCCGCCTACCAGGGCAGCAACAGCATCAGAGAAATCATGAGCACCAAAAACACCTCAGACAGCTCTGAGGTCTGAGCCCCTCCCCAGCCTCCCTCCTTCCCACCCTCTTCCCCTCCAGCTGGACACTGGGAAAGCATCCATCACCCCAATGCCTTTTGCCACAGCACCGAAGACAAAACTTGAGAATGACACAATATTTACTGTGTTGTACAGTGTCGCGTGTAGGACAGAGGGGGGCACAAGCTGGCTTTGACCAGTGTAATCAATGCATAAGCAGAAGCCCTGACCCCGAAACAAGGCTTCTTGAACCGAATGAAGTGTTTTTGCCCTCCTTTCTGCTGCACACATAAGCTAGGAAGAAAATGGGCTGGAGTCCCCTGTATTTTTCTTTAGGTTTGTTTGTGAACATGCTTTGCTAAATTTGTATACGGAAAATGTGAGGTTCCCTGCAGGGCTGCCGTCCTGCTTCCCCGCTGCTTAGCGACAAGGTGTTGTCCCAGCGTGTGGCAACAGCTGACATTTGAGAGGTCGACTGCAGTGACGCCACTTTGCGCTAGTCCACAGCGACCTCCCACTGAATGGTACAACATCTTGTCCGTGGACATGTCAACACAGTAGGAGAGGCTGCCTCCCTTTTTCCTAGCAGGAAAAAAAAGCAGCTTTGGAAAAAAAAAAAAAAAAAAAAAAATTTGTAAAAAAATTTNGGAGAGGCTGCCTCCCTTTTTCCTAGCAGGAAAAAAAAGCAGCTTTGGAAAAAAAAAAAAAAAAAAAAAAACTTGTGTAAACATTTTTGAAAGAGCACTAGTTTACTGTAGTGTCATTTTTATAAACTGTTTCTTTGTGAAAATCAAGACAACCAAGCATTGTCAGAGAACATGGGAGAACCTGGGCAGTGCCAGTGGAGGGGAAGTGGCTCTGTCAGAGGCCTGTGTGCTCAATTCTTGTATTTTTATAACAACTCTACACCAACAGGCTTTGAGCAACAGCTGACCATAAATACGGTGCTATTAAAAGGGGTTGTAATATGTAATTAATTGTAGTCATTCAACTGCATAACTATTAAGATTTTTTACACATTTTTCAGGACTTTTCAAACGTGGCTAAATATCAGGGTGTGTACTGCTTGTGAACAAACACCTACAGCTCTGTGAACACTATACACACAATGAAGAACACAATGAAGGCATTACAGCACTCTGCTAAAACTTGGAAAAACTGTGAATCGTACATTTTATGATATGTTTTGCCAGTGTGTAAAGGTGCTGAATGGAGATGGTACTAAAACGACCACTTCAGAGATTCACTTGTCTGCTGTAACTGATGAGTTTAAATGAATTGGGTGCGAAGAAAAACAGCATTTTAAAACTGTTCATACAAGGCTCAGGGTCACCCAGTGCTCTTTGCCTGCCACTAAAATGAAAAATATCTACAGGTAGGTGAAATGTTTGCTTCATGCTACTTTTAAAAGAAAAACAATACCACTGATTGCTAAGTCTTACCTCTTTATACGAAGAAAATAAAGGTTCTTTATTTAAAAAATTACAACATTTTACAAAACCAAAGAATTTATTGGAGACTTACAATATGAATACATTTTTACCCCAATTTTGTAATAGGAAACTTACAAAACAATGCATTTGTGTTACAAGCAAAGGAATGCAATAGTTAACCAAAGAGGTATAAATAAAAAGCTTTATTCAAAGTATTAATGGTAAAAAATAGGTTCAAAACGTGAAGCAGAGTCGCATTGTTTCTTGCTTGGCTAAGAGACGGACCTGTTCTACTCACCATGGCACAAAAACAGAAGCTCTGATTTATACAGGACATCATGATGCTCCGCGAAAGGGACGCCACAGCACTACTGCCCTTACTGCTGCTGCCCTAAAGCTGAGCCATGTTCGGGCTTTCGATTCACATTTTCGGCTTCTTTCTCCGACCGCGGCCATCTGGGGTGCCGTCTGACTTGCGTTTCTGAGCCTGAGATTGGAGACAAGTTTAGCACGTCACCAAGCTGACAGTTCATTTGGTACCAAACTCAGTTAAAGCCTGTTTGAGCAGATACGCATAATTTCACAGAATTGTTCACCTAAAAAAATTCTCATGCACACATTATTGTATCATATCACAAAAAATGAGTTTTTGAAAATCAAAACTCTGAAGAGTTTCACATACTGAAGATGTCCGGGGTTCACGTTTCTTCTTCTCAGCCTTCTCTCTCTCCTCCAGCTCCATGTTTTCACGCTCTATGAGTGTGATCAGTGTGTTGCATCTCCTCTGCAGCTCCTATACAGATTCAAAAGCATGGAGGCTATCCTGGGATTCAACCCCAACACTGCATGTCAATTTGTGCTGGAACTACATGGCTGAGCTCAAGCTTGGACTAAAAAAAAATACCTCCAACTCACTCACCATGGCGGTCCTGGACTTGAGAAACCAGTCAAATCGGAACTGTGGGGAGTTGCGAACACACTGCCTCAGCTCATCGTAGACGCTCTCCTTGTCAAATCCTAGTTTGTGCAACATGCAAATGAGGAAGCGGTCCTCTTCCTCTGTGTAGTTCTTGCCCTTGTTTGTTCCATATGAGATCCTCAGCTGGTGGAACGGGGCCTTGTAGCGTCCGATCTGACAAAATGATTCAGATTAAAGAGCCCTGCTCTGTCTTCCTGAATGGAGGTGCACACTTTCCACACAACTTCTTTAAATACACTTTTCTAAATTTTGGACAGAATTGTAGCAACAACTAATGGCAATGTTTGACTAATAACTTGATAAACACAA
This sequence comes from Arapaima gigas, assembly GCA_900497675.1. Taxonomy (NCBI): domain Eukaryota; kingdom Metazoa; phylum Chordata; class Actinopteri; order Osteoglossiformes; family Osteoglossidae; genus Arapaima; species Arapaima gigas. The sequence goes on from UFQX01000305.1 coordinate 45,327, forward strand.
AACATGCAGCATCTCAGCTTCACCTTGGAATCCAGGGCTTTCTTGATGCTTATCCTTCTCTGGATCCTGGCCTCGCCCCTCTCGATCTGGGCCATGATCCTTTCAATGTCCTGTAGCTCATTACACCTCTCCCAAAACACAGCTACACAAACAAAACAAAAAGAGCTCGTGAGGAAGTCGATAACCCTGCCCTTTTTCAGTTTAAACTCCAATGAAGAACTGAAGATCTTACCAGAATACTCCATGACCTCTTCTGGGGTTTTACCCTCGACTTCTCGAGCGATGTTCTCAATGTCATCACGACCCCATTTCTCGTTAGCCTTGATGAACTGGTTGAAATCTCGCTTGTTCCAAATAGTGAATCCCTGGAAATAAATAAAAAATAAAATGAAAACCTTCTGAGAAAGCCAAGTACTGCACTGACTGCTGTCCCAACAGTAGACTGAGAAATTTGAAAAGTGAAAAAAGGTGCAGGTTGTTACTTGGGAGAGGAGGTTCTCCTTTTCCTCAAGCTCTTCCTCTGTCAGTGGCTCCGCTTCATCAATCTTGCTTTGCTCCTCCTTCTGGGCCTGGGCAGAGTTGGGCAGGTCAGGGTTGCGGGGTACCTGGGTAGAACAACAGAGATGCACTTAAGAGAAAACCACCTTGAAAGAACCATGCTTTCTCTTTAAGGACTGGCTCTACACAAGGAGTTCTGCAGAAGTCAAAACAACTGAGACAGACAGTCATACCTTGTAGCCAATAGTTTTCCTGTAGTACAAGATCTCCTTTTCCAGCAGCTCAAACAGACGTGGAGGGAAGAACTGAAAGTCTTGGACGTTAGGCTGCTTCGGAGGACGTGGGGCCTGAGGGGGATATTGAGAAAGAGAATGGCAAGAGTAGTATTATTGAATACCTAGTGATGTGGCACAACAACCATGTACATTTGAACACCTCACCTTGGGTACTTTGGGCTCGCTGACTCGCAAGGCCTCCCTGAAGTAAGCATCTACTGCATAGTTAGCCTTTCGCTCCCTTTTAGGAGGCTCAATCCAGTTGGTGATGACCTGTGGTAAATGAAGAAGATGAAAAAAAATATCTAATTGTCAAATTCAACATAACATCTTTATGAACACACAACTACCAGGTTGAGGGAACAGGAAGTTTGGAAACACATCCCATAAAGGATGCTTACATTAAACAATGAAAAATGTATCACAGTCATGATGGTTCCAGGGCCCTCACCTTCTTCTTCTCTCTGTAGTCCTCGCCTTCAAAGTTGTACACACTGTTGTCTGTGTCCATAGTGAAGTTCCTCAGTGAGCTTTCACCTAACTTGGACAACTTTTCCTTCATCTCCATGGTCTAAAAGAAAGGCTTCAAATGAGAGTTGAACACTTTTCAGGTAGTTTTAATATCCGGCCTAACTGATTCATAAATGTACCTTTTTCTCTCCCCTTTCTAGTATTTCATCAATGTCCTCATCTGTGATCTCACTTTCCTTTGATGCAAACACGTGTGTGGCTCCATGACGGATCATGGAGAGCATCTCGTCCTTGCCAAGCTTGTTCAGATTTTGATCCACAAGTCGTCCTGCAAGGTAGCATTTTAAACAAACAAACAAACAAACAAACAAACAAATAAATAAATAAATACAAAACTCGCAATGGGTGTTTTTTTTTTTTTTTTTTTTTTTTTTTTTTTTCAATT